>CM033637.1:3430286-3645286 GCA_019453435.1 Rhinogobius similis | reverse complement strand
CAACTCACTGTTGTGTTAGTTCGCTAGCACATATACTAAAATTGGAACGATACAGAGAAGATTAGCATGGCCCCTGCGCAAGGATGACACGCAAATTCGTGAAGCGTTCCTCATTTTGTCTTCCCGTTGTCTGGGCACTACAGGCAAATCCCTGTAGCTTTTCATTGTCACGCTACGCCAGTGGTTCTCAAACTGGGGGAATGATTTCCGGGGGTCCCCAGATAATGGGGAAAAATTGATACAATAGTCTTAAACAAGGCATGACACCCTTCAAACGTAGCGGTAAATGTAGATTCCTATTTGTTGGCCAATCAAAGTCATTTTTCTAGGTCTATATTCTCAAAATAAAATCAAACATTAGATATAGGGCTAATTTATCACTCTGCGTGTTGCCTATTTTTTGTGTTTGGGGGTGTTATTTTGGGGGTTGCGACTGAAAAAGTTTGAGAACCAATGCGCTACGCCAAAGTCAATGGCCCGTGGACAGCCCAGATTATTAAGGACTGCACGTCAGGATGGCCGAGCGGTCTAAGGCGCTGCGTTCAAGCTGGGGAACAATCGGCCGTCAAAGGTGGGGAAGAAGGGGGGAGGAGGGGGGAGAGGAAAAACGAGAGAAAAAGAGAGAAAAAGAGGAAAAAAGGGAAAGAAAATGAAAAATTGAAGCGTTCCGTGTGTGTTTGCGACAGTCTGACCGCAAACCAGACAAACTGTCGTAATTGTCGGAGCTCGGACAGACCCCAGGGGGTCTCGAACTCGCTTCAGATATCGCCGCCAGTTTAACGCTACGCCGCATGCGCAAATAATGACGTACGTGACCTTATTTGGACTTGATTCCCAGACCTGGAGGGTGCCCCCTTATAGTAACAAAATGTATCCAAAAAAAGTCTTGGCAGGTTGGAAGTTACAAGGAAACTGGAAGTTATGTTGCTACATAGTAATTGTTTTTCTTCCACCTTTCTAGACAGGTGGAAGGGTTTTTTTTAAAGCATGTTTTCTTAAGTTTTGTACCATGATTGTCTTGGCATATAAGGTTCTAACAGCATATCTTATAAGGTGTAGTGCCGCATCAACATATTTTCAATGGTTTTGCAAAGAAAATAAATGTTTCAATGTGTTTATTCAGCAATAAATATAGAAAAATCAACTATATATACAATATTTACATGGCATACAATATGTTATTAACACTTTCAACTATTTACAGTATAATACAATGATTACAAAATATTTATCAAAAAATCTGAACTTAAATAAACAAACAAACAGGGTTTAAGAACCAAAAGAAAAGAATGAAAACTATAATACAAACACGGCACAGAAACTTCGCGTTATGGCTTGTCTCCCTCTTTCTTATGCATTTCCTCCAACCACTGCTTTTTACTGAGGGCTTCAAAATTTGGACAGTACACCCTCCCGTGGTACTGGCTGTGCCCTGTAGCAGCTGTGCGAAACTGCCCACACTTTTTACATGTGTTGGCCTCCACAGTCCTCCTGTAGGCTCGCTTTGGTGTTGCTGTGGTGGCTGGAGCACTAGAAGGGACGGTGGCACCTTGAACCTGTGATACAGGAAGAAACACATAGCTCATAGCTTGTGGAGCTGGCATGAGGACCTGAGGAGCCGGCAAATATGGTGTTGCTGGAGGGAAGAACACCGGCTGGTTGACAGGTGCTTTAGGCCGGATGGTACGCGGCTGACCTGATTCTGCTGGCTGCCTTTGCCGGGCCTGTCCAGCTGTGTTCTCAGGTAGCCTGTACTGATGCTCCTGTCTTGCCACCATGGGACCAGGAGGGAGCTGTTGTGCTTCTTGCAGTGGCTGTGCAGATGTTGACTGAGGCTCAGGTAAGTTGGTTCCCTGTAGCAGCACAGAGAGCTCTTGCCTCTTCTGCCTGTTGTTGTGCCACTGGATGAGGGTGGACTGATTGACCACAACCAGCTGAATCTCTGTCTGCTGCATGACCAGAGAGTTACTCACAACAAGCTCCCTGATGTTATGATAGTCCCTCAAAATAAGGGACCACCTGGAGTCTGTGTGCTTGCCCTTTCGCACTGGGGCTGGATGCACAACACAGAGCCTCAGAAAAATGTTCTCCACCAGACGGCAGCAGTCAGGCCACTGAGCAGGTGCACTGCTGGCTCCTAACACACAGCGGGTAGTGCTCTCGACACCAGGGGTTCTGGTGGGCTTCTTTGGTGTGCGGAAACGACCACTCAGGAGCCTCTTCTGATGCCGGGCCATGTACACCACCCGCTGTTTGTCTCTGTCGTCCAGCTTCTGCCACAGCTCAATGATGGTCTTGGCCTGGTTGTTGGTGAGACAGAGAGAGGTCTGACCCCTGAGCCCCACCAGATATTCAGCCAGTCTGTCCACATGCTGATACCCTGGGACATTTTGGTCATCGATAGCCTGTGCAAATGGAAAAAGATTAGACAATGCTGCAATGTGGAAATTGTCTGATCATCTAAATTAGCTGATGCTGTAGAGTACTATTTTATTGTATACAATATTGTATTTACATGGTAAGTATGAGCTCACTGATGCTTACCATTTCTTCATCCGCCTCCTGTACTGCAACTGGCACAGAGTCACCAGAGGCCAACTGAGAGGTGGAAGCTGTACTGGGACCCAGGACTGCAAAACAGGATCAGAAAGGACAGTCAGGAATTGCATATTTGTTACTAAAACTATTTTTGAGTTTACTGTGCAGCATTACTGGGACTAATGGTGGAAGTACCTGTACTGGACATGTCACCACAAGATGTAGAGGGAGGCCCAGGACTGGCTGGGGCTTCATGAACCTCCAGGTCTTGGAGAGTGGGGTCCTCTGCGATGTCGGAGAAGCCCTCATCTTCCTCAACATCCTCCACATCATGCTCCTCCAGCAGCTGAGCCGTCTCCTCCGAGTCTGGGTGCATGTCCTGCAGTGCTTGCCCAGTCTGACGGTACAAGTACTGCACCCCAATAAGCTCTCCTATATGAACAGTAAAACAGCCAGTGTTAATCATATGTTATATTGTATTTTATTGAATTTTCAATTAAAAAAATATAGCAGGTGAAAAGTTTTTGCTTTTATTAATATTTACCGGTATATTGACATGGTGGGGAAAACTCAGGTGCCACCTTCTTGCCAAACAGCCTTTCATAATTAAGGTTCACGCAGTGAAGCAGGTCTCCCTGGTAACTGCGCAGCCCAGATGTTGCAGAGGACAGTGCAGCAACACCACGGTCCTGGTTCCACCGGTGAAGGCCCTCCAGAAGATATATTTGAAAATTCAGGCTGTTGGCACTGGTTCCTAAAAATAGATGGACATTATAAAATCCATATACACACTTTTAAAATGTTAAGAGAGACAAACCTGGAATGAAGCGGTTGAGGTGCAGGTGGAAAGACTCCAGAGATGTGGAGCCTCTGGCACACCTGAATGTCGGAAGCCGCACACCTCCCTTTGTTTGTTCCCCTGTTTTTATGTACAGAGCAACACCTGGAGGATCCTGGATGCATTTAACGTGCTTCCGTTGGACCTCCCAGATGTGCTCCATACGTTCCCTGTCTAACAGGGGAACTCCCAGGGAGTCGTTCCCCGCCGGTCCCATGAGCCTCTGCAGCAGCTCCTCCAGCAGCTGGATGGTGACACCCTCACCTCTGGTCCTCCTCCTGCAGTGCAGAGCCAACTCCTCCCGCGACAGGTGTTTTCTGATGTCGGCATCACTCAGGAGGGAGAGGCCGTCTGCCAGTAGCTGCTGTCGTTTTGCTTGCATCAACAGAGCTACATCAGCTGCATCCCATTCAAATATGCACAATGACAGGCGTGACATAAAGATTGGGTACAACTGATGAGCATCTGTTGTGCAGCCCACTGCAAGCCGACGCATGAAGTGCCAGATATCAAGTCGGATGGTCATATTTGGCCATCCGCTGAATCTGGCTTGCAGCTTGGTCTCCCCTGCTTCAACACAGCAGCCACAGTCCACATACAAGGCCACAGGAGGATCCACACCAGCCCGCTGGTATCTTGTGACCAGGCCTGCTGCCATCATGTCCAGGCCAGATCCCTCCTGAGCAGTCAGGACGCTGATCAGGATTTGGCCGAACTCATTACCCACAGAAGTAAGCCACATTGCTGTTCCTTTGGCTACTCCTGCGAGCTTCTTGGTGATCTAAAGTACAGAACAGGTTCAGTATAATTTGTAGATAATTAGTTGGTGCGTGTTGATAATTAGTTGACAATAATTTATTAAGACAGTATAAATTTAAAAGTATTAAACAAAGTGCACATTGCTGCTCACCTTCTTGGTGGAATCCATCTTGAGGATAGAGCCATAAGTAGATGTTATCCTGGCTCTGATGTCGTCCAGTCTGGTCAGGATGTCCTGGCTATAGACCGATAGAAGCCACTTGCAGCTGGGCACCACTGCAGGCTGTGGAGGCTCAGGGAATGTGATGGGTAACAGTCCGGGCCGCTGAAGGAAGTGGACACATTCAGTGGTATAACGTGCCACTCGATTAAGCCACTCCTCCGTGTGGTTCTCCTTCAGCTGCTTCAGGACCCGTGTTGGACTGTTACCCAGCCCTCTCTCCCGCAGAAGTCGGATCACCCGAATGTCACAGGCAAACCTTGTTCATAAAATAATAATATCAGTAAGTATATTTCTTACGTATATATAAATATTATTTAGACAAGTATAAAAAACACTTACTTTTGTGTGAGGATGACCCTGAACTCTGACCTATGAGCCAGGTCTAGCTGGGACAGGACAGTCTGGCTCCAGGACACGTGACTGGCCCTACATTTGGTGCAGGTCAGGGTCTCTGTCACCAAGTTGTAGATGCGGTCGACATCTAACACCCGCCGTGCCCTCTTGTGCAGACCTGCCCCGGTAAGTTGGTGTCCTCCACAGGCAGGATCAGGACAGACCACTTTTACCTTCCACAGCTTGTAAGGCATCCAGACAAGGAGTGGATGGGCAAAAAAGCGGTCTGGTGTTGGGGCCTGATGGTAAAGGTGGCCTGGCTGTGGAGGATAGTACCAGAGCTTCAGGTGGTCTTGAAGCTCTAGTTTTCCTTTAGGGCCCAGCCTCAACAGCATTTTCAAAATCCATTTGTGGTCCTCAGGTGGTAAGCCCTCAGCCCACAAGCGGGGAAGTTGAGGCGAGGCCAGGTCTGTCTCTGTGGCAGCAGTCTATAAATAAATTGAACAATAAAGATAAATACAACAAATTTTAATGTACTAACATCTAAAAATGTCTAAAAACGTCTAAAATACTTACAGAGACAGTAGAAATCGGTCCAGGAGCTACGGAAGCTAGGACATCTACCTGATGCTGTGCCACCTGTAAGATATTGTAAAGTAAAGAATAGTTTAATATTGTTTTACTATTGTTTACTATTGTTTTACTCACTATTGTTTTACTCACTGAGGCGACTGTGCTGTGGGGAACCTCAGCTGTAGTAGTAACACTAACCTATAAAATACCATGATACTGTCATCTTTGTACCTTTGTAAGTACACGTCTCAACAGTTTTTCTATGTCAGGTATATTTACCTCCATTCGTTTTGGCTTTTTTCGTGCCAAGCTAAGGTTGGGCTTAGCAGCATCACTGTGGGCCCCACCAAATCTGGGTTTCATAAACTGAAAAAAACAAACAAAAAAAACATTGGTTTGCTACAAATAAAATAAGTACAGTATTTTAGGTCACATACCATTGACAAATTGAGTGGCGGCCGCTGTTGTACAGAGGAGTTGCCTGCAACCCCTGGCGGTGCAATGGAGGAGGTGCCTGCCGTCGGCTGCTGAGCAGTGGAGGAGGTGCCTGCCGCCGACTGCTGAGCAGTGGAGGAGGTGCCTGCCGCCGACTGCTGAGCAGTGGAGGTGGTGCCTGCCACCGGCTGCTGAGCAGTGGAGGAGGTGCCTGCCGCCGACTGCTGAGCAGTGGAGGAGGTGCCTGCCGCCGGCTGCTGAGCAGTGGAGGAGGCGCCCGCCTGTTATAACACATTCATAGAATTAGTTTGTTAGCTCATACCTGCACATACTTTACTTGTGCCTATTTAATTATATACCTTCTGAATGTGAAACCCACAAACACATGTCCTTACACCAAACAAGAACATCTGTCCACGAGACTGCATCGGGCATTTCTCAATCTATGAAAAATTACAGCTGGTTTAAAATGTTATACAAACAAGCTGAGTAAGTGACATATGTTAGATGTATTTCTAAGTAATACATTACTAAATCTACTGTTGAAATACTAGAAAAGACACTTGTGAAGTACATTAAATACACTCATACCCTTTGATACAGCTCGTACCACTTCTTCTGCCTGGGAGCTGGTCTGTTGCCTTCACCTGAAGGCCAGGTGCCTGTTCTGGCAAAACTCCTCAGGCGGGACAGCCACTCAGAGTCTGCCATTGGTTTGTGGCTCTTTTTAGAAGACATTGTCTTTAATAAGAGAGAAAAAAAGTATGATTAGATGCATTTCTGTATCCATATGCTTAAGTCTTATTACATAGTCCATCTCTTAGGTGTAGACATTGGTAAGAATAGCAGGGCTCTCTATCTAAATAAAAGTATGTGTAAAATACTATAGACAGAGGCACCCGCACTGTTTTGCGTACTATTATAATGGCGCAGATTCAGTGCTATTACGTGTGGACCATATAATTGCTTTTGTGAATGCAAAGTAGCGCGTTTCATCGACTCTTAACACTAAGAGCACAACAGTACAATAGTGGCCTACAGTAGTAATAAATGGTCTGGTCTGATAGCTCGCACAGACATAATAAACGCCGTATATACATACATTTATACAATTACGTGTCCGCTACATGCTAAGATAAAGGAAACTAATAATTTATAGCGTTAGAATATGATATGATTCCTGTTAAGCGTCCCGCGCGTATCCTAGCGTATCCTAGTAGCATTAGTTGCTTATTTTAACTACTTCTCACACAAAAACACATATAATTACACACATATAAAAACACAAAAATTATATACTTTGCGCAATTCTGTTTGCATTTCGTTCAGAAATATTACGTTGTCATTATTATCATATTATAGAAAAATTCCGCCTAAATTCTCAAAGAGCGGGACGGCCAAATTAGAATTAGCTTAAGTGACGTGACGTGATTTAAGTTTTAACTTGAACAGTAAACTATGTCTAATTCGGAACAATGCGTCATAGATATGGAAGTAAAAAGTATTTAACGTTAATTCTTACCTTATCGCAGCTAAAATAACGCAGCCACAGTCAAGTGAAGTCGCTCGCCGTTGACTTCCACATACAATAGTGGCCAAACATTTCTTCGCTGTGATTGGCCAAATGTTGAAGCAGTCAAACATTTCTTCGCTGTGATTGGCCAAATGTTGAGAAGGGGAGAATTTCGCTAAGCTGATTGGTTGTAAATGTTGAAGATTCGGAAGACCATTGGTTTTAATGGTCAATATATTGGAAATGTTGACGGACGAACCTTCGGCAGCTTGCGTTCAGGTCGCAGTCTCCCCTGGAGGCGTGGGTTCGAATCCCACTTCTGACAGTAACCTTTAGACAAAAGTGGTTTAGTCCAAAGGAAGCCAAGCACAAAGGAGCTCCTCTTAGCCGATGACCATCCAACTAAAGAGGCTGCTGCGTTCAGCTCACAGGCGGTTCTTGTTTTAACAGAAACCTTTAGACGAAAGTCTTAAGCATTTAGTCCAAAGGAAGCCAGATGATGTTCCACAAAGGACCATCCTACTAAAGGGGATGCTGCATTGGCCGGGAATCGAACCCGGGCCTCCCGCGTGGCAGGCGAGAATTCTACCACTGAACAACCAATGCGTATATGTGTGGTAACAGTGGCCCCAATTTTTTTTTGCTTTAAAGACACTGAAAGCTCTGAGCAAACAAACAATATATGTAATTCTGCCACTGAACCACCCCTGCTCATATGGGGGATCAATGGCCGCAAATTCTTTTGCTTCCAAGTCATTGAAAGCTCTGAGCACTACAGTCAAATCCCTGTAGCATTTCATTGCCACGCTACTCCATGGTCAGTGTCCCGTGGACCAGCACAGATGGTTAAGGTCCGCAGGTCAGCATGGCCGTGCGGTCTAAGGCGCTGCGTTCAGGTCGCAGTCTCCCCTGGAGGCGTAGGTTGGAATACCACTTCTGACAGTAAACTTTAGACAAAAGTGGTTTAGTCCAAAGGAAGCCAAGCACAAAGGACCTCCTCTTAGCCGATGACCATCCAACTAAAGAGGCTGCTGCGTTCAGCTCACAGTCACAGGCCGTTCTTGTTTTAACAGAAACCTTTAGATGAAAGTCTTAAGCATTTAGTACAAAGGAAGCCAGATGATGTTCCACAAAGGACCATCCTACTAAAGGGGCTGCAGCCGTGGATTCTTTAGCTAAACGCCCTAAACAGAATCCCATTCATTTCCTATGGTAGTGCTAAACCACTACGGATGTAATATACTTTTGGCCAGAGGCGCCGCTGTTGCGGGGGCGCGGTAGCTTTAAATGGGAGAAGGGGCTCGTCATTCACTGTCATTCCTGGACTCCAGAGCGACAACGCGGTAAGAAACTTTCCCCCTGTGATAAGCTAACATGTTTTACCCTCTCTTTAATGTTTTGTCAATTGAAAAGTGTCATATTTTGTGATATTTAAAACAGATATTTGATAAGTTAAATTGGTAAAGTTCGTGTTGTAATGCGCTCTTTTAAAACGGTGTATTAAAGTCACGTAAGGTGACTGCTGCTCGTTAACTTCGTTGAAGTGTTTATTGAAAGATGAACGCTAAGGTTATGTACCGTGGTGAAGTTGTTTGGATATTGGATATTCGACACATTCGACACATTCGCTCACACCGTTCGGCACTACATGAGAGTGCCGAACGCGATGCATTGGACGCAGCTTGTGTTCGCTAGACTTGTCTGCAAATGTTCTGGGTGGTATTTAGGGACCGACAATAAATTACCGTGTATGGACAAAACCATAAAAAAATTCATTGAAAAATAGTTAAGCATAATTCTACATGATGAGGAGGATGGGGTACAGCAATTGCTTTTTCTTGAATATGCGTTTTCAGTTTTTTGAAAAAACATTTTCATTACAAAAATAAGGTTTTTCTTCAATAGCTTTTAGGTTTTGTGACCCATTCACTCCAAAATGATGCAGAATAATTCTACATGGGGAGGAGGATGGAGTACGGCAATTGCTTTTTCTTGAATATGCATTTTCAGTTTTTTTAAAAACATTTTCATTACAAAAATAAGGTTTTTCTTCAATAGCTTTTAGGTTTTGTGACCCATTCACTCCAAAATGATGCAGAATAATTCTACATGAGGAGGAGGATGGGGTACGGCAATTGATTTTTCCTGAAAATGCATTTTCAGTTTTTTAAAAAACATTTTCATTACAAAAATAAGGTTTTTCTTCAATAGCTTTTAGGTTTTGTGACCCATTGACTCCAAAATGGTGCAGAATAATTCTACATGATGAGGAGGATGGGGTACGGCAATTACTTTTTCTTGAATATGCATTTCAGTTTTTTAAAAAACATTTTCGTTAAAAATGTAAGCTTTTTTACAATAACTTTTAGGTTTTGTGACCATTCACTCCAAAATGATACAGAATAATTCTACATGATGAGGAGGATGGGGTACGGCAATTGCTTTTTCCTGAAAATGCATTTTCATTTTTTTTTAAAAACATTTTCATTACAAAAATAAGGTTTTTCTTCAATAGCTTTTAGGTTTTGTGACCCATTCACTCCAAAATGATGCAGAATAATTCTACATGATGAGGAGGATGGAGTATGGCAATTGCTTTTTCTTGAATGTGCATTTTCAGTTTTTTTAAAAACATTTTCGTTAAAAATTTAAGTTTTTTTCAATAACTTTTAGGTTTTGTGACCCATTCACTCCAAAATGATGCAGAATAATTCTACATGATGAGGAGGATGGGGTACGGCAATTGCTTTTTCCTGAATATGCATTCATTAGAAACTCATTAAAGCCTAACTTGACCAAAAAGTTTGAAAGATAATAAATTATAACATTTTGCTCTTTCTGTCTCTGTCCAATTTCTTAATGTATGATCAAACCTGTGTAACCTTAATTGAGTGGGGTAAATATTACTTTGGGTTCCCTGTCACTTTCAAAAGTGGGTGGCGGTGTTGCAACTGTCTAAAAGCTAAAAGAGAAATATGAGTATAATGTCAGCTCAACCACTAGCGATGCTACAATAGCTTTCGGTAATGTTGGTGAAAAATAGGTTAATATGAAATCCAGAGATAACAATAACAAATAAAAATGTATTATTAATAAATATGATTTATAATAATGTTTTCTAAATAATAATAATAATAATAATAATAATAATAACAACAATAATAATAATAATTATTATTATTATTATACTATGACAGTAGGCAAGATTATACCCAAATATGTAATAAAGTAGGCTTTGGACAATAGGACACATAAATATACACTTTTGTGACGGGACAAGTTAATGAGAGTTTAGAAATATTTCATTTTATCATTTTACTTTGTGACGTGCCGTTGTAATGCCACAGAACTGAGCCAGTAGACTACCAATCAGAACCAGTCACTGACGGCTTCTGATTGGTAGACTACTGGCGCAGTTATGTCTGGTTCAATTAAGCTATCAATTTGCTGTATGCTAATGCACATCGAAGCACATTAAACTATGGCGCGGATTAAAAAAGGGTCTAAGATAAAGCCAGACCACTGGCATGAAGTTGGAGGTAAAGATTTACTTATCTCCCGTTTTAGAAAGCACGGTTTTGCAAGAGGTCTAATTAAGCCTTGTCAGTGGTCCAAACTCTCAAACGATGTGTTTAAACACAAAAACAACAAGAAGAAAGAAACATGGTTGAGGGTGGTCTGGAAAGAAAACCGAAGACAAATTCGGACCATGGTTCAAGGTGAGTGGATTATTAATTGAAGAAAGGCTACAATGCCGTTTTTTAGCTTAATATGAGATCTTTTTGTCGTGTCCTATGTGTCTTGATCATGAGCCAGAAATAACATTTCCCTATATTTTTTGCTATTTTGGATATCCTTATTGACCACACTTTAATTAACATAGGAATTACATAGGAACATACTGTGATATAGGCCAAACAATCTCGTATTTTGCTTTGGTGTCTAAAACAGAAATGACCACTTAGCTTATAATAATAAAAAAGCCACCTGCATCAAATTCCGTGTTTATAGGCCCTATATAAACCACGGAATTTGCTGCGGCTGGCTTTTTTAAATTTGTTTGTTCTATCACAATGCATCTGACTGTAATAAAGGCTTGGAGCCTTGGTGGGTATGAAGGGCACAAATATGGGAAAAAATAAGAATAACACTAGGCCATTAAAAGAATCATTTCAAATACATTTGCCATACCAAACAATTCTTTGCAAAGTGTCTAACGACCACAGTTGGTTCAACCACAGGACAATGTTCATTTGAAACATCCTTACTTCCACAAAATAAATAAATAAAACGAGACAGAGAGAGAGAGAGATTGAGTGGGCGTGGTTGTAGCTCATTAGGGAGTGCGCTCACCTGCTGTGTGTGTGGTTTGCATCATGGCGGCGGGGTGAGCATGGGGACCAACTTTCTGTTGACCGTCGGCTTCTATTGTCACCGTTTGGAAGGTCAAACTTTAATGAAACTTTGGCCTACAGGTAAATTAACCTTTTATTACAGTGGGTACAGTGACTTTTGTTAATATATAAACCTCTGTAAAACCAGTGGGATTTGACATAGGCTTGATCGCTTTACGCGGATTGATGTTTGGGCGCATTTAGATGCACCAAATCTGGGCTCCGCGGTGAAGCGACTTGTCTGTCTGGATCTCTTTGGTGACTTTCCGCTGGCGTGATGTTGCTTATTAAAGGAAGTTTATTGTTGTTAAATGTATAGGTCTTGTATACGGAGCGTTTTGGAGACGCAGTAAATGCGTGCGTAATTATGCATGGCGGCGCGCCGATGTGAAGCGCGATAATGGGAGATGTTGCCAAAGGGTTCTGCCTATGCAATTTGTCTGATGTTTACGCTGTAATGCGAAGACATGTGGGACACTGAAGGAATGTGTAGCAATTGGACATTATTAAAGATTAATTTGACTTGCGCATGCCAACTTTGTGTCAGGATTAAACGATATGTGTTAGGCTACAGCTGATGTTTTCTTCTTTAGTAAAAAATAAATTAGATATCAGCACAGCGCTGCTACTCAATAAAGCTTACATTTTGTATAATCAATTAGCTATCCCCTTCACATCAACGAACAAGAGTCGCGCACAGCAGAAATTGCGCAATGCAATTGCTTGCAGGTTATTGATAGATTAAATCTTTTTCAGTAATTATAGTTGAATGGCCGTTATTTCTGATGAATGGCTGGAATTCTAAAACCTTTATTGTCCAAATTGATCATTTGAAAAAAAAGTGTGCCCTTTGGTAGGTTAGACGTTAGAGCAATGGCCTTCTAAAAGTTCTGTGCATGTCAGTGGAAGGTACAATTATTAATTTATTACAATTTAACCTTAAACAACCGATGCACTAAAAGAACATAAGAGGAAAAATAAGGCGGCACATGGGTCGATCAGAACCAAAAGGCCTCCTTTCACACTTGACTATTACTACATTTACATGCTTTACATACTTTGACGGGATGTTTGTATGCTTCAAGTACAATTGTTAATTGTTTTTCTTATGACCAAAGTAGCATAATAGGCCTATGGTACTTTACTATTTTTATTTTATTTAACTTTTCTCCCCCTAATATTTCAGATAACTCATGTACGTCTGCTACCGCACCAGCATCTGGGGCCTTTGAAGCCTCTGGCACGACAAAAAATGATGAAACTGATCATTTAGCCTCATCAGATGTGACGGACCGGGTCCGTCCCTAGGGCGCGGTCCCTGAGGAGAGCACGCGGAAGACGCTACTTGTTCCCTGTTTTCTGCGCGCCGCGCTTGTACAGTTAAAACACGTATTAAACGGCCTTTTTCGTAGCTGTTCCAGCATGTTCTGGCGTGACTAAGGGTGCACACTTAGGAGCGTTAGTTCTGCCCATCTACGACGTTAAAAATCTGCCGTTCCACTCACCAGCGCTGCCGTCTCCTCTCTCCTCCGTGGTGCGTTTTGGCAAACCCGGATGTTTCCGCGCTGGGGGTTTAAATGCCGCCGTCTCGCGGGTTTTAGTGGTCATGTGGGGGCCACATCATTTGCATGGTCAATTAGTGCAGTTTTGTCCATATTAAATGTGTATCATGAAATCTGATAATTTTCTGTGGAAGCTGCTCCTATTGTGTGTTGTTCCATGTTTGAAGTATTGACCACTTATATGTAGAAGTGGCGTAAATAATAGTTCACATGTGTGTTATGTAATGTGGGTGGGGCAAACGGGGGTATAAAGGTGAGCTCTGCAGCTCTGCTTCCAGTTGTGACCAGGTTACAGTGAAGGTAACGTGCGAAGACTGACAGACTTAAAGGGGAAGTCTACTCTGATCTTGTGTTTTTTTTCCCAACTGCTGAATGAATTGTTGTAAATAAGTCACTGTAAATATTAGTCTGAGCACCTGTTTTCACCTTTTTTGCCACTGTGGGAGAGCACCAATAAATCACCAAAACGCCCGACTAAGCTTGAAGTTTGTTGAAGGATCCGCCACAGTTGGTGTCAGAAGTGGGATGCCTACTCGGCGAAAGCGAAAAGGGCTCCGGTCCCAGTGCAAATATGAGGACGAAATGGCGGACTCAGATGGAACAGGAGAGCAGAAGTCGATGGCTGGAGCACGTGGAGCAGCCGAATCTGAACCGCAGCCTGTGGGAGAGCTTCTCTCCCTGGTGAGAGACTTGATAGCGGGACAGCAGAGGAGAGAGGAGGACTTCATGGCAGAGATCGTGAATTGAGAGCTGCTCTTCCGGGAGCACAGCCCCTCCACAGCAACCCGGTTCCCACATCGACCTGTGCCACGGTGGGTCCATGGCTACTGCACGCACGACAGAGACTGGAAGTAGTCCCAGGCTAGGGGCTACCCGACCCTGGAGGCACCAGGCAGGTGCTGCAGTTGAGTGACTTCGACGCTGACGATGTCCCATCTCTCCACCGTGACTTAGAAGCAGAAACCAAGGCCAGAGTGGAGGCACTACAGTGACCCCAAGATACCTCAATACCAATTGGGGAGGACATTGAGAACTATTTGTTACGCTTTGAACGTATCGCTAAAACATGGAGATGGCCGGAGAATGAGTGGGCCTGTCGCCTTGTTCCGCTGCTCACTGGCAAAGGCACTGGACGCTTACACCTCCATGGATGAAGACAGGGCACATTGCTACGAGAATCTAAAAAGAGGCTTTGTTGATGAAGTTTGACGCGTTTCCCCTGAAACTTACCGGCAGCAGTTCCGTTTCCACAATAGTGTCCCCTGATGAGAATCCAAAAGAGACATACCATCGACTTAAAGGCCTCTATCGACGCTGGGTTCGTCCAGGTGAGCGTACCAAAGAGGAAATCGGAGAGACCATCGTACTCGAGCAGCTGCTGCGCGTCCTACCAGTGGAGGTGCGGACCTGGGTCAAGGAACATGAGCCGGTGGATGGTCTGTCTGCTTCCAGGCTTGCTCTGCAATATGTCAACGCCCGCAAAGGTGCAGCGTATCATCGCCAGGGTTCTTTCTACGCCTCGCCTGCCCGGCTCCAACACTTCCAGCACGGTCAGCACGGAGAGAGATCCAGGAGCAACCAGGTACCTCTGCCCCAAACCAACGAGGACTGGGTAAGGAGCTTGTTTGTTTCTATTGTCCAGCAGCTTGGGCACAAGGCTTCCATATGTCCGCTGCGGAAAGCTAAGGTGACTGGCGCGTGTTACCCGGTCCGCTCCGAGGCAGTTACCAGTGATCTCGAGGGTGTAGTTCAGAATTGTAAGACTGTGCGGATCAATGGACAGAATGTGACTGCGCTGCTAGACACTGGTAGCTTTACGTCCCTGGTCAAGCGCCAGCTAGTGCCACTTTGCAGCATGGATTACAGTAAGACTGTTGACGTACGTTGTGTGCATGGAGATACACACCCATACCCTACTGTTGATGTGACTGTTAACATTGATGAGCAGCAGTATCTCTTGACTGTTGGGGTGGTGGATAATTTGCCAGTGGAGGCAATCCTGGGGTGTGATTTACCTGTGCTTGTGGACTTGCTAAATGGTAACGAACCAGTGGGAGACCGTGACTCTGGAGGGGTGGGGCCTCAGATAGCTGATGTGTCTTGTACTGCTGTTGTTTCCTGTCCTGTGGTCACACGTGCCCAAGCTAAAGCCGGTGTTGAACCTCTGCCTGACTTTGACAGTAGTCTGGTTGAGGGAGGCACAAAAGGGCCCAGGAAATCGAGGCGTCCAGGTGCGCTATGAGAAGAAGCTATGGATTGATAATCCCTGACCTGGGTGCATTGTCTACTGTAAAAATGTGGGAGGTGCCTGAGGACATATCTATGTTGCAGGAGAGGATGAAACTTTGAAGGGTTTGTTTGCCAAGGTGGGGAAGCGATACCAAGGGGGGCTGCCTGGGGAAGGAAATGTTTGTGATTGAAGGTGGAGTCTTGTTTTCTGTCCAGGATGACTGTAAACGCCTTGTTGTCCCTGCAAAATGTCGGCCGGTAGTTTTACATCTAGCACACTCACTTCCGTGGGCAGGCCACCTCGGCCGGCATAAAACATACCTTCGCATTAGCGCGTGCTTTTATTGGCCCTCAATGTATAATGATGTCCAACAGTACTGTGCTACTTGTCCCGTGTCAAAAACTATGCATTCCGCAAGTCTGATCGCGTGCTCTCCTTCAACCACTGCCAGTGATCTCTACTCCTTTTCGCAGAATTGCAATGGACATTGTTGGCCCTCTGGTGAAAAGCAGCAGTGGCTACCAGTACATCTTAGTCCTCTCTGACTACGCCACTCGATTTCCAGAGGCATTTCCACTCCGCACCATCACCGCGCCCGCTGTTCTGAGAGCTTTGGTCCAACTGTTTTCAAGGGTCGGCATTCCAGATGAGATCCTCACCGACCAAGGGACTAACTTTACATCTCGGCTGATGCAGCTGTTCCACCGCCAGCTTGGTATCACGGGCCTCAAAACAACGCCTTTACCATCCGCAAACTGATGGTCTTGTGGGAGCTTCAACCAGACCCTCAGCGCATGCTGCAGCGGTTCGTGAGCGATACTGGAAAGGACTGGGATCACTGGCTGCCCTTCCTCTTGTTCGCAGAGAGGTACCACAAGCCTCTACTGGTTTCTCACCCTTTGAACTGCTGTACGGGTGGGATGTTCAGGGTCCGCTGGATTTGCTCCGGAAGACCTGGACAACCCCATCCAATTCTGAGGATCACAAGGGGATCATACAGTATGTCCTGGAAATGCGGGAACGGCTGGCTACTTACCTGGACCATGCAGAGCAGAATCTACACGAGGCTCAGAAGACCCAGAAGGCCTGGTACGACCGGCAGGCCCGCCACCGCGAGTTCCAACCCGGTGAGAAGGTCCTGCTGCTGCTGCCATCTTCATCCAACAAGCTTCTGGCTAAGTGGCAAGGTCCTTATACTGTTGTGCGAAAAATGGGTCCAGTCACTTATGAAATCCTCCACCCAGAGAAGAAAAAGCAAAAACAAACTTACCACGTGAACTTGTTGAAGCTGTGGAAAGAACGGTCCAACCCCTTTCCCGTCTTGATGGTCCAGAAGGATTTGGAGCAAGAAGAGGAAGAGGAGGTGGACAATACCTTGGAGAGTCTGACAAGTACTGCTTCCCCTTCACTTGTGCACCTCACCCTGAGCAAGCTGCAAGTGTTCTCCGGGTCTTCCAGGAGGTACCTTCTCTGTTTGCACCCACACCTGGGAAGACTGCCCTAGTAGAGTACGTGATTCGTTTGAAAGACTCCAAACCAATACGTCAGAGACCCTACAGAGTACCTCAGCAACTCGTGACGAAGTTGCACCAGGAGGTGCAGGAGATGCTGAAGTTGGGCGTTATTGAGCCGTCAAACTCAGAATGGTGTAGTCCTGTGGTCATTGTATTCAAGAAGGATGGCTCCTTACGGATATGCATTGATTTTCGCAAACTAAACTCTGTCTCTGAGTTTGATGCATATCCCATGCCAAGAATCGACGACCTCCTGGAGCGGATTGGGCCGCCCATCACAACACTGGACCTCTGCAAGGGCTATTGGCAGGTTCCACTGCAAGAGGCTTCTCGGCCCATACACCGCCGTCCAAACCCCAGCAGGACTTTTCCAGTTCACGGTCATGCCCTTCGGCCTGCATGGAGCTCCGGCAACATTCCAGCGTTTGATGGACCAGGTGCTGGTCGGTTGTGAAGCGTGTAGTGCAGCCTACCTCGACGATGTTGTCGTCTTCAGCCCGACGTGGGAGGAGCACCTGAAGCACCTGTCCTTGGTCCTGGGGAAGATTGCTCAAGCCGGACTTACTCTGAATCCGTCCAAGTGTGAATGGGCCCGAGAAGAAACAAGATACCTGGGGTACCAGATGGGACTGTGAGAGGTTCGACCCCATGTGGACAAAGTTCAAGCCATTATCTGAACTGTCCACACCACGCCACCAAGAAGGAGGTCAGATCCTTTCTTGGACTCACCGGCTGGTATCGGCGATTACCGTGCCAGTATCGCCACAATTGTCGCTCCTCTTACAACAACACTCACTATGAAAAACCAGCGGAACCCAGTGAACTGGACAGAGGATTGTGAGCAGGCCTTCGGCACCCTGAAGACTATTCTGTGTTCTTCTCCTGTCTTGAAGAGTCCAGATTTTGAAGGGAGATTCCTGCTGCAGGTGGATGCATCCGCAGTTGGCCTGGGAGCGGTGTTGGCTCAAGGAGAACCAGGTGAGGAACACCCCCATCCTGTACCTCAGCCGGAAGCTGCAGCCAAAGGAGACCAGGTATTCAACAGTCGAGAAGGAAGGACTCGCCATCAAATGGGCCTTGGATAGTCTTGATATTATCTCCTTGGCCGAGAGTTTGATTTAGAGACTGATCACCGGGCTCTCACTTGGATTGAGTCAATGAAAGACCACAACAATCGCCTTACACGATGGTATCTTGCTCTCCAACCGCTCAAGTTCATCATCCGACACCGGCGGGAAGGACAAATATTGTCGCGGACTATCTGTCAAGGCTGCCCCATAGTGTCAACCTTCCAGAGGGAGGGATGATGTGACGGACGGAGTCCGTCCCTAGGCGCGGTCCCTGAGGAGAGCACGCGTGAAGACGCGCTTGTTCCCCTGTTTTGCCGCGCTTGTACAGTTAAAACACGTATTAAACGGCCTCTTTCGTAGCTTTTCCATCATGTTCTGGCGTGACTAAGGGTGCACACTTAGGAGCGTTAGTTCTGCCCATCTACAACGTTAAAATCTGCCGTTCCACTCACCAGCGCGCCGCCGTCTCCTCCGCGGTGCGTTTTGGCAAACCCGGATGTTTCGCGCTGGGTTTAAATGCCGCCGTCGCAGGTTTTAGTGGTCATGTGGGGGCCACATCATTTGCATGGTCAATTAGTGCAGTTTTGTCCATATTAAATGTGTATCATGAAATCTGATAATTTTCTGTGGAAGCTGCTCCTATTGTGTGTTGTTCCATGTTTGAAGTATTGACCACTTATATGTAGAAGTGGCGTAAATAATAGTTCACATGTGTGTTATGTAATGTGGGTGGGGCAAACGGGGGTATAAAGGTGAGCTCTGCAGCTCTGCTTCCAGTTGTGACCAGGTTACAGTGAAGGTAATGCCGCAGACTGACAGACTTAAAGGGGAAGTCTACTCTGATCTTGTGTTTTTTTCCCAACTGCTGAATGAATTGTTGTAAATAAGTCACTGTAAATATTAGTCTGAGCACCTGTTTTCACCTTTTTTGCCACTGTGGGAGAGCACCAATAAATCACCAAAACGCATACGCCGACTAAGCTTGAAGTTTGTTGAAGGATCCCGCCACAATAATGCCGCATCCTCTGGCTCTCCAGCTTCAGCAACCCTGGAAAATTCCAGTGTAGATGGTGAACATTTTACTAATGATGATTCCTCACCTACATCATTCATATTACATGCCTCAGTTACCTCACCTGGCTTACCTACCTCAGTTGGCTGTCCCTCTTTCCCTGTCGCAGCAGCCTCAACTGTTCAATTTACTGCAGTCATATCAGTTGATCCGACGGCCTCAGACACCTCACCTGCCCCAGTGGCCCAAGTCTCCTCTGATGCTCCACATGTTACAATCGCCTCAGCTGCTCATTCTGCAGCTATTGTATCAGCTGATGCACCAGCCTCAAGCATCTCCACCAACCCAAATGCCCAAGTTGCCTCTGCTTATGCACCAGGTCCAGTCATCTATCCTTCCTCTGTTTTCAATTCTGCTTCTCCTGCCCTCGGTGACTCTCCAGCCGTCAATGCCTCTCCAGCCGTCGGTGCCTCTCCAGCCGTCGGTGCCTCTCCAGCCATCTGTGCCTCTCCAGCCCTCAGTGCCTCTCCAGCAGCCCTCGGTGCCTCTCCAGCAGCCCTCGGTGCCTCTCCAGCAGCCCTCGGTGCCTCTCCAGCAGCCCTCGGTGCCTCTCCAGCAGCCCTCGGTGCCTCTCCAGCCGTCGGTGCCTCTCCAGCCATCTGTGCCTCTCCAGCCCTCAGTGCCTCTCCAGCAGCCCTCGGTGCCTCTCCAGCAGCCCTCGGTGCCTCTCCAGCCCTCAGTGCCTCTCCAGCCGTCAGTGCCTCTCTCAGTGCCTCTCCAGCCCTCAGTGCCTCTACAGCCATCAGTGCCTCTCCAGCCCTCAGTGCCTCTCCTGCCCAAGCATTCCAGGACGCGTCTGACAGCGACTATGATGTGGACAAAGATGATAACTTATTTGATGCTTCAGCTGGAACTGAACGTTACAACACAGACTCAGATTCCTCATCTGTCTCAGATTCCCCAGTCGCCCCGGTCCTCTCCACTCCCTCTCCGGCTTCTGTTGAAACGTTCAGAGAGAGAGTGCAAAGCAGGACCGACGGTATTTACTTGTCATATTGACAAAAAAGAGTGGTCCCAAATAAAACCACAACCATGTGAAGGGAAACTTAAAACTCCATGGACCAATTATATTTATAATGCTTTCAAAAAAGTCAATCCCAGCTGTCCATTGGTGTTTTTATATCAGCATGTTAAATTATCAAAAAGCAGGAAAAACAATTCCCCATACTTTACTGCAACTGCAAAATGTAGCTTTGAGGATTGCAAGGCAGTCTACAAATTTATTATCCAAAAAGCTCCTCATTCCAAAAATAAAAAAAAAAAGGTTTTCAGGTCCATCGAAGTGGGGATGTGCGTCATAAAAAGGAAGAAAAGCAATCAAGACATGTGACACACAACCGACGGGGAAATATTGCAAAGCCTGTGAACGAGGGGGGCAGTAATTTGCAATATAAGCTGTTAAAGAAAACACCTGTAGAAGAATTGATGGCTGGAAATTTAACCAATTGCCTCACTAAAGAAGTGGTTAAAAAGATTTCCTATGAGGTGAGAAAGGGTCAACGTCTCCATGACGATATTGTCATGGAGATTGTGCTAACAAAAAACATTTTACAGCAGAGTGGCAGTCACCCTTCGTCCAGGGACTACTTGCAAAGCATACAGATCAATCCACTGTGTATACATGCCTACACAGATACAGGCATTAATATTCTGGCTGAGCATCTGAGAAAAAATCCTGTGGCTCTGTACTTGGATGCAACTGGAGGGGTGGTGAAAAAAGTGCCAGGGCAAGATAAAAGGGTGCTTTACTATGCACTTGTTCTTCCAGGGATGGGGAAGGACAAGCCCCCTCTTCCAGTTGCTGAGATGATAACAAACTCTCACAGCATTCCAACTATCACTCACTGGCTTATGCAGTTTCAAAGAAAACTCTCCTTGTGTACATCCAAAAAAATGCATCAAGTTGAGACAGACTTCAGCTGGGCTCTGATTAACAGCACCATGCTTGCCTTCAATCAAGAGCATGTGATCAGTTACCTGATTCGAGCCTTTGCAGTGGTTAATGGCACACAAGAAAATTCAAAATTTACAGTCATACATTTGTGCTCCACACATATAATGAAGGCTGTAAGAAATGCTGTGAAAGAACAAACAAACATGCGACTTTGTAGCCTATGTCTTTGGTGTAATGCTAAACAGCACCACACTGAAAGAGGCCACCACAATCTTTTACCACTTGTGTGTGGTCCTCCTTTCGAAGGAGTGCAATGACCTGTTCAATGACAGCAAGGAGACACTAAACAAGTGTATCAGTCAAAGAGGGATTGCAGACACCATGGAGATTCTCAACGAGGCTCCCACTGATGAGAAAAGGCAAGAAACTAAAAAGTCCATATTTATGCAGTCCCCATTCACACAAGTGTTCTCAAAGCAGAAACAACAGGCGGAGCATGACATCCTTTCAGAAGCACAGGACAAGGGGTTTGGGAACCTGTTGTACAGCAAAGAAGTGGTCGACATGCTCATGCTCACCTATATGCCAATCTTCCCTTTATGGAGTGGGGTCTTGCTTGGGGCCATGGGCAAAACACGTGACACAAATTGTCTTGTGGAGCTCTGGTTTGGCCTTGTTAAGCACTGCATTTTGCAAAAGGGCAAACACCTGAGGCCGGTTGACTTTGTGACAAGGCTATTTTCAATCCTGCAGGGAAGATACGTTGAGCACGTTGATCAGCACAGTCTTCCCTTCAAAGTCCTGGGAGCAAAGGCAGAGATAAAAAAGCCAAAAGATGATCACCAGGAGATGTGGCAAAGGAGAGACGATTCAGTCCAAACTCCGACACGCAAATCAAAGTATTTCAACCCACCCATTCCTAAGGCGAAAAAGACTGACAAAAAGGATGACAAAAAAGACAAGGAGGACAAAAAGGTGAATAACACTTTTTTTTTTTAATTACATAGTGTCTCTTAGAATGTAGTTGAAATAATGAAATTTGTGGCTTAGTCTAAATATCAATTTCATTAATTTGTTGTAAATCATCTTGTTTGTGCAATATGTTTGTAGGTGACTGCCCTGTGGAGGAGAAAAAAGACCAAAGTTATTGTTTCAGGTGTTATTGGCCAGTCTGGAGCAATAATCTTTGCACGGCATAGCGACTTTCAATCACTCCGCCCACATGAGTGGCTTACTGGGGAGGTACATAGTGTCAATTTAGCTTTTAATACAAATTTGATCCGGAAAAAAGGTTTAAATAACAAACATTTCATGTTTCAGGTCATGGAGTGCATTATGCACACATATGCACAACAATATAATGTTACAGAAAAAATGTTCCTGATGGACCACTACACGGCGGGGTCAATCATTGAAGGCGACCAAAAAAAGATGTCAACTCAATCATTGTCAAGGGTAAGCTAAATATTCTCCTTACAATATCTACAACTACATCTTTACATCACACTATAGGAACTTATTAAACTACTATAACCATTACTTTTTTGATGAGAGGAGTTTTGGTCCATTAATCTACATCTACCACATGTGTTGACCACCCATAATCTCTACTCAGTATTTCAACGCACAATTTCAACAGGTTTCACCTTCCTGAAACATTTTGAGGCCCTTACTTATTCATAACAATTTATTTTATTATATGATACATGAAAATAGGCCACACAATGCTATAAAGCTTCCTCCACATGTCTTGTCTTCTGTGTCATGTAGTGTAGAACGATATTTCTATACATTTATATACAGGGGCATATCAGTGTGGTCACCACCGCTTTGATTCGTTTAGCTCAGCCAGTGACACATACATATATGTTATAATATAACTTAATGGGAAATCAACACAAGTTTATAACTCTGTTACACCTACCCACTTTACATACTGATCTGGGCCAGTTCCAGCATAAATGTCATTACCCAAACATCATGACCACAGCTGAGAGTAGAAACATAGATTGACCGTCAGTCAAACAGTCTTATATGGCGACCGCATCACTGCAGATACTGCACCGATTTGTCTGTCAATATCACACTGACTCGTGAAATACACTCCGAGGTACTTAAAATTATCCACTTGGACCCCAGACCATACTCCCGGGGCACCCCCCAAAGCACACGGTCGAACTATAAATTATCGGTAAGTTTCAACCTCATGCACAAGCTCAGGTTTGTTCCTCCTCAGTGAGGAGGCTGTGTGTGCAGACTGGGTCTTCAAGGCACATGCCCTCAACCATGGGGATGGACGAACATTGTCCCTTGGGCAAAGGCCCAGGCCTGGCTCCAGGGTGGGGTCCCTCATCGATATAGTATAGATATGTGACCTTCTCTTATTCTGACCTGTCACCTGTCGTGGGAAACCCAACCAGAGGCATAATAAACATAGCTTCTAGGACACTAAAACTCCCCCACCACGTTAATTTGCAGTACAAGGCGGACTACTTTGCTCATGATTCTTTACAAATGTGCACCCTGTTTATCTGTACCCGTTTTTTTTACCCATTATATTTCTTCGGAAGCAGACATTTTGGTTTTGATATGGACGGCCATGCGTGCTACGGATTGGCCAATCCATTTATCACTCACCTCCATCTGAACTCTGGTAAATTGAACCATGGCCAGACTCACTTCTTTGTGAAGTACTTTTGGTTGTAACAATATTAAAAAGTGCAATATCAATTTCAATATGACAGTGATAATAAAGTATATTTTAAACAAGAGTATTCCACTCAAAATAATACTTTTTTACCCTGTGGTCTTATAGTAATTATGATAAAGTGCCAGATTATTCTAAAACGGTTTATGAAAGTTCAATATTTTTCCAGTTAGTGTGATTTTTGTTGTTCTCAAATCTTTAAATAAGTATCTATTTCATTTCTATACTAGTTGTGGTATAAATTCATATCTGATTTTTCAATTCTTTAGACCAGTGATTCTTAACCGTAGGGCCGTGAGCACCTTCTTGAGGGCCACACAATCACTAAAATATAATACATTTAATATGAGATTGGGCCTCGAGTTACTTTAGACGGAAAAATTTGGGCCTCAAGGTAAAAAAGGTTAAGAACCCCTGCTTTAGACAACCCTATCATGAAGTACTGGAGAAGTGTTTTTAGATCCCAGGTGATTACATTGTTCACCGCTTAATTATTCTTCCTCAGATAACCATTCTAAACCAACCCCCCCATGCAAGCACACACGTATCAGGGAAGCTGTATTTATAAAAATACAGTTATGGCATATTGTGTACTGTAAAAAGTACAATATATATATTTATTTTGTTTTGTACATCTTTTGTCTCCTGCAGGTGAAGCTTGACAAGTATGAAGCACTCATGGCATTTGTAAATATAGACAAAATCCACTGGAATTTGCTGGTGAGTTTGTTCACACACAGCTGATCCCTCCATTGTACTGATTTACAGTTTGTGCTCAACCTGTGCTTACAGTATATACATAAAGGACTGGGCAAAGTCTATTTGGTGGACCCGGTAGTAAGTGCATCAGAACTTGAGGACTCCAAAAATGCTGCTGTGCATTTCAGGTAACTCAGAAATATCATGCAATGAGTTTAATGTTTTCCTTTTATAAATGTAATGTTTTTTGTTTTGTTTTGAAGCACTTACCTGTCAATAAGACTACATAAGAATGGCCAGACATGCTGGAACTCCATCCAGTGGAAAGGGGATAAAATGAAGCATCCATCTCAAAAGGATGGATACAGCTGTGGAGTCATAGTCTTAAAGGTAACTTTATATTTGTAAATGAACACTCATAAGTATTACTCATTAATAAGTAAGTTTAACGAAATGTAATATATTTTTTTTTTTTATCCTTAGATGGCAAAAGCCATCATGGAGGCATTTCCACTGTTTCCAGAAATTGATTTTCCCACATCAAAAAAGGCAATGGCAGAAGAGAGATGAGAAATGGCCTCAGCCCTTTTACACAAATCAAGTATGCCATAAAGGAACACAAACATTTGCAACAGAATTAAATCAATCAAAATTTCTATCGCTCAATTCATACAATATGCAACCCAAAATGCGCAGCCATAAAAACACACAACAATAAAACAGGTGTAAAAAAAATACAGCTTAAATAAAACCACAATATGCATTAAAAATAGTACATGTGGGGGAAAAATCCCTCTTAGCGCTGAATCTAAATACACCAAAATCAGAATCAGAATAGGTTTATTGCCATTGTCAGTGAACAAATTTCACAAACTTAGGAACTTGCTTTAGCGTAAGGTGCAACATATAACATGAATGAAAAAAATTTATAAAAAAGGGCAAGCGTAAAATTAACAATAAGATCAAATAAAATAGAGTAGACTTTGACTATATACAGAAATGTACAGTTGACCAGACAGCAGTGCAAATTGGTAGTGCAAATAGATGCTTTATAATATTATTATTGTTAAAGTGGCAGGTGTAATAAAGTGTTCATGAGTCCAACGGCAGAGGGAAAGAAACTGTTCTTGTGGCGGGAGATTCTGGTCCGGATGGACCGTAGCCTCCTGCCCGAGGGGAGGGGCTCAAATAGTCCGTGTCCAGGGTGAGAAGGGTCAGCTGTGATCAGACCTGCTCGTCCCCGAGTCCTGGAGACGTACAGGTCCTGGACAGATGGAAGGCTGCAGCCGATCACCTTCTCAGCAGAGCGCACAATGCGCTCTAATCTCTGTTTGTCCCTGGCTGTGGCTCCAGCGTACCACACGGTGATGGAGGAGGTGAGGATGTACCACACGGTGATGGAGGAGGTGAGGATGGACCACCCGGTGATGGAGGAGGTGAGGATGGACCACACGGTGATGGAGGAGGTGAGGATGGACCACACGGTGATGGAGGAGGTGAAGATGGACCACATGGTGATGGAGGAGGTGAAGATGGACCACACGGTGATGGAGGAGGTGAGGATGGACCACACGGTGATGGAGGAGGTGAGGATGTACCACACGGTGATGGAGGAGGTGAGGATGGACCACACGGTGATGGAGGAGGTGAGGATGTACCACACTGTGATGGAGGAGGTGAAGATGGACCACACGGTGATGGAGCAGGTGAGGATGGACTCGATGATGGCCGTGTAGAACTGCACCATCATCTGCGCTGGCAGCTTCGCTTTCCTCAGCTGCCGCAGGAAGTACATCCTCTGCTGGGCCTTCTTGATGATGGAGCTGATGGTCGACTCCCACTTGTAAAATATAAGAAAAAACAGACACATCATTAAGTTTTACTTGCAATGGGAGTTAGACTCAGCGCAGTGTGTCAGCACCGTGCCTATTCCTGGCCCCCCAAAGGGCTGTCCCCTCTTCGACTCTTTTATTGATCCACATAGGTTGCGTGACATACCATTACACAAGAATAGCGTTCAAGTTTGCTGAGCACACAGCCATATTAGGAATAGAATCTATTGCCTTTAGACTCAGCTGACGCACCTACTGTATCTCTGAGACAAACAAAAGCACATTAGAAACCAACCATCTGTTTGCACTCAATCACACATTTAGCAATGACAAATTGTACATAGAATAACTTCTTTAACAGTAAAAAGATTAAAATTTCATTAGCCATATGCACTGCCGAACAAAGCCATCCTCAACCGAGATTGAAACATCGCCAGAGTATAGGCCTGTATCACATCTTCAGGAACACAGTTCCAGACCTGGTAACGTCTGTAGGATTTCTTGAATGGGGGTGCTTAGCCCCTGAGCATCCAAAGACTAAAACTCATTATTTTCATCTTTGATAAGTTCAATACAAAAGCGTCCTGTTTAAAGCCGTACTGAGAAAAATCATAAATGACTGAAGTGTAAACAGATATGTGGTACTCATCCTGGAATTTACTGTGTGAGGCCCCCTGGACACAATTTGAAGTTGGGCTCCCACATTATACACTTATACAATTAAATTATACAATATAAATGGTTACTAGTATGGGAAAATTTTGAAGAAAATGTTACAATTCCTTTCATTTAGTGGGTTTCAGGTCCTGTTTTATAGCTCCATTTAGCCTGGTTATAATATGTGCACAAGTGAAATGCAACATTTTGTGGACATTTTCCATTACAATAGATTTTTTTTTAATTAATTAGTTATCTCTATGGCAATGGTTCTAATATCTCATTATTCTGAAACTCATGGATAACTATTCCCTTAAGCCTTCAATATGCATTGATTAAATCAATTAGGCCCAAGTCACCTGCAATCCTGTGTTCAGAGTCTCTCAGAGTACTGGACAGGAAGACATGCAAGACTATTATAAACCCATTAATTCCTGATGCTAGATGCTGCTGACAATTCAGTCTATGCCTCACCTTTAATGTGAGGAGCACACCACACAACACTGATTAAAATACATGGTATGGAGTAAATATATATTCTACTGCTGTAATAAAATGGAAACTTGAGGCTGAATATATCATATTAGTATATGAATTGTATAGGCTTATATAACAAACCCTTATTGAGTAATGGGTTATTGAATATAGCCTATAATGGAGACTATATGACAAGGAATAGCGTACAATAACTCAGCTCCCTGAATTATAACATTTCTTGCCACCTTCTCAAGTGATAACATACATGTTGGAAATGGACTGCACGTAAGCTTAAAAGACCAAGAGATATATATTTAATGTCTGATTTTAAATTATAGATTACATTAAAAAAAAGAACACAAAACGGCCAAAGGACCACATTTATATAATACAATATGCCTCCTGCACGCCACCTCCCTCCTCCTCCCTGTGCTCCTCCTGTGCCTGTCCCATTCCTGTCCTTGTCCTGGGTTTTCCCTGTCCTGCTCCTGTCCCTATCCTACTCCTATCCCTGTCCTGCTCCTGTCCCTGTCCTACTCCTATCCCTGTCCTGCTCCTGTCCCTGTCCTACTCCTATCCCTGTCCTGCTCCTGTCCCTGTCCTGCTCCTATCCCTGTCCTGCTCCTGTCCCTGTCCTACACCTATCCCTGTCCTACTCCTATCCCTGTCCTGCTCCTGTCCCTGTCCTGCTCCTGTCCCTGTCCCTGTCCTCGCTCTTCTTGTCGTTGCATAATGCGCAGGGCACTGGATGAGAGAGAGGACTTTTCTCCATAATCTGAGCAGGACTGTCAATGGGATGTGGGACAGGGAAGCGCGCATTAAGGGCGCTGTGAGGAGCGGAGGAGCAGAAGGGTTGAGGGGGGTTTGAATAACGAGCTGCGTGAAGCTCCGATGGAATGAGCCAGAGCCACCAGACACTCGCCGTCGAGCACCCACCCTAGAACGGGGTGGGTGGGACCAGTCAATTGTATAGGCTTATATAACAAACCCTTATTGAGTAATGGGTTATTGAATATAGCCTATAATGGTATAATTGGTAACACCAATCCGGGCGATGTAACTGGCCTTTTTAGCATGGAATTAGAAATTAAGTGGATATGCAATATATACATATATACAATATATAATATAATATATAATAAAATATATAATATATATAATATTAAAATGTACATTTTACACATAGTCAGCCACGAAATATAATAAATGTAAATTTGAAATGGTCATAATGCAAGAAATTAAGTATTAAATTACAGGTATAATAAAAAAAAAAAACGGTCAGATATGACCCCAAAGGTCCAACAGTGAAACTTTTTCATCGCAGTTAAGACAATACAAAATCTATTGAATGAATGAATGAAGTTTATTTATTCAAGCTCGCACACAATCAATGATTGGTAATAATTTACAAGTTCCTTTGGTAATAATTACAAGTTCCTTTGCAATAATGTACAATATTAATAAACAAATCAATTTAAGCCAGCTCGAAAGGGAGTGAGAAGAAGTAAAATGTATGTACTCCCACCCCCAACTCAATGTCTTAATCCATGAGGTCGCGTTTATACGTAGCACATTTATACTCATCATTTCAGTAACATGATTAACTTAAGTTTTACTTATTGGCATACGTTAATATGAAAATACATATACAGCTTATTTACAAGATATAATAAGGATAATATATATCATAAATGTACAGCTTATTTACAAGTTGTGTCACAAGTTCTGTGACACAATACACAATCTATAACCCAATCACATCTATAAATACAAGTTATCAATTTTGAATTGATAAATTGTTGAGCATCGTTTGAGTTGTTCCCCTAAGTGGTTCCAAATCGGCACCCCTTGTACAGACACCCACATGCTCCTCCTAGTGGTCCTAACAACTTGTACTTTAAACTTACCACATCCCCTCAAATTGTAACCTCCTCTTTCAATGAAGAGTCTTTGAATGTTCGCTGGTAGCATATTTCTACTTGCTTTAAACAGGAGTTGTACAGTTTGAAAATTCACTAGATAAGAAAGCTTTAACAATTTAGATTTTAGAAATAATGAGTTTGTGTGTTCAAAAGAACCAACCTTATGCATGATTCTTACAGTGTGTTTTTGAAGTATTACTAGGGGTTGTAATGTACTTTTGTAATTATTACCCCATATTTCTAAGCCATAAGTTAAGTAAGGCAAAACAAGACTAAAATACAATATATAGTTTGCATTGTAATTCAAACAATACTTGGTTTTGTTAATGATAGAAGTATTTTTAGAAACTTTCCTCTGTACGTGTCTGATATGAGGTTTCCAGCTTAGTTTACTGTCAATAGTTATTCCAAGAAATGCAATTTCAGACACTTCCTCTATCTTAGTACCTCCTATTTCTATCCATTGTTTTTGTTCACTTTAAAATTGCCAAACATTAGTATTTTTTTTTCTAGATTTATTGATAATTAATGTCCATCCATGTTTTTAGTTTATTTAATTCCTTGTTTACACAGCTTACTACCATATCATAATTATCTCCTGAATGAAATATATTAGTATCATCAGCAAACAGAATCATTTTTTAACAGTTTTTAAGCCTTGAATGTATCATTTATATATAAATTAAATAATTTGGGGCCCAATATGGAACCCTGGGGCAGACCACAATCAATTCCCAAACACAACACATGTCATGGGGATTTTTTTGGTAAATTACCAAATGGTTTAGAACATAGAAGTAAATTATTGGTTAAATGCTGAGTTGTTGCTATGTAAAATAAGGAGAACATGTAATAAGGAAATGTGTATTATTTGTTTGCAGTACTGGATCCGGAACAAAGCTGTGCCATGTGTGGAGCTTTTGTTCCACCAAAGAAAAAACCTCCTACCTGGGTAATAAAATATATTTTTCAGAGTTAGAGTAATAAACAGTAATTCAATTCCTGTCCTCAACAGGTCGGATGTGATACATGCAAACGATGGTACCATTCGGCATGTGTTGGAATGTCTAAAAAAGACTACCAAAAGGCAAAGGGAAGAAGCCACTGGTTTTGTTCTTTATGTTTATAAACTTTAGAAATGTATTTTTTTGTGTTTTTTTGTTTTGTTTTTGGAATACACATTATGCATATTTACAGTTGTGATTATATATATATATATATATATATATATATATATATATATATATATATATATATATATATATATATATATATATATATATATATATATATATATATATATATATATATATATATATACCTAACTCTAGATTGGTAAAAATAAAAGACTGGACTCCGGAACAAGTGACAACATAACATACAGGTTACGCAGACATACACGAAGACACAGGTTCTACAAGGGGGCACAGGCCAATAAGGTGTGTGTGTGTAGGTGTGTGTCTGTGTGTCTGTGTGTGTCTGTCTGTCTGTAACACACTTAAGTTAATTTTCATATGAAAATAAAACACACTACAATGTCCTGAACTGTACCACTTTTTTCTAGAATGAATCACTTGTGTCAGAGATAGTGCTGGGATAAAGATAGGAATGTTTACATAGTTTAATAAAACGACACAGCTATGCCTATAAAAATTTTAAAGCTGCAATCAAAAGGGTGTGACATTAAAATATTTCAAAATAAAGTTACCCAAAAACCATAAGGTAATCTGTCATTTGTACTCCAGGAAAAGCTATGTAGTTCAGTTGCAAAGGACAAAAGAAATAATAATAATCTATAATATTCTTCTATAATTATTTTTTTTTTTTTTTGGGGGGGGGGGGGGTATGTGTGGATATGTGTTTGTAACACCTTAGTCAGTCTTAGTTGTACTTTGTATTAAAAGTATGCCTTTTCTTTACAGCCGTGTCTGCACCAGAACCAGCCGCTGCTCAGCTCCAAAAGTCCAAGTGACTATGAACTGATACAACTGCGATGAGGGTAAGTCATATTTTTATCATGCATGGTGTTCAATATGAATGACTGGTGAGTGATGAACTGTATATTGACACTTGATGAGAGTGCTTCCTCTACTCACATAGACTATCATTGATATATAAAAGAGAAATTAAAACTGATGAGCAGTAGATGTAACAGGTCAAATGTCAGTGTGAGTCTTTACTAACGTGCAGTTACAAATTGTAGATGAAACAATGACTAATCATGCTTTCTTCTGCACATACAGCTGCACAGTCCACACAGCCTGTCCCAAAGAAATCATAGGATGGTAATGGATTAAACATGTTCCTTATTTACTGTTATTAAGTTGGTAAAATAATTTTCTCTCTCTCCTTTCAGCTGCTCCAGCTGTGCTGCCCCCTAAGCCTCCAGTGCCACTTCCACGGGAGCTGATGTTTCTTCTGCCACAGTCTGGAAGTGTTCTAGCTCCAGGTCTGATATTATGGCACCTTTAACACACCTTATCAGAGTAGAGTCTATATAAACATAATTTTTGTGTTTAGTTGTTTCAGAGGCTTCCGCTACTCCCTCTGTACATTCTGGATCACATGGTCCTGGTGAGGAGAGATCCCAAAGTGAGTAAGATCTCACAGTAAAACAAATACAGAATGTGCAGATTAATGTTTCCTGTTTCGGAGCAGCTAATTGTAGTCCGCAATGTTGTGAATGTTTATAACAAAAGCAATTATCTCTTTTGTCCTCAAGGCCCTCCACCAGAGCAGCCTCCGGTTGAGCCTGCAGCGGCCTTCAACAGGCCTCCTCCCCCTCAGCTGCCTCTCCTCGAGCAGGAGCTCAGTCAGTGGTGCTGCTCACACCAGCAGAAGACATGGATGAAGCTGGAGCTGGAGTCCATGGGTCTGTGGCCAGGTTCTCGTCCTGTGAGCAACCCCATGAAGACCTTCTCTCTGTGGCGCCTACCCCCTCAGCCCGAGCTCATCGACAGTGTCCACGATCTGCCCTCCCCCAAGTATTTTCAGCTGCATCCCTTTTTCATCTGGAAGCCTGAGAGTGACTACTTGATGGGGCGGGTAAAGAACAACTTTTCCCTGCCGTGCTCTGGAGACTGCGCTGAGCCCTGTGTCGTCTCTGCTGGTGTGGGCCGACCGCGGGTGGTTGTAGGCATCACTGGGCAGTACTACCTGCTGTCATCCAGGCTGTGCTGCAAGAGGTGCCGTAGGAGGTGGTACGCTGACAACCCACTCTGGCTGGACAAACTGCCCCAGAGATTCACCAACCTGTTGCCAGCGCAACTGACCTACAAAAAGGCCATCTGTAAATCAGTTCTGGATGAGCTGCGGTGGACTGGAAAATCCCCCTCTGACATGACCAATCAGATCACAGAGATGCTGCATCTGAAATATGAACGTGCCAACCTGGCCTATCTCCTCTGCTGCCAGAATGTGATGGACGGTGAGGAAGGAACCTATGGCCAGTCAACCATCACTCAGTTCCTACGCCAGACCAAGCCCAAGCCGGAGCCTTTTGGGGCGTACAGTGACGCTGATGGCTGGAATGGTGTCTCCGTCTCCTCCCATTACTTCACTGACTGTCTGCTGCATGAGTTCCAGCACCAGAAGGACACCATACAGAGACTGCTGCAGGGGACATTTGGGAAAGCTCTGCGCTCAGACCACACCCGCAAAGTGGCCAGGAAAGTCACTTTCTCATCCGGCGCCATGTCATCGTACGCCGTGATGAATGAGAACTGGATGATCCTGTCGTGGGTCATGGTGCAGTCTGAGACGGAGAAGAGTCTGCGGCCAATGTATCAGGGCCTCTCAAACCGCTACAGCAGGGCTGGCATTGAGAAGGCCCGCTTTCAGTGGGTAGACAGGTGAGGTTACTTTTGTTTTACTAAATGATTGTTCAAATACACAATTACAAAAAGTACTGTTTGTTGCATTTATTTCTGATATTGGCACCAAGTTAATAATAACACAAAGTGAATAAACAACATCTACAAACGTGTTAAGTCATGTAAAGGTGTAAGTATAATACTGTTGTTTGTTTCCATAGGGATTGCTGTGCGGCTTTCAGAGTGGCGAGGTCTGTGGCAGGAGAACATCTGAGCTGGGAGGCGTGGAGAACAACTGACGCCACTGTTGCTGAGGTCACTTCAGGGAACCTGTTAAATACATGTGCATCAAGATCACAGTACAACGACAGCATCACCATCAAGCTGGACTTGTTTCACTGTATGAGACAGTTTCTCCGTGAGTGTACCTCTGAACATCACCCTCTCTACAGCTCTTTAGCACAGTTCCTCTCTGCTGCCTTCTCTGTGGTGGACCAGGAAGACCTGCAGCGCCTCAAGGATGCGTATGTCTTCTGTGGCATACAGCCTGCTAATCCCACCAAGCAGCACATCCGCGAGCACTGCAGGATGAAGATTCCTCAACCTACAGAGCTTATCCAGAGAGTGGAGGGGGTTTTCCAGCACTTCCACCAGGCCATAGCCCCAAACGGCGTCCCTCTGTTTAAGCCCTCCATGCTGTATTGTTGGAGGATCCAGCGCGTCCACATCCTGCGCGGCTGCCTCAGTGATCCTGAGGTAGAAGGGGGCATTCTGTACCGCCATGGAGGAACTCTGCAGCTCAACCATGTTCCTGGAGAAGGTGCCCAAGTCCCTGTCTGGATCCCCATCAGAGGCACGTCTCAGCAGGAGGGCTACCACTTCCACCAGGCACAGTGGGTGACAGGCACACAGGTGTCCACAGAGCTGTTCCAGGCCCAGGGCCTAACAGGAGTGTGTCGCTGGAACTTTCAGCGCCTGGTGGACCTGAAGCAGCCTGGCGTGCTTCTTCCGTCTGTGTTTGACCCTGCACTCATGCAGTCGTTGAACACAGTGTCAAAGCACGTCCTGGGAGAGGAGAAGTACCCTGCTCTCCATCTTTCAGTGGAAGACACAGGGGAGAGGTTTGGCCTGGAGTACACAGAGCCAGACTGTCGTCCTGTCCCTTTAGACTGGGACAAACACAAGAGCAAGAAGGACACTGGATACACCAGCACTCCATCCACCAGTGCTCCGTCTTCTGCCACACCAGAGTGGGACTTGTCATCCTCTGCTGCTCCTACCAGGCTCTTCAGCTTCTCTTCTCACCACGGTGCCCTCCCTGTCACTCCTGCCACAGCTACTGCCACCACTTCTACTTCTACTGCTGCCATCATCTCCACAGCTGCTGCCTTTGCAGACTCTGACGCAGCTACAGGCCCGTTTTTAATGATTGAGCCTCAGCTAAAGTCAGGTAAATGTTTATGCAATTTATATTTATTCAAATAATTTACAGATTCAAATAGGTCATATGTAAACATTTTTTTTATTTTCTGTTTCTGTCCAGAATCCACACACACTCCTCTGCCAATCAGGCCCTCGACATCTGCCCTCTTGACTTCTCAACACCCTCTCTCCTCTTCCACCACCTCCACCTTTACTGCTGCTGCTTCTATTGATGCCACCACTGTTGATTTTGGCATAGCTGCAGGCTCACTGCCAATGTCTGAGCCTCAGCTACAGACAGGTAAAGATTAGTACTTTTGAAGTATTATTTTGTTCACAGAGACTCTTGTATTTGTAATTTATATCTGGCTTTTTGTTTTTCCCCAGAACCCTCACAGCTGGCTTTGCCTGTAAGGTCGTCTCCTTCTAGTGCCCGGACTGGACCTGTAAAGACAGGAGGGAGGGTCTTTGTGTTGGACCACAGGCACTGGCCCGCTCCCATGAAGACTGCCATCGATGCTCTGCTTAATAAACACCGCGGACAGAAGGACATGCTTAAGCTTGTGGATCAGGAGTATGCAACTCTGGTCTACAGCTCCAGTAAAGATCCTAATAGCATGTTACATCCAACCACAAAACAGCACATTTCACAGTACATTAAACATCTCAGCAAATTATTAAACACATCATCCTCACTGAACATCAGCCCAGAAAAGCTGGAACAAACACAGACACTTTGGCAGTCTCTCACAGCGGGTAGCACAACCACCACCATACCTGTTGTCACCCTACCTCCTGCAGCAGTAATCCACCCTCCTCCTCCTCCTCCTCAGACCGTCACCTCATCTCTCTCTCTGGAAACCATTGAGAAAATTGTGCAGGGCATTGTTGAAAAACAACAACAGCAGCAGCCACCAGCACCCCAGAAAAAGCCCCACACAAAAAAGTGTCTGTCTTGTGGCCAGCCAAAGTCTAAATATGAGGGCGATGGCAGCTCTATCCATGAGTTTTACCAGCAAGGGACTGTCAGATATTTCTACCACCAAAGTGTTCAACATCTATGGAGCAGAGGGTCTGACAAACCCCAGGATGCCCTTTAAGGACTTTGTGGCCACAGAGTTCTTCCAGAGGGAGCTTGAGGCCACTAGACAGAGAGTGGAGGAAAGGCAGCAGCAGAAGAGGAAGAGAGAGGAGTCACCTGCCCCAGGAAGAAAGTGCAGGTTCTGCAAGCTGGAGTTGAGGCAGGGCCCAAACAGTCCTCACATCCACACAAGCTTCCCTGGACTGCCAGGCAAGTACATCTACTGCCCTGCTAAAGTGTTCTCTGTCTACAGAGAGCAGGGGATGGAGAAAGAGATGAGCTGGAGGGAGTTCCAGCAGTCTCCCTTCTATGAGAAGGAGAAGGAAAGGTGGGGAAGGAGATAATGATTGTATTATTAGTGCAATTATTGCATAATTGTCAATCACAAATAATTGTATATCACTCAAATATTTGCTTATTGTTGTTTTGTAAAAATGTAAATTACTCTTAATATCCAATTATACCTATCATTGGAGGCTGGAAAGTTAAATTGCTTTGATGTAAATCCTAGCTACCATATTCACTGTACACTCACAAGTTCAGAGCTTGTGAAGTTTGCATTTTTGCGCTGTTTTTATGGCAAAATAAGTTAATTAATTGCTAAAATGTATATAATTGAAATAATTGTCTGTTATTTTAAAACCTTGTATCCAAATGCAACAGGACATGTGTACTTTTAGTGCTTTTATGTTGAAATCTTTATGTAAATATACTCCATCATGATGACCCCAAGAAAATCGTATTCACCAACTTTTTGCAATCTACACATCTAATTGACTGGTGTTTTTTTTTCTCTGTATTAATCAATTTCAAAATAATTGTTGGTTGAAGCCTAACTGTATATTTCTTTATAATGTAAATAAATGCTTAATATTTTACACTTGTTTTGGTGTCAATTAATAATATTTAAAATATAGATTTTGTATTTTCTTCCCAATATAGTAGCACAACCATATTCTATTAATACAAGAGTTACCTATCCATGAATAATAAGAGAACCTGAGTATTTATTATTTTAAATAGAACATAAACTGAACACAATACACTGTTGTAGTGTGCAGATCAGTGCTGCACCGTTGATTGTGTAACCTGTTTGATTGCTTTGTTCTTGACCCCTGCAGAGCTAGACCCCTGTAGTTTCAACACCTTTTGAACTCAGTGTATTTGACTGAGGTGATACAGGAGTCACCATTTGTGACCTGCTTTGTACAGATTGCATTTAATAAATATAACCAATCTGTGCCACCAGCTGCATGTGTGTTCTTTTTCCAAATACACCAATTGCTTGTCTTAAGTATATGTTGTATGTTGGGAAATTGAAACATGATTTGACCTTTTAACAAGTACCAACACCCCAAGATACCCAAGTCTGGTAACCTGGCACATTGTTGGTTCTTCTGAGCATAGCGGGATTCGAACTTAGATCTGCTGAGGTGATTTTATGAACGAGCACTTCTCTCTCCTTTCCGATTGATTGGAATTCATCGCAACTGCACGTAGCCGACATGCTCATTCTGATTGGCTGATTCTCCATGCCCACTATACACGGCTGGCCAAGCCCTGTCAGGCGCTTATTCTGCCAATAAAACTCTTCAGGGAACTCAGTTTACGTAGCTCCGGTTCTACACGTGCACGGGCAAATGACTCGGGCTCGGGTCGGGTTCGGACAGTACGCGAGCGGGCTCGGCCGGGTCGGGCTTGAATTTTTGGGCCCATCGATGGTTACATCTCGGTCACTCGAGCTCTAAAATTTAACCCACAAGCAACAAAATGAGTAAGAAACAGACGTCCTTGGCAAGTTTCTTTGCAAAGGGGAAAAGGCCCAGAAGAGACAGAACAAGAGCCTACGACTTCCAAGTAAAAGAAAGCTTTTAACAGACAATACCAGGAATCCTACATGAGATATGGCCCTATAGCGACAGATGATTCTTTTTTTTTTTTTTTTTTTTTTAAAGGATTTCAATAGTAATAGTAATAGTTCAATAGTAATACACTCATAGATCATCAATTCCTGTTGTCATGTCATCAACTACCCCCAACCCACCCAATTTCTTTTTTCTTTTGTAATATTTTAGTTCATATCCGTCTATTTCAAAATCAAGACTTTTCTCCATATTGAACCAAGTTTCAGACACAGATATAACGCTGAGAGCCCCGAATGAATTTGTTCATATCACTGAGATTCCTGACCATCAGGACTTTTGCTTCCTCTGGTCACCCATTGAGCTTGATGAAAATCTTACAGTTATTAACCCAAGTGCTTTGGATTTTGGGCAGGGCAGAAAAGTTTGAGATTTGGTCTATGTTAAAGATAATTTTCTAGTTTATATTGCTTGTCAGAATCAGAATCGGTTTATTGCCATTGTCAGTGATCAAAATTCACAAACAAAGGAACTTGCTTTGGCGTAAGGTACAACATGAAACAATGAATAAAATATTAGCAACATATATAAAAGAGGCATGCATAAGAATAAAATAAAATAGATTAAAACTATATACAGAAAATGTGCAGTTGGGTAGACAGTAGTGCAAATTGGCAGTGCAAATAAATGTGTAAATAATATAATTGTTAAAGTGGCAGGTGTTAATGAAGTATAAAGTGTTCATGAGTCCAAGAGCAGATGGAAAGAAACTGTTCTTGTGGCGGGAGGTTCTGGTTTGTATAGACCAAAATCATGGTCATTACAACTGCATACCTGAAGCAGAATGTTGAGGGCGAGCTAGATTTGTATATCTTTCCAATGTAATTCCATCTGTAGCCAGTAAATGGAGCTCTAACTTTTTCTACACCAATTTGTTTCCTAAAACCTGAGGTGTCGAACTAGGGGTCCTTAAGATGTTTAAAGGCTAGTAACAATACCATCAAAGTATAATGTGTGTGCGTTTAAAGTCTCACCTTCTCACCTCAAATCTGACCTTAACGACAAAAAAAAAAACAAGGCTTGCTGCCAGTTTTATCAGAGTGCAATTCACTATGAAGTATTTCCTCCACCTCCTGGATGACCATAATTGACAAGGTAATTCTGTCTATTCTGAAAAGGAAGATGGCAAAATGTGCGGAATTGCTTAAACATGTTGCCATTTTACATTCTACCTTCAGCACAGATAGCTTGGTCACTTTCTCAACAGAAATGGCACAGCCTATTTATGAATAAAAGTAGTGAAGTATATATATATATATATATATATATATATATATATATATATATATATATATACATATGTATTTTAATTTCATTTTTAATTAGTGAAAGTACAAATAATGTTATGACATCGGACATTGACGGATGGTGGTGTTAAGAGGTAGGCTTTAAGAACAGGCTAATACAAAGGAATGATTCATTTGTCCACTTTAACAACTTGTGATTAATTACATTAATTTGAACTAAAACTTAAAACCACTAAGAGCCAAAAAGGAGTCAATTAAGACATTCATCACAGAATTTAATAAAAAATTGGTAAGTGTTATTGGGCATAGGTCAGTTTGCATTTTTTGAGTCAGTTCTACTGTTAATATTTTACATAAGGCATGCATTGTTACTTTACATGAATCCGGCTATTCTCAGTGGTAACTTATTACAGTGAGGAGGGGGCGGGAAATAACAGAGTGGCTCCCAGTGGCGGATCTGGGGGATCTATGTATATGTATATATATATATATATATATAACAGGGGGTTTAGCAGTGATGTCTGTCTGATGTCCTCACTATGTGACGTGAAGGGCAGGGGCCACAGGAAATAACGGGGCGTTCAATTAAGCACCTGCTGTTGACATGACTGAGGCCTTTTACCAATCCTTGTCTCCTCCCTCCCCTATGCACAAGCTGCTTGATTTGGCGCCGGAGCCCTCGCAGCTGTATTGAGGGCCCTACCGCTAATGAGCCCCTCAAACACTTGCGCGCTCATCAGTGATTGGTTTCAGGTGTGGCTTAATATGGCAGAGTGGAAGGGGATAGGGCGAGGGTGTAGACACGGCTTGGAAAAGGGCCTGAGAGACTGCACTGGATCTAAAGACTTCAGAAGCTCTAAGAACACCACCAGGATTCACAAAAATTTAACGCTTGGTGTGAATCCTGTTTCTTAAAAATGAATGCTTCCAAAACCAAAGAGAGGCGTGTTGATTTTAGGAACATGCCTCTTCTCCTTTTTAGGAAGTCCCCTCCCTCCTCCTTCTAATTTGTGTCCAGTTGAAGTGGTGCAACAATCCAAATACCTGGGCAGCATCATTGATGACAAGCTGATTTGAGACCAGGGTGGACACTCTGTGCACTAAGGCCCCCAAGGCATGTACTTTAATAGCAAGTTGAGGAATTTTAATGTTGGATTTTTATGAGAATGTTTTATTCATTTCTGTTTCTCTTTCATTTGTTGGTTTGGAGCACTGTCATTAACAAAAGAAGCATTTGCACAGTATCGTGCGCTCAAATTGAAGGGGTCACATTTATTGACCTCCAGGACCTCCTTAAAAACCCAACCCATCTCCTCAGATTCGAGCCCCCCTCTTTGGGCCGAGTTCAAGCTGCTTCCGTTCGGCCGCAGATATAGTGCGTGCCCAAATCCCGAACTAATATACAGTAATTCTTATTCCTACCGCCATTGAACCAATCATTGCAAAATAGTTTTTACTCTGAGTTGTTTGTGTGGGTGTTCTGCTGCTGCAAACCAATTGCGTTTCGGGGATAATAAAGATAACCTTCAACCTTTAGAGATGCGAAAGACAATTGCACATGAACACGATAAGTGAACAGTTGCTGGTGGAGGTGCTGGGGGTTGTCCATGATGGCGTTTGTAAAGGACTCTCTTCTCTGCCACACATGTACAAAAAATTCACAAGCCATGTATCAGAAAGATTTATATTCTGAACACAAATGACAATATGTTCAGAATAATTGAATGGATCTATAAAACATATTTCTTTTCAACTCTGTGGGTGTAAGTTTAAAGATTTTGCATTATAGGTATAATTATGTAGAATGTGCAAACTTTGAAATATGTTATACTTTACAGGACTGTACCTGATTTTACTGTTTTGAAATGTGAACAGAACTAGTTTGTTTAAACTCTTTCCAACAGAAACATGTATTGCTCATTTACCTAATGCAGCCCCAGCGTCCTAAATTCTCTACACCATGAGTTTAGAAGCACCTTTCACAAGTCTCTGAGCCCAGAGTGAGTTTTGCCGTCCTAGGTAAAGCTAACAAACATTAGCATGCAAACAGTGCACTTCCTCCTTCTCGAAAAAAAAATGGTTTATAAAGGTATGCAGAAAGCGCAGTGGTCTCATTTTCATCCAAATAGATGCTTTTACAATGTGCTGTGCTGGAGAAACACAGATTTTACTTTATTACATGCAATAAAATCAGATCTAGAACTAGTTCTGTTTTCCTACTTTTCCTACTGTTCTACTTTTCCTTTTTTTTATTAAGTATTTTGTCCTGTAGGCGGGACAGCATGAATTAGGGATGAGACTTGGGAATGATATGCAGTAAATGGTCGGAGCCGGATTTGAAGTCACAACCCTACGCCCTGCCCCACATGGATCAGCAGTGGCACAAACTACTTCTGTTTTTCATGTTTCAAAACAGTAAAAATAAGGTGCAGGACCTTTAAATACAATTTGCTAATTAGAATTCTTGGAAACTCTTTTGAATGCATTAAATTATGTCTCATCTTACGTGGAAGTGCTGCTTTGAATATTTGTATATGAAAATAAAAAGTTGAAAGTCAGACTAATTTTACACTCATACATTTTATTTAGACATTTGTATGTTGGTTTAAGAAATGTTAGGTTGACATTTAGTTATGCAATAACTGGGATAATGAGCTGCTGAGTAACATCAGCTGATAAGTGACAGGTCACCACCAAGAACGGCGACAGTTCTGACGATATCTCGCAGATATCAGCTCGAACATGTCAAGATAAATGTATCTCACTTACATAATTTACTGACTACAAGGAATCAAGTGCTATTATCATTTGCTGAAGACAAGTTGAACGTTACCAAAAAAATGTGATTAAAAAACTGTTTAAGCTGTGTCGTGAAACCGAGGGCCACGTTCTGCCACTGGTTCAGACAAGCTGCTGTCTTAGTCATAACTTTTGTGTGAATTCGGGCTGCACGATAAAGAAAATTGGTGCGATATGCGATATAGGTGTCAGGTGTTGCGATAACGATATTATTGCGATGTTCTTTTCTTTTCCAGGCATGAAGGATAACTCAACTCTTGGTTTAAACTATAGTAACTTATGTACAAATAAACACACATTGGAGATCTTTGGAGTGTTAAAACCTGGAGTTCCTTCATCCATTACTCTGCAAACCATAAAAATATAAAAACATTACTGAGGCATTTTAAACATTTCAGACATTTTATTCTCCTTCATTTATGTGTGTATGAAATAACAAAAAAAGTTATGAGGATTTTGAAGCAAGAGGTTTAACTAAAAACACTTAAACATTCACTTCTGTACTTCATAAAACAGCGCTTTTGAGGGTGAACATTTGAGTCTGATTGTAAAAACAAAGTACTGGAAATAGGCAAAGTAAAAACAAGCTCATGCGCAGGATTAATGCATTTAACTATTTAAAATTATTGTCCATCTTTGCGGTATGCATATTGCAATAACAATTGCGATAACAATATTTTTTTCAATGTATTGTGCAGCCCTAGTGTGTACCATCGCCAGTGTGCTCTCTTATGTCTCTATCTCTCTCTCTCCCCTCTCTTTTTTGTTTTGAAGCCTGGTAGTTTAATATTGTTGTTTTAAAACACACATGTTTACCTGTCTATGGCTGCTAAGGTAAACATATACACTTTACAAATAAAGCAATTTAAACACACTAAACCTAACAAATCATGTATACATTTTAATTTTTTTTAGGGCTGGCCTATCAACATTTTTCCAAGGCTGAAATCCCAATCCAAATCCAGCTCTTCAATGGGATCCACTGATGATAAAAGACAAAAAAAATTGTGCAGTGGTTCATTGGTTAACAGGTGGAGGCTGGAGCGTAAATGTTTCTTCCTTTAAGCTTTAGGAGGAAGTTAAAGTTGTATCTGCCAGCATATGCTCATGTTTGTGTGCAGCGCCAGTGATTTTTCTCTAGCCAAATCCTGTCTGTCTGAAGGAGGGAAGTGTTGGGCTTGGTGCACTGTGGAAACACTTTCAAGTCTGTTGCTTTGAACATCAAACTGTGTAAGATTTGCTATGGGTGTGAGGCTCGGAGTAGCATTCGGCAGCGAGAGAGAGAGATTAGGTGAGTCAGTTCTCCAGAGGGCAGCCGTTTCTGCGCCGATAAGGATGAGAAAAGGACCAATTAAAGGTCACATAATATGATTTTTTTCTCTCGCTTTTTAAATACCTTTGCACACTTTGGTATTTCTAAATATCCAAAATTGAGAGATTAAATAATTGTATGAATGTTATTTTTAATACCTTTTAATTTTCACAGTGATATTAAAGTGTACATGTTCAGTTCTTTGTATGTTTGCAACTGTCATAAAGGTGTACATTTCCTCATTTTATGTAAAACAAGGGAAGGAGTTTTTTTCCAAAATAATTGGAAATTGCAGTAACAACTCACTTGTCCTGTTTGCCACAGTAAACAGATTAACAAACCCTCCAGTTCAGCTGCCGCTAGAACTCATTTCCACAGCTAAGTGCAGTGAGTTTGTAGTATTCTTTAATGACAAGGTTCAGGGCATTAAAAATGCCATAAATTCCACAGTGCAAATAATAACCCTTAAACCATCTCCACATTTAGAGCTGACTCACTTTGCACCTGTAACTGACAAAACTGTCCAAGAGATCATCACCAGTCTGAGTTCTTCTACATTCTGCCTCGATGTGTTACCCACCAGATTTCTAAACGTCTGTTCTGAGCAGTTTGTTAACACACTCACTCACTCATAGTTAACATGTCGCTTCAATCTGGAACATTCCCAAGGGCCTTGAGAACTGCAGTCAGTACCAGTAATTTGTATGTTTCAGTACTCAGTACTGAAAAATTACCGGCTCATCTCCAATCTGCCATTTTTAGGCAAAGTCCTTGAAAAGGTTGATTACCAACAGTTCACTGACTTCCTCTTAATAAACAACTTAATGTTTTCCAGTCAGGTTTTAGACCTCATCACAGCACTGAGACTGCTCTTATCAAGATGACAAATGACATCCGCCTGAACACTGACACGGGCAAAGCCTCAGTCTTATTTCTGTTAGAACTGAGTGCTGCTTTTGACACTGTTGATCATGGGATCCTCTTACAGAGACTAGAGGACTGAGTGGGCATCATTGGCACCGCCATAAATTGGTTGAAGTCCTACCTTGAGGACAGGAAGTACTTTGTTGAGATTACTCACTTACTATAACTGTGTCTCAGATCACATGAGCTTTACCTGTGGGGTGCCCCAAGGGTCAATCCTGGGACCCCTTCTGTTCAACCTCTACATGCTGTCGTTAGGTCAGTTAATAGACAGCACAAATGTGTCTTATCACAACTATGCAGCCCCTCCTTGAACTGCCACCTTAACGTGGTGGAGGGGTTTGAACTTAATACCGTTCTGAAGGACAAATGACCAACACCATATATGTACTGTATAGGCTGTACAGCCTCCAGCAGCGTGGTCACACGCACCTCTCACAGCTTTCATTCATAAAGTTAGTTCAACCTGGTCTGTTCTTTACGCAGCGAGTTCGATCAGACACGCGCTCACATGCACATCTCACACGCACAGATGCACAGATGCACACTCACACTCTCCTGGGATCCTCTTACAGAGACTAGAGGACTGGGTGGGCATCACTGGCACCGCCCTAAATTGGTTGAAGTCCTACCTCGAGGACAGGAAGTACTTTGTTGAGATTACTCACTTCCTATAACTGTGTCTCAGACCACATGGGCTTTACCTGTGGGGTGCCCCAAGGGTCAATCCTGGGACCCCTTCTGTTCAACCTCTACATGCTGTCGTTAGGTCAGTTAATAGACAGCACAAATGTGTCTTATCACAACTATGCAGCCCCTCCTTGAACTGCCACCTTAACGTGGTGGAGGGGTTTGAACTTAATACCGTTCTGAAGGACAAATGACCAACACCATATATGTACTGTATAGGCTGTACAGCCTCCAGCAGCGTGGTCACACGCACCTCTCACAGCTTTCATTCATAAAGTTAGTTCAACCTGGTCTGTTCTTTACGCAGCGAGTTCGATCAGACACGCGCTCACATGCACATCTCACACGCACAGATGCACAGATGCACACTCACACTCTCCTGGGATCCTCTTACAGAGACTAGAGGACTGGGTGGGCATCACTGGCACCGCCCTAAATTGGTTGAAGTCCTACCTCGAGGACAGGAAGTACTTTGTTGAGATTACTCACTTCCTATAACTGTGTCTCAGACCACATGGGCTTTACCTGTGGGGTGCCCCAAGGGTCAATCCTGGGACCCCTTCTGTTCAACCTCTACATGCTGTCGTTAGGTCAGTTAATAGACAGCACAAATGTGTCTTATCACAACTATGCAGCCCCTCCTTGAACCGCCACCTTAACGTGGTGGAGGGGTTTGAGTACCCGAATGATACTGGGAGCTATGTTGTCAGGGGCTTCATGCCCCTGGTAGGGTCACCCATGGCAAACAGGTCCTGGATGACGGGTCAGACCAACAGTGGTTCAGAAGCCCTTTATGATGAGTCAACCAACGAGGCCAGTTACATCGCCCGGAATGGTGTTACCGGGGCCCCACCCTGGATAGTGCACCGACCAGGGACTCCGTTGTTCTACTGGGGGACTTCAACGCCCACCTGGAGAGGGGTAATCGGGAGGAACGGCCTCCTGATCTGAACCCGAGTGGTGTTCAGTTATGAAATGAAAAATGAAAGGATTTCTGTGCTCTGTGCCCTGATCAACAGATGCTGCCTAGCGCTATAAACAATTTATTTTTGTTAGCACTTTAAGACACACAACTTTCAGCCTAGCAGTAGCAGTGATAGTGTTTGGACGGCAGAAATGCTCAGAACGAGTCTGGTGACGATTTAAGGACTTAAAATAGCAAAAGATTCTAAGTGACAAATGAAATCTCAAACTCGTCACCGATCAAGGGAGTTCAGTAGGAAGTGCTTTTGACACTCAAAGGGGAGAGGATTTTCTAATGAACATTCCTCAAATATTAATTAGAATGCAGTTGAAGTCAACTTTAGGTATGTTTATAGATGACGGAATATTGTTAGAACATGATTAAAACCTCAAAAAATTCACTGTAGCAGAAAATGTGTTCTTCAATATTGGAGTCATTGGTGGCCCCTATCAAGTTTTTCTTAGCAACTTTTTTTGGTGCAGTCCCAGAGACAACAGAAATGTCAGTCCTGCAGGGCTGCACTCTCTTTCTGCCTTCCAGTAGACGCCAAAATTCCTGGAAGAAAATATTAACAACATTTGCCTCACATTGCTTAGGCAGGGTTTGAGTAGAACTTTAAAGGTCAGAGGTGAACATGCTTACTTCCTCTTCCTGAGCAGGCCTATGCACGTGTTGGTTTCTGGTGAGCCAAACAATTGTTGTATTTTGTGTAATATTTTAATCAATTGTAAAAAATAAAAATGATCTTATTTGTATTTTTGTATTGTAATTTTAAAGGGTCCTAACAGTACGGATGCTCATGTTTTAAAGATATGCTTTTAACTTTGACTTTATTGTAAATTTTATTTTGTTGTTTTAAGAATAATAGTATACTAATAATATACTACGTGTGCTGTACTTAAAGGCTCAGTGCTGGTTGCTGTTTATTAAAGTTTAGTTTGAGCATTTAATTTACTCAGTGGTAATCTAGGGGTGTGGGACTTTATTTAGAGTTATTGGTGGTGGTGGCACTTTTGGTGGTGGGGTGTTTTCTGGTCAGAAATTGATTTGTTTGAGTTTTTGGGCCATATTTTGCTCCTAGTGTCAGCGCTATGACCAGATTGTGGTTCCAACACTAGTGGGAAGAGGCTGGAGGGGGAGGTGACAGTCCATATATGGTGAACGCGTTTGAACCAATGACTGAGAACTGTGGCATTTGAAACGCCATCAGTGCAGGAGATGTTTGTGTCCAGGGCATACCCAGGCAAAGAAAGAAGCCAACACTTCACGGTGGAGTCAAAGAACGAGAGGGACTCACATACGGGGACAACAAAACAGCTCCGAAGCCCCACGATGTAAACATACTCTGTTTAGCAGCAGTTGTGATCAAAACAGAGGTGTGTCCTGAAGCCAGAGAGACCAATGCAGTGACCACCGCTCTGGAGCCTCTCTGACCGCTCATACCAGGTCTTGAGTGCCACTCCGCATCTGTCCTCCCAGATCCCCAGGGATCCCAAAGATTTTTTTTTGCCGTTTTTTGTTTTTGTTTTTTTGCGTTGCCGCAGCACATCGTCAAATATGAGCTGTACTGTCTAATAATAAAACCTCATTTGTGTCACTTGAATTAGACCTATAATAATGTAAAGAAACTTAATACCGTTCTGAAGGACAAATGACCAACACCATATATGTACTGTATAGGCTGTACAGCCTCCAGCGGCGTGGTCACACGCACCTCTCACAGCTTTCATTCATAAAGTTAGTTCAACCTGGTCTGTTCTTTACGCAGCGAGTTCGATCAGACACGCGCTCACATGCACATCTCACACGCACAGATGCACACTCACACGAGGTGCACGCTGTTCTGTGTATGCGTTGTTTTCGCTGGACATGAGCGGGACTCGGGCCCGAGGTATTTTAGTCTGACGCCGATCAGTTCATAATTTAATGCAAACAGGCTCAACGTGATGTTTTTCGTCATTTGAAGCAGATCTAATCAGTTTTGCGCAAAAGTGCAATGAAAACTCAGCCAAAGCTATTTGAGGCAGACTGTCTTAATTGGACTACAGTGATCCCTCGTTTATCGCGGGAGTTGCGTTCCAAAAATAACACGCGAAAAGTGAAATCCGTGAAGTAGTCACAGCTTTATTTTTTATTATTTTACAATGCAATACTGAACTATGGAATGAAACCAAAAATCAAAACCTGTTTTAAAGCCCAAAATTTGTTTAAAACAATAATTTTAATATAGTAATACAAGGTTGTAAACATTGTCACTCGCGTATTTCACAGTCTGTGCCTCTTCGTCCTAACTCCGCTCCGCTGTAGCCTCTGTTTCTACTGAAGACGCACGACTCTTTCTTTAGTTGTTGGCGCTCTTTCTTTTTCTGAGCAAGAAGATTTTTATAAACGGATATGCCACCTTCGATTATATTTGAGAACTGCAATGAACGACTCATCAAAGGGTCCCGATCTTGTGCCGTGCGCTGAAGTTCAGTGGATGCACTGTAAAAATATCTGCACTGTAAAAAAAATCCGTGAAGCAGCGAAGCCGTGAAAGATGAAACGCGATATAGCGAGGGATCACTGTATATTCATTATTCTGTGATGTACTGTTTTTATTTTATTTTTTTTCCCATCAAGCTTCCCATTAATTGAGTTTTATTATTATTATCTGGTCCATGTGAGGATAGTAATACGACTCCAGGAAATGTTTCCCATGTTATGTTTTTCACTGCATTAGTTTTGGTGTTTATTTGTTACGATTCTGGCCAGTCACAGAATGTGCCACACCACGCCCTACGTTTTCTTAACTCCACCTCATATTTTGGCATGATCACGCCTCTTGTTAAGAGCTCCATGCCATACAACACACAAACGGTGACGTTTGCTCTGGCGCGCTACCACCAGGGGCAAAATAAGGCCCTTAATATTGTTTCTTCTTCACTGATGGCATGTCCCCCACCCCTGCGTTACTGTGAAGCATCACCACTGCAGTAACCATTCAATTCCTCTCAAATCAAGTTTGCTTTTGGATTGTAAATAAAACCTGCCTTCGGGCTGTTGAACCCACAGTGACTGACTTGCTTTGTAATAAAAGTTAACCTGTTGTTCTAAAACACCAATTGGGGCGCAATTCCTAAATTTACAGAGAAATGTATAATTTATAGATATAATGATGGAAGCATATACATATTCACTTACAAACACATTCAACATTAAGTTTGTAAATGTTTTGTAAAGTTTTGAACGAACGGCTGCCAACAGTCTTTTTTCTTTTCAACTGTCGTTCCTGCTATTTTCCTACATCGTTCTTGAGACTGCCCTTCAAAAACCCTGTTTGTAGCCTGTTCTTAAGTTGGTAGTCAGGTCGATGGTCTTGTCGAAGATTTTCTACAAACAGTCTACGATGCCCCTCTACCTAGGATCGCCATATATGAATATCGTCCTAAGAGCAACACAGTGTGAGTCAAAACTCCGCTCCAGAGACCTTGTTCCTTCACTGGACTTAAGTGTCGTCAAGATTGAGCCTGAACAAATGTCCATTATCTCTTTTACGACAGTGTTTTAAGTTCAAGTTCAAGAAAGATGTCTATCTGCGTGTGTCACATGTTGATGACGCAACAAAGAAGATGCAGTATATTGACATTTTTTATTAAAAATACAAGTTTATTATTATACTGTATTGCTTATTATATTTAAACAATTAGCAATGAAAACATGTAGAACAGCCATTCCCAAACTCTGCAGCGTTGCAGCCCCCTTATCAACCCGATGATCCCTCGAGGCCCCCCAATAAAAATTAGCTCTATATTCTAAATATGCAATGTTTTTCCTTTTCAATTTACAAATACTATACAAATGCTAATGGCTGCTGGTTTAAAATTAATTTAACGTATTGAATTTAATCAAATGTATGATGAAATTGCATACATTTGCTTTATGCTTATTGTGTGGTAAAACCCCTGCAATGCCTCTGAGACCCCCCAGGGGGCTCCAGGCCCACAACTGATGTAGAATATTGTTCCAGCTCAAAATGGAGAACAATCCTCAAATAAGTTCATTGGAACATAATGCTTTAAATTATACATTCAATTGTGACTCACAAAAATTTGGGACATATTTTCGACATCTCAAAAGCAGCAATAAAGTTGAATAAATAACAAGACTCTTTTTTAACAGCCAGTCAGCAAGCTGTCTGAAGCACAATAGCAGTTACAGGTACAATAGCATAACAGCAGCGGCCGCAGGTTAATAGTGCGAAAATAAAGAACAAACAATTTGACAGTGCAATGTGAAATGGGGATGAGACTGGGCAATGACATGCAGTAAATGGTCAGAGCCAGAATTGAACTTACAACCCTGCGGCCTGCCCCACACAGCAGGCATATGTGCTATCTACTTGACCACGAGCGTTAAGCAAATGGAGAAAATAGTATCCAGTGGAGCCCTCACAAGACCCAACAGCAAAAATCTTCTCATGGAGTACGTCTAAGGACTGGACAATGATGGCGTGGTATATGGACAGAAACATTTTTGCCTCTCACCTCAGTGGTGAGAGGCAATTCTGGGGGTTTTCCGCTCGGGCATGCTGGCTGCCTGATTAAATCCAGTGCATGGATGGGGGGCGGGCGGACGCCAGTGTGGGCTTGGCCTCCTTGGCAGAGGTGTGAACAATAATAAAAAAAATAAAAATAAATAAAAATAATAAAATAAAAATGTATAAAGTTGTGATGGTGATGCGGAGGGGGCGCTGGTGCAGACGGGGGAGGGGGGTCACGGAAGGAGGGTTTGGGGTGTGTGCCCTGTCTAGGCTACCCCACTTTGGTGGGACACAGCCCAGGTATATAGATAGATAGACCTCAGTGGTAAAGTAGACTGATGTTTTTTATTACACACTATCACACTATGATGACTAGGTCCGACCACGTAAATTCCTCCATGTCTGGGCCTGGCCTGACCTGGGGCCTCGCATTTACAGAGCCGCAGCTACCATGAGTGAACTGAGTTTATATCATCTGTGGCAATGGGTTTTAATGGCAAAGTAGATGCAGTGTGTAAGGGCTTCGTGTGTGTTCTACCTGTGTATCTCTGGTACCAGATGTGCTTTTCCCCTGCTGCTGACTCATCCATCCCCTTCGCTTCTTTCTTCAGCTCTTTTGGGTAGGGCGTCCACAGCTCTCTCCCAGCCTCACTATACACATTTAGCCACTTCAATGACCTGGTAGTTCAACATTTTGTCTTGTGAAGAAAAACAGAACACCGCGGTGGTTCTGCTTAGCGCTCAAAGGCAGCTGTCCATCATCCCCGGGGAGTGTAGGCTCAGCACTGCTCTGTACCCTGCATTGGGCTTGGGCCAAGAATTTGGACCTTTGCCTTATGTACCAGCTTCACGTCGATTCTTTACTTTTTCAATGCAGTCATTAAAATGATGTATGCAAGGGCCATGTTTGTACAAAAGTATCATTAACTATTGAGACTTTCTATGGTTCTTTCTGTCATCTGCCAATGTGTATGCTACTTCAAACCCTGACCCCCTGTATCTACTTTCACTATACTGACCACAAGATGCATAACCTGATGTTTACATTTTACTTATTCTTGGCACACGATGAGCTGGTTTCCACATAATTCACTTTCAATTCTCCTTTATTGGCTCTTAAAAAGAATGCCTCTGCACACTTTTGATGAATTCGACTTTCTTTGTGCTCCTTGAATCTTTCATCTTCAATCTTTCATGGCTTTTCATGGCCAAGAAAAATGCTTTCACCTTTGAAAAGGCCATGTAAACAGTAGAAAATGATGCACTTTGTGATCTTCACTTTGTGTCAGGCATTTACAATTGATGCCATCCTTGCGGTAAAAAACTATTGGGTTTGTTTGTTGTTTGTTTTTGATGATATTGAAAAAAGACAAGTTAAATCATTTAAACCTGGACTTTCTGCTCCTTCAGTCTCCTCCTCTTCCTTCTCCTGTATCCTCTACTTTTATCTCCGTTTTTGTTCCTTCCTCAGAACTCTCAACAACCCTTTCTGTTTCAAGACCCACCTGTCCTTTGAATGATGAAGAATATTTCAGTGTCTGCTTAATAAAAAATAAAAAAAATACATTAAAAAAAGATATAATTATATATCTTAAATTATATATAAATGACTACTTTTATTAGTGAGAGATCTTTACTTTCATACAATGGTCAGTGTATTTACCAGAAGTGTTCTTGCTTATGAAATTACTGAAAACTTTTTGGTTTCTGTCAATATATAATTGACAAAATACAAAGATTTGAAGAGCTCTCAGAATTAAGTGTAGTATTGAGAAAATAAATCTTGACTTGAGTAACTTTGACTAAAGATAGATTTCATTTGTACCATAGATTTGTTGTGTCTGTAATAGTTGCAGTTTCTTAATTCAATAATCTCTCAATGGATTAGGAAATTGCAACTTCTAAATCAGTCCCATTAATCCTTTAAAGCATGCACGTCCAGATGGAGCTCAGCCTGCTTAAATCTTCAATTTCAATTCAGTTTACTTTTGTAGTGCCCAAACTCAAAAATAGAAAAGTATTTTAAATGAGCATTCAAAGAAAAGAAACAACAACAAAAAAACTGTGGGGAAAAGTAGAAACCTCAAGGAGAACCACAAAGAAGGAGAGATCCTACTCCCACTTTAGTGTCTCAGGATACTAAAGTCCACCATCCTTCTGTGGATGGTAATGTGTAAAGCTGAAGAGAGACATCTCTCTGTAGTTGTATATCCTTATTTGATAATGTGTCAGAGGTGGCTGAAGCTGCAGAGGCGGCTGAGGCGGCGGAGGCTGCAGAGGTGGTGTAGATGTTGAAGGTGAAGGGCCTGGGGTGATGGGAGGTGATGTTGCCAATCCTGACAAATATATTTAGGTTATTGTAAATATTTACAATAAAAACAGGAAAATACATGTTTTGAACTTATTTTCAATTAGATGCTCATTCAATTCAAATTGCATTTTTTTTACTATATCAATTTAGATGGTGAAAGAAATGAACCAGGTCCCCCTTTCATTTGACCTGATGTAGTTTTATTGGATGAAAACCAAGAGCATTTCAAGCTTTGATATCTATAAAACATAAAACACATAAATGTAAAAAGTATTACGTCCAGAAGCATTTGTCATTTTTGCTTTATCTGGATAAAATTGAGTAGATTTACTCAGTTCACTTAAGTTGACATTTCACAATAGATCCATCATCAATATATTTCTTAATTAACCTTTTTTAACCAGGAAAATCCTACTAGCGGATACTACTACTACTAAAATTCTACTTTTTCCAGGGGGTCCTGGCTCCAGAGTGAAGATGCCTATAGTACGTGCTTTTAGTGGGAGGTGCAATCATAACAGACACAAGGAGAACATTCAAACAGAAAGGTCCCACACTGTTCAGGAGATGAGCCCACAACCTTCTTGCTGTGAGGAATGATGGCTTGTAAAATAAATGGCTAAATAAAACAAGTACCACACTGGCACTTTCCTAGCATAGCATCAACAAAACAATGACAGATGGTAAACCTTCATTGTGATGGGTGATGTTAATGGTACATATAGACTGTATCGTTAGGGACTGGGACGTCATAAATCAAACCTTTTTGATAATATCAGCCATCTTTGTAGAAAGATGGCAACAGCTGACAAAGTATGGCACTTGTATTTCAATAATGAATAATATTTGAGATTATGAGGCAACAAAAACTGAATTCACTTTCACACAACTAGTGAAATACTATTTTATGAAAAGGGAAAAATATACATATACATACATATACTGAAACAATGGCTCTCTTCAAAACTTTGTTTGCGTTTCTGTTTTTAACAACAGACTCTGCCCAGTTGCCTGACATTGAGGAAGCAACTTTGGCTTTTACTTCCGTTTCCGTTACAGGAAGACTGCATGCACATGTTGTACATGTCCTAGCCCGGACAAAGTTTAGAGCATCGGTGGCACAACTTCTTTGGTTTTGTCTTTGTCGGAAAAAAGAAATATTGACCCTTTGCATGTGACGTCACGGAACGCCCACTTTGCCATGACGGACGGTGGAAGCGCTGTTTGTGTGAGGTAAAATGATCGAAATTTGCCGTAAACCTACCTATTAGTAAGCTAACATTGATCAATTTTACACGTAAAATGGTGATATCCTGTTGTGCGGTTGGCTGCACTAACAGGCAAAGCCGTAAGCCCAATGTAGCCTTTTATCGTATACCTGTTGATGAAGACGGCGATGGGTAGCAGCAATAAATCGAAAGAACTGGAAGCCCTCCAAGTACTCACGGATTTGCAGTGAGCACTTTTTACAAGTTAAGTCAATGCCAATGTTACAAGTGTATGACATTTTACACGAAAACATATCTGAATATGTGAAACAGTCAAAGTTATGCGGGGCACGGCGTTAGTTATCCAGCCAAGAAATTAACTTGTATGTATGTATGTATGTATGTATATAGACTCAAGCCTGCAAAATGGATAATACATATTACATCCACAGAATATTTTTAATAATAAATCTAACCCCAGTGAAAATTATTATTTGTGAATAAAATATTATGATTATGATGATATTGACGTTTTGATTAAATCGGTGAACATGGCAGGAGGAAGCAGGTAAGGGTCAGTTTCTAAGCTAGCAATCTTCACTTTCTCAAAATACCGCGCTTTGTGAGCGCGTAAAAGATGTCCTGCTTCCACTGACAACTGAACTGAACATGAGTTGGAAGTAGCCATCGCTTAAGTGACAAAAATAATTGCAATCACTGTGAGTTTGTTAGTATTGCGCTCCCCGTAATTCTGCGCTTGCGTACTCTTGCCGTCCATTATGGTGCACCCACGTGATCGTGTGGCGTAGGTGCAAAGGGTCAATAAGAATAGTATCAACACCATATTAATTGATTTATTTGCTAAGTGATTAACTTTGCAATGATTTTATAATTGAAAAGGTATTTCTCTCTCTGTGGCGATTGAATGTGGAAATTTCATCATGATTAAAAATAATAATAATAATAATAAATAAATAAATACAGAGAAGGAATGCACCTAATTCATAATTGTGTATATAACTGCTCTATTTACAGTTTATCATTATCTAAACTATTTATTAATGTTATCAAAATCTGGCTATTTGTTGAAAGAAAAGAAATTAGACCATATGGAATTTTCATGATTAATCCATCAATCTGAACAATAAGAGTGTTAGCTGTAGCCTTGCTAAGTCCCTTTTGATTTGATTTAGCCAAAAGTATACATTTTAAGTGGGAAAGACCATTTTTGAAGTTTCACTTATGTCACAAAGTATAGACTATTTTGGGATGTACATTCTCTTTCAAAATACTATTCATCAAAATCAACAAAATTCTATATTTAACTTGTGACGTGTATTGTGGATGCTTTTGCAGGAGAGAGCGAATGCATGACACAAGGTGGTGCTTTAATTAGAAATTGTACTTTTTCTGTGTTTTTTGACTATTTTAAAACATATTTTACATATCTGTTTTTTTTTATTGAAACTTACATGTAAGAAAATAGTTAAAAAGAAAAATAAAGTTTTATTAATCCTTTATATGACATCACATCTCTTAATAGCAGTCAACAAACGGAAATCCTATTGAAAACCAATGGAAAACTCTTCGCGTAAAGTGTGCGTACAAGCACGCTGAAGGGCCCTGCCCGTTTGCCCTCACGTCGACGCTTTGGGATGAGGACGGGTTGGCTCTCTGCCTGGTCTACAATCGCACCAGCCACTCTCATTCAATTCAATCTAAAGAGCCGTTTTTTCAACGTTCCAGCTTCTCACTGCAATCTAATAGGAGTTTTGGGTGCTCACACCTACGCCCTGTCGTCATGTACGTGAGCGTGAGTACGCAATCCACGTTCATCAGTCGTCGTCATGGATACCTTTCCGAATATGGACATGGATGGATAATATGTTCACGCTAAATGACAGCACTTTGTGCACTTTTAAAACCAGAGCTGAACCGCAGCCAAACATATTAAAATAACTGCACGTTTGTATCTACACTGGCCTGGTGCACATGTTTTGAGCGATGTGTAAACTCCAAACTCACGTAGAACTCCCACTGTTTTTACTTAATCACAAAGAGTCACAAATAACAATATTTTATCTTTAAAATCCAATTTCGACACATTTCCTCGTGTTTTTTGGAAATTCAGAGTGTGAGTCTGTTGAACAAATTAAATGTCAGGAAAGTGTCTACATATGCCTCTCGCAGCTTGTGGTTGGTTACTTTTACTGTCAATCTCTTTTCAAGCCAATCACTGTCTCTAATTTGTCATTGTGCTCCTGTTCACTTCCCAAAACAAACTTTGCCTCTTCTGAATGAGATGAGTCTGATCCATCACTGCTGCTGCGACTTAGAGTCAAATAACGAGCGTCACACTGTAGGTAACTAACGGCTTTATGGCAGAGGACAGTAATTCATTACACTACTTGTTACTGAAAAAAATAACGCAGCTCGTAATACTATATTTAATTGCGGTTATTCCCAACACTAAAGATTATTTCATGCTTAATATGTTTATAATGACTATATGAGGGGTGCACGGTGGCAGAGCGGCTAGAGCTTCTGCCTCTCAATAAGGAGATCGTGGGTTCGAATCCCAGACCACCCTAACATCGTGGTTTCGAATTCTGAACCACCCTAACATAACACGATCTCTCTGGGTGGAGTCTGCATGTCCTCCCCGTGTTACCGTGGGTTCTCTCCGGGTTCTCCGGCTTCCTCCCACCGTCCAAAGACATGACTGTGTAGGTTAATTGACAACTCTAAATTGTCCGTAGTGTATGAATGTGAGAGTGAATGGTTGTCTGTCCTTGTCTGTCTCTCTGTGTTAGCCCTGCGACGAGTTGGCCACTGTCCAGGGTGTACCCCGCCTAAGGCCCAAAGTCACTGGGATAGGCTCCAGTCACCCGCGACCCCTAACGGGAATAAGCGGTAGAAAATGAATGAATGAATGACTATATGAGTAGTAAGGAACGATTTCCCTCTTGGCTTGCATGGATATGCTGCAGCATTTGTTTTGCATACTTTAATCTGTGGGACATATGACACACAATGTCTTGTTGCATTTCCTATTTTTATGGCTATGAACAAATGTATATTTTTACCAGATTGTAATATCTCTGCAGTCTCTCTGTTTACTGTTCTCTGGACTGGGCTCATCTCGTCTCATCAGTTAGACACAAAGTCACATCCGTGCTTTCTTGGTGGGTCAGACTGGTTCTACCTCTACTTTATACAGCCAAAGCCAAACCTAACTGCTTTGAGCAGGTGCTTCAAATTGGATGTTATGTGGTGGCACAGGTGTACCTTGTTGCTTGTCAACCTCAGCCCCTCTTCACACACACAACTAACGCCGTATTGTGTTAGCCTAAGGTCCTGTTTATACAGAGACAAAACAGCTATAGTTTCCAAAATTAACTGCATACAGATGGAGCTGGTTCAAGGATCCTCTTGTTGTTGGAAAGTTTGTGGAAGAGAAGCTGGGCAGGGTCAAGTAAATTTGGATTACTAGAAGTGGAGTTGATTGTGTTTCACAAAAACTAAAAGCGCTAAAGATTGATGTGTTTGTGAGGCATCTGTCCATCCGGTGTTTCCTGCTTGGTAGAGAGCCCAGATGTAAAGGTGTAGTGAGCAGTGTGCCTATTGATTTCGATGTGGAGGATTTTTTGTACGATCGTAGTGTATGTGGGGTCCGAGGTTGTCCTGGTTTATTGGAGGAGAATCTGTGGGAAATATCTCAGTGTGTCTTACTTTTGAGGAGAAGTTACCTGAGAAGATCTTATTGGATTATGTGTTTACAGGGTGACACCTTTCACCAGAGCGCGCTGAGGTGTTTCTTGTGCCTTGGGCCATGTAGCTGCAGTGTGTAAGGGATCACATAAATGTGGACTGTGTGGAGTAACTGAGCATTGCATTGTTCAGGAGAACATCGTACTGGAGCCCACGAGTGCCCAAGGTAGAAAATGGAAAATGAAGTTAACCAAGTGAGAATTAAAAAAAAAGAGTGTCATATTCTGAAGCCATTAAAGCTGTTTAAAGGACAGGGCCAGATGGAATTGGAACAACCAAGATAATAAAAATAAAATCTGATCCGAGATTTATGTTTGTGGAGAAAAAGCGTTTCCTTGCTTTCATAGTGGTGGTGTTAAACTGTTCTATGGAAATGGCTAATAAGGCGGACATGATATTAGATGCTGCTAGGAAGTTCTGGGATGTGAGGTATATTACTGGGGAGGATTTGGACTGTACAGGAGGGATTGGCTCAGGGCCATGGGTGAGGGGGGCGCTATAGGGATCACTGTAAATAAAGCAACTCAAACTGCAGATGGTGGCGGTAAGGCACATTTTTATGTTTGCCACCCGCCATTAAATCCACTAGACAAAGAAGAGCATGTGATGATGATGATGATCTTTATTTATAGAACACCTAACAGGCACTCAAAGTGCTTTATAAACTGTTGAAACTAGAGTTGCTGTTACAACATAACATATACAATTACATTTATAGACAATAGACAAAACAATGAACAGACACAACGTACAGTTGTAACTACAGTTGCGGTCACAACAAACACACAAACGATAGACATACATAGCAGGTAGCTGTATTCTGTAAGTAATCCATATAAAAGATGCAAGTAGCTGTTTGTGCAGAAAAGTTACAAAATGTACACTGAAACTTAGCGCTTAGCAAAGGTTCTGAACAGTACAGCAGGATGTTGAATCTACAGAGGAGACAAAGAGAGCGACGTGTGCTTCTGATCCTGAAGCCTGCTGTGTGGATGATACACACTTTAGATTAAATACTTTTGCAGATTCACCTGAGCTCCGCTTCTTCTGGACAGAGCCTGAGAGTTCTTGTGGGCTCATGTATCCAATGAAAGTTATTATGTTTTGTTCAGATGTCTAAATATTGTGTACATGTGTTAATATTGAAGTGCGGACATTTGAGTGTGTGAGGACATTTTGCCTTGTCCTCACAAGTTTTTCAACGTAATTGCTTATAACACACACACACACACACACACACACACACACATACCCGTTTTTGCTACATTGTGGGGTCCCATGACAGGCCCCAGCCTTATGGGATCCACCCTTTCTGAATGAGCTAGAGACGTGGTTTTAACTTCTAAAATCATTGTATTTTTTTGCTAACACAGGGGTCACTTCAAACTCCAGATACACTCGTGTTTACTATTGTTATTATGAGTTTACACTTTCTGAATGAGCCAGAGACATGGTTTTAACGCCTAAAATCATGATAATTTTTGTTTAAAAAAGTAATCACTTGAAACTAAAGATACACTCATTGTTCCAGTCCCTGGGGCCATCCTGACATGACACAGCCCTGTGGGACCCACTGACCCCCCCTCACCCCCCCACCCCCCGGGCCCCATTAGGTCCCTTTATTACTGTGTTACTACATTATTATTGTCTTGACCTGTTCTATGTTTAAACATGTAATATTTGAAGATGAAAACAGGCACAAACTGGTCAAACTGTTAGAGGCACCACACTGCTCAGTGTCCAGGCGCAAAAAGGGAGATTCCATACCATATTTAGTTTAGAATTTAACAACTTTTGAAACAGAAGTTTCACGTTGTAGAATGTGATGTTATAACCTCAGATGGAGCAGGAGCTACTTTTCCTTGTTGATAACATTGGACTTTATGAAATATTAGGTACAGTAAATTTCACAATGAACCGAATGATTTCTCTCAATGACTCGACCAAAGAACTCACTATGTCACAACAAAAATCTGCATCTTAACAATATTCATTTTAGCTGCTCACCATCTGTATTAAACATTTTGGCTGATTGAATGTTGTGATGTCACATGAACACAACCTATACAATCCATCCATCCATCTTCTTCCGCTTATCCGGGGCCGGGTCCACGGGGCAGCAGTCTAAGCAGGGACTCCCAGACGTCCCTCACCCCGGACACTTCCTCCAGCTCCTCCGGGGGGATCCCGAGGCTCTTCCCAGGCCACAGAGACATAGTCCCTCCAGTGTGTCCTGGGTCTGCCCCGGGGGCCTCCTCCTGGTGGGACAAGCCCAGAACACCTCGTCCAGGAGGCATCCGGGGCAGATGCCTGAGCCTCAGCTGCTCCTCTGGACGTGTAGGAGCAGCGGCTCTACTCCGATCTCCTCCCGTGTGACTGAGCTCCTCACTGTTCTAAGGGAGCGCCCAGCCACCCGGCGGAGGAAGCTCATTTCGACCGCTTGTATCCACAATCTCGTCCTTTCGGTCATTACCCAGAGCTCGTGACCAGGTGAGGGTCGGAACGTAGATTGAGGTAAATCGAGTGCTTTGTCTTTTGACTCAGCTCCTTCTTCACCACAACGGTCCGATACATCACTGCAGACGCTGCACCGATCCGCCTGTCAATCTCACGCTCCATCCTTCCCTCACTCGTGAACAAGACCCCGAGATACTTGAACTCCTCCACTTGAGGCAATGACTCCCCACCCACCCGGAGAGGGTACGCCACCTTTTTCCGGTCGAGAACCATGGCCTGCTGATGCTGATCTTCATCCCAGCCGCTTCACACTCGGCTGCAAACCGTCCCAGAGTTGCAGGTCCTGGCTTGAAGAAGCCATCAGGACAACATCATCCGCAAACAGCAGAGATGAGATCCTGTGGTTCCCAAACCAGACACCCTCCAGGCCCTGACTGCGCCTAGAAATTCTGTCCATAAAAATTATGCACAGAACCGGTGATAAAGGGCAGCCCTGGCTGAGTCCAACATGCACTGGGAACAGGTCTGACTTACTGCCAGCAATGCGAACGCAGCTCCTGCTCCGGTCATATAGGGACCAGACAGCCCTTAGCAACGGGCCCCGGACCCCATACTCTTGGAGCACCCCCCACAAGACGCCCCGGGGCACACGGTCGAATACCTTCTCCAGATCCACAAAGCACATGTGGACTGGTTGGGCAAACTCCCATGAACCCTCGAGCACCCGATGGAGAGTATAGAGCTGGTCCAGTGTTCCACGACCGGGACGAAAACCACAGGCTCCTCCTGAATCCGAGGTTCGACTATCGGTCGGATTCTCCTCTCCAGTCCCTGGAATAGACCTTACCGGGGGCTGAGGAGTGTGATCCCCCTGTGCTTGGAACACACCCTCCGGTCCCCCTTCTTACACAGAGGACCACCCGGTCTGCCAGTCCAGAGGTACCGTCCCCAGACCGCCATAGCGATGTTGTAGAGACGTGTCAGCCAAGACAGTCCCACAACATCCAGAGACTTAAGATACTCAGGGCGGATCTCATCCACCCCTGGAGCCACCAAGGAGCTTGCCAACCACCTCAGTGACTTCAGCCAGGGTGATGGACGAGTCCGCCTCTAAGATCTCAGCCTCTGCTTCCTCCTCAGAAGACGTGACAGTGGGATTGAGGAGGTCCTCAAAGTATTCCTTCCACCGTCCAACTACATCCCCAGTCGGGGTCAACAGCTCTCCACCCGCACCATAAACGGTGTTGGTAAAGCACTGCATCCCCCTCCTGAGGTGTCGGACGGTTTGCCAGAATTTATTTGAGGCCAATCGATAGTCCTCATCCATGGCCTTCCCAAACTCCTCCCAATCCCAAGTTTTTGCCTCTGCAACCGCCTGCGGCTGCAATGCGGCAACTTGCCGGTTCCTGTCAGCTGCTTCAGGAGTCCCACAAGCCAGCAAGGCCTGGTAGGACTCCTTCTTCAGCCTGACGGCATCCCTTACCTCCAGTGTCCATCACCGGGTTCGGGGATTTCCGCCGCGACAGGCACCACAGACCTTGCGACCACAGCTACCAGCTGCCGCATCGGCACTGGAGGCGGAGAACATGGTCCACTCGGACTCCATGTCTCCAGCCACCCCCGGGATCTGGGAGAAGTTCTCCCGGAGGTGTGAGTTGAAGACCCTACTGACAGAGGGCTCTGCCAGACGTTCCCAGTTTTACATTTGTGAAGTTGCAGTTTTTTGAAGATATTTAGAAAAATAAAAGTTTAAAATGACAGGAAGTAGTGCTGAGTTCTAAAATACAATCCCTACACCTGTGATGTCATCAAAACACAGTTAACGCTCGACGGATACATCTTCCTGGCAGTTTAAATGCTCATTCAATAAAATAAAGATGTTATCAGGTATTATTTGTCATGACTATTGTGTCATTTATATGGATCTTAGCCCTTGTTTTCAGAATGGTTGCTCTAACTGTCATATTTGCTGCTCATGTTCAACAGGAAGTGACATCATAAACTTTACAAAAACTGACACAAACGCTTTAGCAAAATCTTAAATATAATCATCATCACTAAGTTTTAGTGAAATGTGATGTCGCAGCAGCTGCGGCAGCGCGGGGGAGGGGCGCTGCTGCAAAGGCTCATGGGACTCGTAGTTCTAGTGATAAAAAGATATATATTGATCGGAACCCCTTATCAATCCGGGTGATTTTGATGAAATTGTCAGTGTTCTAACCTCTCCAAATTAAAATGATTACCATTATTGACTCCTAAGGGTCACACACTCAAGTTTGGGTTTTTTTGGAAGGTAACCCCCTAAAGTTTTACCCACAGTTGTCAGAATCACAGTAAATATGTTTTGTAAGGAGATATACACTTTGGAAAAAACCCCAAAATGTGTTTTTTTTTTCCTCGCCTAATTTTTTTTGTGATTATAAAGGTGAAGAAAGTAGCAGAATGTAGCTGAGGCCTGAAACACATTATGTCTCAATGGGAAATCTTGTTGACTACTTATATTTCAAATCTGATTAGATTATCTGTAAAAATGAGCATTTACTACTCATTTTTATCAAATATATTTAGGCGTTTTATAGAGGGACTTTGATTTATCCAAACTTATCCAAAACCTATCCAAATGGAGATGTTTGAACAACGTATGGGAAAAATGCAGTAACTTTGGAATGCTTCAACCCACAGACATCAATGAGGGCTCTATAGAAAGCTCACATCAAGGAGATTCTTCAGCTGCACACTTTATAGCCATGATTAGTTATGAAAATGTATATTACCTCATAAAACAAAACATGAAACATGTATTTTGTATAAAAAGTAGTCAAAACAAGTTGTATTAGCCAAAAAGATATGTATATTTACAATATTCAGCAAAATAACACTCATACAAACTTCATAGAAGGCAATCAGCTCATGAGACAAATCAACTGCACCCATGTACCTAAAGGAAAAGCACAAGTATGTGAGAAATAAACAAGTATGAAATCAACATGGGATAAAGTCATATAATATTACATTATGTGTACATACTTGTTGTAGTCTTTGATGGCTGGAGGTATCACACATCTGTCTGTTCTTTCTCTCGTCTCTCAATCTGCTGTGGCCTTTTTGAGGAGGAAGAACCAGGTTCTTGGTCAAGCTCAGGTTCTGATGTAGGTCTAGAGTGAAATCAAGAACAAACAACAAAAAAGTTATTCTGTGCTTATGATCCATTGTTGTAGTGGTAAAATACACACCTCATAATTACATTTCATTCTAACATTCCACCATTTATCTGCCTAATCAGGCCTTCACTCACAATACATTACATCAAATTCTAGATTTACAAAATGAAGTCACTTACTCCACGCCTCTCCCCACACGCACAGCCGTGCGCAACCGTATCTTTACTGGATGTCCAAGACGCCTCCGTCCTGCGCACACGTGAGATGTTAACGTCAGCTCATCTTATATTTCCATCACGCATTGTCAATAAAGTGTAAACTAAAGCAGCCCTTACCTATGAGAAAGTTCATTCAGTGGAAATGTCCGGGTCGGCGGTGGTCAGGAGTCCCGTTATCCAAACTGGATCACGAATGTTTGGGTCGAGTCACGGCTTTTACAAACTTTGTCCAACTCCTCAATGTGTGTATTTATGCTTATCTATCCTCTGTGTCATGTTTATAACTCAAAAACAGCAGCGCGTAAACCATGCGTAAATTACGCACGGAGCTGTTTCACTCGGCTTCTCCGCGTTACGCGCAGTTCCTGGAAGCGCTATCAGCAGAAAAACATATCTTTCTGCACCTCTTTCTTTTCAGCTGCTCATTGGCTATAAGCCTAATCCATCACTGACAACGTGCAATGTGACTGGTTCATACAGGAGGGGCGAGACTTGTGCGTAAACCTGGAAGTCTGAGGCAATGATTGGCTCTACAGGGTCTTGTGTCCTCCCAACCCCAGCTTATTGGCCAAACGAAGTGCCATTCAAAAGTTAAGGCTTCCGTTTAGCATTAGATAGCACAGTTTATGCTATCTGAAGCATCTTCTGCCTGAAATAACCAATAAAAATGAAGAAAATGGCGTCGTGGATGTCATGTTTGGAAGACTTTATTGCTGTATTTTTGCCACGGAGGATCTAACACATGTTGTGGACCTTATCATTTTACTGGATTATATTTACTGGACCTGTACCGGACAGAATGAGACCAATCTTGCCGGGAACTATGGACATTTGACTTCACCAGAGCTATCAAAGGTAAGGAACGTCAAATCGCAGCTTTTTTCTTTTCTGCAAAAACGCTGTTACTGTCCGCGCTGTGATTATTGCACGTGTTAATTGTTTGCAGAATCAGAAAAACGAGAGTTTAAGCTTTCATTTGATGTGTAGATTGTGTATGTGGAGGCGGAGGTGCCGTATTACACTGTTATGCCGTAGTAAAGTTGTGGTCACGGCCCGCTCAAGCCCCGTCGGAATGGGAAGTATATCATTAGATATGGTTCGTGGGCCGAATTAAAACGTCTGGCGGGGCATATCTATGACACTTCTGATCCAGAGTTCCCCTTCTTTTACGTGTACTAGAAGTGACAAGTGACAACAGGCTAACAACAAGCTAAGCTAATTAGCGTGTCACTGCGCACAACTTAGGAAGTAAATGTTTTCAGATAATTAATATGTGAAAAAAGAAAACAAAAAATACAACTCAAAGAGTTGGTCTGTAAAATCCTCTCCGTGAGCACATGGTGTGGGGGATGGGCACATAGGTGGTGTGGGGCCCGATTGTCAGGAAATGTGTTTCTTTTTTATTTGAATGTAGGTAAACCTAGTGCTTTCTCGTTCACTATTCTCTAAGAAATGTAATGACTTCAGATCATTAAGAGGAGAAATTATACACATAAAAGTCTAAGAATGAGCTTAACTTCTGTCTGTAGTGGTGGAGTGGGGGAGGGGCACATAGGTGGTGTGGGGCCCCTGTTTGTCAGGAAATGTGTTTCTTTTTTATTTCAATGCATTGCTGTTTATTTAATTCTTTCTTGTTGTCATTTGCTACGACATTAAACACATTAAATGTTTTATAAAGTCAAAGGGAAAAAAGGAAAAAAAAAATCTTAGTTCTAACGTATCTGTGTGAGAAGCTGGAGCGGGGGAGGGGCACATAGGTGATGTGGGGCCCCTGTTTGTCAGGAAAATGTGTTTTTAGTTTTTATTTGGATTTATGTAAATTTTCTCATCACCATCAACTTAGGAAGTAAATGTTTTCAGATATTTAATATGTGAAAAAAAGAAAACAAAAACAAAAAAATACAATTCAAAGAGTTGGTCTGTAAAATCCTCTCCGTGAGCACACGGTGTGGGGGATGGGCACATAGGTGGTGTGGGGCCCGATTGTCAGGAAATGTGTTTCTTTTTTATTAAATGCATTTCTGTTTATTTAATGCATTCTCATTGTCATTTGCTACGACATTAAACACACATTAAATGTTTTATAAAGTCAAAGGGATTACTACTATTCTTAGTGTTATCGTCTGTGTGAGCACCTGGAGCGGGGGAGGGGACATAGGTGGTGTGGGGCCCCTGTTTGTCAGGAAAATGTGTGGGAAACATCAGAGCTCTACTCAACTGTATATTTAGTGCAGGACTATTACCAAACGCACAGGAAGCTTTTGACCATTACAAGCTGTGTTTCAGTTGCTTTAAATTAAACAGTTGAATTGCATTTTACCAGAATATCGTAGAAAACATTTCAAAGGTCACCCCCTGGACCCTGTTTTGAAAATCAAGATGTTTTGACTTCCATTCAGAAATTCTTCTCAATCACTGATTGAGAATTAGCGAGCAGTAAAGATTTGAACTCTTATATTTGGGGCAGTTAATGCATATTTTGTTGGGAGACGTCACAGGACACAATATGGCAGCAGATGGTGCATCGGTCACTTGTCTGACATGAGCCAACGTGAACTGTAAAAAAACTGAGTTGACCTAAACAGCAATTGTTTGTGCAACAAATGTTGCTGTTCTATTAGAATTTAAGGTTGGAATGTTTATTTTGGCACCAGGCTGTGTGTGCAATGTACTTTTTACTAAAAGTGTGGGCTCAGTTGTCACTTGGACAATTTTGAGTAATTGTTTTAATGTCTCAAACTGGACTATGACTTGGGACTGGATTTGGTCTTGGTCACTTTGGATTTGACTTGAGAAAACTTGATGCTCTTTGTCTCACTTGGAAAAACCCTGCAACAAGGGTTAGCATTAACAGAGGACTAACAGGACTTTGAGGAGGACTATGAGGACTTTGTGGAGGACAGAGGACTAACGCAGGACTTTGTGGAGGACTAAGAGGACTTTGTGGAGGACAGAGAACTAACAGGACTTTGTGGAGGACTATGAGGACTTTGTGGAGGACAGAGAACTAACAGGACTTTGTGGAGGACTATGAGGACTTTGTGGAGGACAGAGGACTAACGCAGGACTTTGTGGAGGACTAAGAGGACTTTGTGGAGGACAGAGGACTAACAGGACTTTGTGGAGGACTATAAGAGAGACTTTGTGGAGGACAGAAGGACTAACGCAGGACTTTGTGGAGGACTAAGAGGACTTTGTGGAGGACAGAGAGACTAACAGGACTTTGTGGAGGACAGAGAGACTAACAGAGACTTTGTGGAGAGACTAAGAGGACTTTGTGGAGAGACAGAAGAGACTAACAGGTCTTTGTGGAGAGACAGAAGGACTAACAGGACTTTGTGGAGGACTAAGAAGAGACTTTGTGGAGGACAGAGGACTAACCCAGGACTTTGTGGTGGACAGAAGGACTAACAGGTCTTTGTGGAGAGACAGAGGACTAACAGGACTCTGTGGAGGACAAAGAACTAACAGGACTTTGTGGAGGACAGAGGACTAACGCAGGATTTTGTGGAGGACAGAGGACTAACAGGCCTTTGGGGAGGACAGAGGACTAACAGGACTTTGTGGAGGACAGAGGACTAACAGGTCTTTGTGGAGGACAGAAGACAGACAGGACTTTGTGGAGTACAGAGGACTAACAGGACTTTGTGGAGGACTAACAGGACTTTGGGGAGGACAAACAGGACTTTGTGGAGAGACATAGGACTAACAGGACTTTGTGGAGGACAGAGGACTAACAGGACTTTGTGGAGGACAGAAGACAGACAGGACTTTGTGGAGGAATAACAGGTCTTTGTGGAGGACTAACAGGACTTTGTGGAGGAATAACAGGTCTTTGTGGAGGACTAACAGGACTTTTGGAGAGACAGAGGACTAACGCAGGACTTTGTGGAGGACAGAGGACTGACATGACTTTGAGTAGGACTAACAGGACTTTGTTGAGGATAGAGGACATTGTGGAGTTCAGAGGACTAATGCACAACTTTGTGGAGGACAGAGGACTAACAGGACTTTTAGTGTACAGAGGACTAACAGAGACTTTGTGGAGAGACAGAGAGACTAACAGAGCCTTTGGGGAGGACAGAGGACTAACAGGACTTTGTGGAGGACGGAGGACTAACAGGACTTTGTGGAGGATAGAGGACTTTGTGGAGGACAGAGGACTAATGCACAACTTTGTGGAGAGACAGAGGACTAACAGAGACTTTTTAGTGTACAGAAGGACTAACAGAGACTTTGTGGAGACAGAGGACTAACAGAGACTTTGTGGAGGACAGAAGGACTAACAGGACTTTGTGGAGGACGGAGGACTAACAGAGACTTTGTGGAGGACAGAGAGACTAACAGGACTTTGTGGAGAGACAGAGGACTAACAGGACTTTGTGGAGAGACAGAGAGACTAATGCAGGATTTTGTGGAGGACAGAGGACAAACAGGACTTTGTGGAGAACAGAGGACTAACAGGACTTTGTGGAGGACGGAGGACTAACACAGGACTTTGTGGAGGACAGAGGACTAACAGGACTTTGTGGAGGACAGAGGACTAACAGGACTTTGTGAGAGAACAGAGGACTAACAGAGACTTTGTGGGAGGACAGAGGACAAACAGAGACTTTGTGGAGGACAGAGGACAAACAGGACTTTGTGGAGGACAGAAGGACAAACAGGACTTTGTGGAGAACAGAGGACTAACAGGACTTTGTGGAGGACGGAGGACTAACACAGGACTTTGTGGAGGACAGAGGACTAACAGGACTTTGTGGAGGACAGAGGACTAACAGGACTTTGTGGAGAACAGAGGACTAACAGGACTTTGTGGAGGACAGAGGACTAACAGGACTGTGTGGAGGACAGAGGACTAACAGGACTTTGTGGAGGACAGAGGACAAACAGGACTTTGTGGAGGACAGAGGACTAACAGGACTTTGTGGAGGACAGAGGACAAACAGGACTTTGTGGAGGACAGAGGACAAACAGGACTTTGTGGTTGACAGAGGACTAACAGGACTTTGTGGTTGACAGAGGACTAACAGGACTTTGTGGAGAACAGAGGACTAACAGGACTTTGTGGAGGACAGAGGACTAACAGGACTTTGTGGAGGACAGAGGACTAACAGGACTTTGTGGAGAACAGAGGACTAACAGGACTTTGTGGAGAACAGAGGACTAACGCAGTAATGAACATCCAGGGAAGGACCATTGAGACACCAGACCTCTACAAGTACCTTGTGATCATCTGAACCACAAACTGGACTGGACTCACACGGAGGCACTGCACAGGAAGGAGTCAGCTTTACCTCCTGAGGGGACTGAGGGGCCACTCCTGAGGGTGTTTTTAGGACAAAGTCATCAAGAAGTTCAGCTTGGGTTTCACGAAATACAAAAAATAAAAATAAAAAAAAGGTTTATTACTTGAAATGTTTGAAATTTAAGTCAAAGGACTTGGGACTACAAAAGTAGTAGTACAAACATGGTACATGTTTGTACCATCAAAAATTAATAATAATAATAATAAATTACTCAACCACTACAGCTTGAAATCATATTGTATTCCCCTCCATCAATAAATATTAAGCCCTAAAATATATTTTTCCACTTATGGTAACGTAAAAGGAATACACACATTATTGTTTTAAAACTATCCTTGTGGGGCCCCTAATTATAATAATATAAACACACACATTATTGTTTTAAACTATCCTTGTGGGGCCCCTAATTATAATAATATAAACACACACATTATTGTTTTAAAACTATCCTTGTGGGGCCCCTAACTATAATAATATAAATATACACATTATTGTTTTAATACTATTCTTGTGGGGCCCCTAATTATAATAATATAAATATACACATTATTGTTTTAATACTATTCTTGTGGGGCCCCTGTATACACACTTCAGAAAAAGTCCTTATGGGGACCCTGCAGTACCACCCATTGACCACAAGGGTATACACACTACACACACTTTGTCGTGAAAATTGGCCTCCAGGGGTCATTTTCTAATTTTGAAAAAAAACTGCACTAGGCATATTAGAATGCTGTTTTCTATTGATTTAGATGGTTGGACTCGTGGGGTCCGGGCCTCGGGCCCCACGAGACAAATGTGGTCCCCACGAGGTGAGTCAAATGTCAGGTTGTGGACCCCACCAGGATATAAAAACAAGTGCACACACACACACACACACACACACACACACACACACACACACACACACATATATATTATATATAAATTGAGAGAAGAGAAAAACTCTCCCTGAGTGAGGATGAAAGGAGCAGTGGACCAGTGCGAAGGTCAAAAGCAAATGGTCACTTAAGGTTCAACGGTTTTTCAGCCTTCCATCTGTCCAGGACCTGTGTGTGTCCAGGACCTGTGTGTGTCCAGGACCTGTGTGTGTCCAGGACCTGTCCGTCTAAAGCAGTGGTTCTCAAACTAGGGGTCGGGACCCCAAGGGGGGTCGCGAAAGGATTTCTGGGGGTCCCCAGATGATGGGAGAAAATTAATACAATAGGTTTATAGTTAAACAAGGCTTGACCCCCTTCAAACCTAGAGTTAAATGTAGATTCCTATTTGTTGGCCAATCAAAGTCATGTTTCTATGTCTATATTCTTAAAATAAAATAAAATATTAGATATAAGGCTAATTTATTACTTTGCGTGTCGACTATTCTTTGTGTTTGGAGGTCGCGAATGTGAACATTGTTATTTTGGGGTCACGACAGAAAAAGCTTGAGAACCACTGGTCTAAAGGACCTGTGTGTGTCCAGGACCCGTGTGTCTAAAGCAGTGGTTCTTAAACTTTTTGTTTGGGGACCCCACAAAAAAATCTTGTGAGGTCTGGAGACCCCACATTTCTCCCACGCCGATTTTGGGCAGACCTATAGTTATTGCAACTCCCTCAAAAGGTTTTTGTCATTCCGTCAAACTAAATCAAGTAAAAATCAACTGGCAATGTAATAAATGTAATAACTGTAATAAAAATGTAATAACTACAAGAATTTATTTCACAAGAAGTGGAACAAAGTGAACAAATAAACGCTGAATAATTATGACATTAAACAATACACTAAATCATGTTGTATTTATGTCTATAAAATACAGGGTTGGCCAAAAATACAGAACACATTTTAAATGCTTATATCTTGGAATCTAAAAATGATAAAGAGTAATTACATAGGTTATTTTCTGTGGACACAGATCTGGAAGCAAATTGAAAACGTCTAAAATGTAAATGAATATTAAAAATGATGACGAGGTAATTAAACATTGTCAATACCCTTTCCCAGTCAAAATAAATGAAATATAAGGAAACTGTCAATGATTGAAATTTGTGGCACACAGCTCTGCGTGTGGATCTCAAACACAGGCCAGAGCTTGTGCTGACAGAATTCCATTCTGCCGCCACCTCTGCGCTGTGGAGCTACGCACAGAGCTGTGTGTCACAAATGTATAGTATGAAATGTTTTTGGCTGTGCTTTAAAAAAAAAAAAAAAAAAAAAAAAAACTTACATTACAGTTAAACATATTTAATTCAAATTTCAAAAGTTATATTGTTTATATTGGAGGAGCAGCAGCAGCACTAGAGTTTCGATCGGGCCCAAAAATTCAAGCCCGACCCGGCCGAGCCCGCGCATACTGTCCGAACCCGAGTCATTTTCTGCACGATTCGACCCGAACCCGACCCGGGTCCGCGCACGTGTAGAACCGGAGTTACGTAAACTGAGTTCCGTGCAGAGTTTTATTGGCAGAATAAGCGCCTGACAGGGCTTCAAGTGTTTAGTGTTCTACCTGCACCAACGGGACGTTTCCTGTACCAGAGGGGCCTGTTCCTCCGCTGAAGCCGGCCCACATGAACTCTCTCCCTCGCTCGTTTCTTCAGCTTTTTGGGAAGGCATCCGTGGCTCTCTCCTCCTGTTCTTTTTCCTCCACTGCGCGCTAACTCTCTCTCTTCTCCTGCTCTTTCTCCTCTGTTGCGCTCTCTTTTTCTCTCTCCTCCGCTCCGTGTAGTCACGCTCTTTCAGTAAGGTGTCTTGACCCCTTTATTCAAGGATGAGGAGGAAAAGAACACAGCACTGGCTGCACACCGCGCTCTTTCGCCGTGGAGCGCATGTTACGCATGTGCGCGTCTCTGCCCCCGGGCAGAGCCCGACTCAGCCCGACAGCAGAGCGGACGGGTCGGTTTCGGGCCGGCTCCGGCTCGGGACAAGAATTTAAGCTCTAAGCGGCACACACAGCGCCTAGGAATGTGAAAACAGCAGATGTGAATTTGTTTTTGTTTTTTTCATAGTTTCACCTCACAAAATAGCACGTTAATTCCCGACTGGAAAAATAATTTGGCGACCCCACAAAAGTTTTTGGCGACCCCACAAAAGTTTTTGGCGACCCCACAAAAGTTTTTGGCGACCCCACAAAAGTTTTTGGCGACACCACTTGTTTAAGAACTAGTTTAAGAACCACTGGTCTAAAGGACCTGTGCATCTCCACGACTTGTGCGCCTCCAGGACCTGTACATCTCCAGGACTCGGAGACGAGCAGGTCGGATCACAGCTGACCCTTCTCACCTGGACATGGACTATTTGAGCCCCTCCCCTCTGGCAGGAGGCTACGGTCCATCCGGGTCAGAACCTCCCGCCAGAAGAACTGTCCCTCTGCCGTTGGACACATGAACACTTTAGAACACCAGCCACTTTAACAGTTAACCATGTGCACTACTGTCTGGCTAGCTTGTAAGTTGCTGTATATAGTCTATAGTTTTATTTTATTCCTAATATATAACTTGCTGCTATTTTATTAATTCTTTTATGTTGCACCTTATGTCAAAACAAGTTCCTATGTTTGTGAATATTGATCACTAGCCATGTTTACATGCGCAAAATGTCTTTAATCTGATCATGAATCGGATTAGAATTTTACTGTGTACATGGACCCTGAAAAAAATAATCTGATTACGACACGCGTTTACATGTTATATATTTGATCTGAATAAATTATTTTGACATGCGCAGAATTGGCTAACATACCGGAAACAGTAGAAGAAGAACAAACTTCCGTTGTAAACAAACATGGCTGCGTACGTTTTGGCTCGTAACATGTTTCTTCGTTGATTTCACCTCCCGTTCGTGCTGTTTAATACGACTTTTGATATGGAGCTGTATTGTGTGCTTCAGACCATACTTTTGTTTTTGCTGGTCTCGGTTATACAAAAACAAAAGCTTATACTTCTGCACATGATAAACAGAGAGAGACAAGAGGAGGACAATAACTTAATTCCACATGCACTAAGTTTATTCCCCCCTCCTCCACCAAAGACACGGAGCCTCTGGATGAAGGTGAGGAGTAAAGACTGGTGGGAAAGGATAGTTCTGTTGGAGTTCACCAATCAAGAGTGGAAGCAAAACTTTCGCATGACACAGCCATCATTGAGGCTGGACGTGCTGGTGGTTGTGGGGGAGGAGGTGGAGGGATGATGGCTCTTAGACCATCCAAAAGACTGCCAACGAGTCGCTCATTAAAGCGACAACTCTCTTCAATGAAACGTGAGAGGAGACGCTCTTCCCTCTGTAAACGTCTCTCCTGCTGTTCCTCAATCCATCTGTTTTGAGACTCCTGCATCTTAGCCAAGAATGCTTGTTGTTCAGTCGACCAAGTAAACATAGCTTTGGCATATCCAGATGAGCTTGGCCTTTTTGCTACAAAGTTACAAATAATTATGACTTAGGAATACAAAGTACAACATATAAATCGTTTCCACAATTTTAATGTAACAATCGTAATTTGTGTTTCACCCTGAAAACAAACATTCAACAATACTTGCACCAGCAAAAAGTGACTATTACAAATTAGGTCCTCTTTAATAATTTGATAGCTAAGTACTTGTGACATCTAAATGAAATAATTCTTTATAAAGTGCTACTATCTCCTCAAATAATTTAAAAGAAGTTAGATTTGTTAACATAACTCAACTCACTCTTCTTGGTAGTCTCTGTTGATGGATGAGAACTGTCTCCACTGTCTGTGGGGTCTAGTCCTCCTTCGTTGCTGGATTCATCTGAACGACACAAACAAGTCTAATTTGCAAATGTTTTTTCTCATAAACAGTTAGTTAATAGTATGAAATGAAAAATGCATGAGATGTGAAATTTGCAAACTTACCAGTAATGCTATCTTCAGTAGCATCAAGGCTGGTCACAGGTGTGCTATCCTCCTCCTCGAAACCTACGTCCACACCGTTGGAAGGCACATTCGATAATGGTATATCTCCCATCAAGTCGTCCAGTTAACTATAAAACTGAAAACTTGAAGGGTCAAACCCACTTCTGTTGTTGTGTGTCTTGGCTTTATAGTAGGCGGTCTTCAAACTTTTCCATCGGTTTTTTATCTGTTCAATGGTCCGCTCAACTCCGGCTTCCTTTAACCGTTCATGGACTTCAATGAACAAGTCGTTGTTCCTCACCTTTCTTCCGTCGAGTCGTTGTACAATTTTCATTTCTTTTAACAGTTGTAACAACATAGTGGTGTCCAAAACGGACCAGTTCTGCCTCACGCTCGCCATTACCCTCGCTTCCGCATTAGCAGACGTAACAGACATGCGCAGAGAGGATTCCTTCAACCAAAACATCGGAAGAAGCGTGTACATGCGCATCGATCGGAATAACGATCGGCATAACCCACCCGTCTCAATCGGAACGAAATTTTGATCCGAATTAGTGTAATCGGGTCAGAATATTCCGAATGGCGTGTTTACATTAATCATTTTCGATTATCGATCAGGCTTTTAATCTGATTACATGTGTCCATATAAATGTGGCTACTGACAATGGCAATAAACCAATTCTGATTCTGAAGTTACTTTGTATGCTGTTTTGCACTAAGATTCAATACAAAGTTATGTTGTTTTTTTTTTTTGTTGTTTTTTTTTTATTACACAAATTGATTTGATAATAAATACATTTTCTTGATGAAAACCATTACTTTTATTAATATAATTGGGTGGCGCAACGTTTTACCTGAAGAATTTCTGTTAGGTCAAGAAAACAGTATCTTGAATTTAAACCTCTCAGAAAAAAATATTTTGAAAGATACTGTATCATTGTGATTTTATTTTTATTCAACAGAAGTGGCTTAAGGTCGACGAAACTGTTTTGGGGAGGTTTATTGGTGTTAATGCACATTTATAAGGAGCTCTCAAGATTTTGCCAAAAAGTGCCCCAATTTAGGGTGAAGTCAGGTAAGCTGAGCCATCAGGTAAAATGTTACCCAGCACTGTGCTCAAACTAGAAGCTTTTGGTGAGTGCAGCGGTGTGGAGGGTGAGTAGAAGGATCTGCACCACCAGATTCAAGGGGAGCTGTGGATAAATACTGCACTTTAAGGTGCTCATTTAATAAATGGAAGTTTAGTTAAAGATATACTGAAAAAATGTTTGGCAGGTGATCTTTCAACAAAACCAATTTCATTATATTCAGCTTGAGGGGATATCTTCATGTGTTTTAGTTATAGGCTTTACCTTTACCTCTCTGATCTGTAAATTGATAGTTTGGCCTACATCGGTGATGCTCTATGGGTCAGGCTCAGAGGGACGGAGGCTGAAAGGGACGGAGGCTCAGAGGGACGGAGGCTGAGAGGGTCGGAGGCTCGGAGGGACGGAGGCTGAAAGGGACGGAGGCTCAGAGGGACGGAGGCTCAGAGGGACGGAGGCTCGGAGGGACAGAGGCTCAGAGGGACGGAGGCTCAGACCTATTTTAGATGGTAAGGGTAATAAACTCTTCAGGAGTGATATTTTTAGAGCAGCTGCACAGCCTGGTACTGTACTTTTGTTTACTCTCCGTCCCCTTGGACACTAAATGTTCTTGTCATTTGACTAGAAAATGTTTGTTTGACTAAGCGCCACTAATCCTACAGTTAAAGTAAAAAAGTGGAGGTTATACTTAACAATGAATCATAATCATAACCCATAAAATAGCACTAGATTAATTAACGTTATCACCAACACAAAATTCCTGAAAACACAGGTCATGTACATTCTCAGCAATTATTAATTTGTTAATTTACATTACGTTAGAAAAATGTTAATGTTGACAAGCTTCTCTGCCGTTGTCTTTTATGTTATGTTGTAATGTAATGTTTCCTGTTATTTACTTTATTTATTTTTGTTTATTTACTGTTTATTTATAGTTTAATTTATAAAATTAAAACAATTATTTATTGTAAAATATATTTATTTCTACATTTATTTTTTTACATTTATTCATTTTCATGTATGATTAATTTTATTTACATGTATTCATTTTAAAATGTATTTAATTCCACATTTAATTTCAAATGTATTTAGAGTATTTCCATCTTCCACACTCTGCTTCGGTTCAGTACAAATACTTTACTACTACTTTAAACACTACTGTGTTATTTGAAGAGCCAATTTCGATCTGTCATCTCATTATCCTTGATTGTCAGGTCAAAGCATTAATATCCCCGTAACGTTTCCTGGACGACGCGTTACTCGCATGTAAATGAGTTGGAGCTGATGAACCTGAGACACTTCACATGGATTTTCTTTGAGGTTCGAAAACGCCAGCGAATGGATGTTCTAATTAAAGCCCGGGTTGCTAATGAAGCCGATATTAGCCGACAATTTATCCGCTGTCAATTAACACTTAGCCCTGATTTGGTAAATGCATGTACGCACAAAGCTAATTACTGCTGGGGTTGTGTTGTTATTACAGGGTGGATGTTATTTTCAGATGCTCTTTAGCACGAAGGCCGCTCTAATCATCAGCACGCCCCCGCCATCACAGCCAGCCTATTAACTCTTTATGAGATCTGAGGCTAATCACGTCAGAGGCTCAACAAACAAAGATAATTGGGAGAATGGAATCTGTCGTCTCACACACACAAATGAAACCTTAGCAACAATTCACTGCAGCAAAGAATAGGGCAGGGTGATATGGCCAACTTTTCCCTACAATATGAAAGATAATGTGTGTATGTATGTATATTAAAGGTCCCATATTCTGCTCTTTTGCCCTTTACACAGTCTATTCTAAGGGCTTTGTTGATAATTTTTTGCGTTGTGCAATATCCATAACATAACAGTTTCCAAAAAACACCCATTTCTTGGACTGGCCCCCCTCCTTGCAAAAGCAAACGGCTCACTCTGAGATCTGAACCCCCCGAACAGAGAGCAGGCTGCCTCCCCCGCCCAATCCATGCGCCTCCCCCTCCCAACCCATTTTTATGTCTATGCCCGTGCCGAAGCCTAGAGCGGAGATGTTGCGCATGCGCCGTGTGCTCCGGTAAACAGCGATACACAAACACGGGAATAAACATTTTATCCGTCCTGACGGTGCGTCGTGCTGAGTCCTACGTCCTGGATCTGACCTGGAGTTTGACGTGCTCCAGGACCTCGACGACGAGCATTGCCATTTGGTAAATAACAAGCTAACTCTTCTATCTGTCGTATCCATCATGTAATTACTGTGTAGCATTAGCATTAGCTGTTTTTATTCTTGCGGCTGCGCGCTTCCTGGAGGTGTGGCTTGAGCGCCGCGTCATCCTGGTGAAGCCGCGTCATCTTAGTGAGGAACCCCCGTCTGCTTGCTCAGCCGAGGGGGACAGAAAAGACAGTTCTCTAGAGAAAACATGCGGGAATCAATCAAAAAACCACTTTGGGCACACATGCGAGGCCCAAATAGCACTGTAGGAAGGTTAAAACCTCTGAAAAGTCGATTTTGCATGTTATGGGACCTTTAAAGTTCAGATTTGACCACTTAGATGTGAAACAAATGTAATCTCCTGCAGACCACACCTTATGAGCGTAATATTGAGCAATTTAATTGTAGCTTAAAGTCATTATTTAAACTCTTATATGTGCTCGAGTGTATGTGTTTTGTCTTTCATAGTAGCCACCATCGAGCATGCCCAGTCTAAAGTATAAATTTGTTATTTTTCTACCTTAACAGAAGAGGGAATTTGTTTCAACGTTTCACAGCGCTAAACACTGGCACAAAGCTATCATCTCTGCCCTGTGCTGTGCCCCTCCTGTCACCGCGGGGCACACGAGGAGACGCGACGACGGTCCTCCAGCACCGCTCTCCTCCAGCACCGCTCTCCTCCAGCACCGCTCTCCTCCAGCACCGCTCTCCTCCAGCACCGCTCTCCTCCAGCACCGCTCTCCTCCAGCACCGCTCTCCTCCAGCACGTTTCTCTAAAGATGAAAGTCTAGCTCGGCTTTTTATCCACTTCTCCATCAGATAACCAGTGGAGGGTGGCTCTGTTCAGCTCTCATTTGATCTCAGCAGATGGGAAGATATCTGAGGATTCATGTGTGTTTGTGTGTGTGTGTGTGTGCGTGTGTGTGTGTTTGTGCGTGTGTGTGTGCGCCTTCGTGCTTTGAAGACACTATTAACATGGGAACCAATTGCTGATGCCTTTTGGTCCCCTCCGTCCCGTCACCGCGTCCTTTGTAGTGTAGCGTTCAATTAGCGTTTGCCGTCTTGACAAACTATGAGGAAGATGTTAGTTCTCTGGCAGCCTGTCACACGCCTCACTGATCTTTTCTTCACTGGGTATGATGTAAATGGCAGGCAAGAAGAAAAGTACTAGAATTCACTTATTGCCGCTAAATTGTTCAAAAGAAAAACATTCGGTTGAAGTTTCGAAACTGCAAACAATTCAAAAAGTGGAGAAACTTTGGGGGGAAATGTTTCACCCTGTTTGGCACCCCTGAAATGTGTCCAGAAAATGAAGTATTTCTCCCCGAAGAGTGTTGCGATTGTACATGTTTTGCTGTACACGTTTATTTCCTTTGCGTCTGTTGTGTGTATAGGCACATAAAGGAAATAAACATTAATTAGTTCATTCATTTTCTACTGCTAGTTCCCATTTAAGGTCGCAGGTGACTGGAGCCTATGCCAGTGACTTTGGGCCTTAGGTGGGGTACACCCTGGACAGCTCGTTGCAGGGTTGACACAGAGACATGGACATGGATATGGACCGATCATTCACTCGGGGCAAAAACAGTGAGCAGCTCCTGGTTCCTTGGTGAACATCACATGCACCTTCAAGTGCCTTGGTTCGGGCATGACCTTCAAGAGTCCTTTTTGTGGGGGCAATTCATGGATGTATTAAAAGAACTGGATAAGGTATGCCCCCTCTGTCTGTGGTCCCAGATTGATTTGTGGCCGTGCGAGGTACTGCAGCCTCTTGGAACCAGCCTTTTTCTAAAATTGCACATTATAATTGCAGACAGTACTGAATTATTATCGGTATTTAAATAAAATAGAAGGAAATGTTCTTTTCTACCGTTTCTAAAATCACCGAAATTACCGTTTTTATATGAGTGGCGTCACCGCAAACATGTGCGAAGTCACGTGAACGAGCGTCGGACGATACAAACAGAAGCTCGTGGAAAAGGCTCGACTAGAGACACCTGTAAGTTGTATTTTATTTCATTTCAGACGCTTCACGTGTGTCTAATATGAAGAACACAATTACAATCACACAAGCTAACGTTAACACAAAAACTTGCAAGCTGCGTGGTCGTTCATGTCGCTCAAAGCATCATGGGGAAAAGCAAAGATGTCAGCCTCCGTATCAGGAAGTAAATGCGGAAGTAAGAAATTTTTTTGGGGTCATGCGCCAATGAGCTCACTCCATAGGAATAAACAGGACGGCCATTTTGGATACATCTTCCAGGTTTTATTATAGTTCTATGGGGCAATTCTTTCCGACAGAGTGATTGACATTTGATTCGTGTGGGGAAATAAACATGTGTACAGCAAAATATGAGTAATTGCAATATTTTTTGGGGGGAGAGATGGTGTATTTTCTGGAAAAAATCCAAGGTTGCCAACACTTTGAGCCATGACTGTAGGATCTATGCAAAAAAAATAACTAAACTTCTGCATTTGATCCTTATGCTAGTCGTTCTATGAAATTCTAGAAATAACACTGTGTTACCCCCTGAGCTGTAGATCTTTAGTCGTGCAGTGGATGAATCAGTGTCTTGGCAGAACAAACAAAGACGCCGAGGAGATCACGAGTGGAACACATTTCAACACACACTTCACTGCTTGCATTATTCAGTGTGTGTCTGTTACAAAAACTCATCAGATTCTTTCTAATAATTTAATGTTTGGTGCAGAAATCCATACGCAAACTATGAGACACTTTTCTGCCAATAAATGTATGTCGTCTAAAGTAACTACCAGTTATATTAAAACAACTTTCAATCACAAAGGAATGTATGAATGGAATCTGCTTCCCAAACTAAAATCATTGGTAACACTTTAGAATAACTTCCCTTATTCCTGCCTTAGTAGTGCATTAACAAAGTAGTTTGTTAACTACTATTACATAGTTTATTAAGCATGATTCAGGATTACTACTTAACTACTTAATTAAGGTTAGGGTTAGGGCTAGGAATTTGGGTTTGAGTATTATTTAAGTAGTTAATAAGCCTGAATCATTCTTAATAAATTCTTTGTTCTCTATTAATTAAGTCTTTATTCATGCTTTACTAAGGCAGGAATAAGGGGAGTTATTCTAAAGTGTTACCAAATCATTTTAAATTCAAAGGGTCATTAAAATACTTTATAAAACAACTTTTCGTTCTTGAAACTATACCATGGACTGTAAATAAGAGTTAAACACAATTTTAAGAAAGTGACTCTTGTGTCAACTCAGTATGTTGTGCTGTACAGTGTTCTCTCTTTTAATACTGTATAATGTTTAAGTACTCTAAGTCTAGAACTGATTTATTGTATTTTATAGACCCCAAGAAGAAAAGCAACAGCTTTGCTCGCGGTAATGGAAATGCAAATAAATAAAACATTGAAATAATTACATTTAAAAAGGCGTGTTTGACAAGGGGCTGTTGTGAGATACAGAGAGAGACGAAAACAGATGACTCCTCCCCCGGAATGCTGTGGCATGTGCTCCACAGAGCACAGCTTTATCCTTCAAGGTCAAAGGTCAGATTAAATTGGTATAGCACATGCCTAAAGCACTTCTTAAGAGCGACAAGGTATAATACAAACAAAAATACAGTTGTACAAACAATAATTAAAAACTCAAATCTGCTTTTAAAAAAGAGCAATAACATATTTAAATAAATCATTTAAAGGAAAACCATTTTTTGTATTGTTTTTATTCTTAACCTTTAATTTGCCATCACATGTTTTGAAACAAAACAAAAAGGTTTATTATTAAATAATTAAAGCTTTTCTCAGCAGAAAGACTAGTGCATCCAGCCAGTAGATGGCGCCAAGCACTTACCTATATTATCTCTATTAACGAATGTGCTACCTGCAGAAGTGTGTTTGACGCTCGGAGGGAGAGGATTTTCTAATAAACATTCCTCAAAACACAGTGAATGCAACTGAATGCTACTTCAGGTGTGTTGTTGATGACGGACATTGTTAGAATATGGTTAAAAACTCAAAAAAGTCACTGCAACAGAATATGTGTCCTTAAATTGAAATTGAATTGAAAACAATTCTCAGTTTGAGATGAGAAATAATTATTTTCTATATTGTAAAAATATAATTTAGGAGGGTGCACGGTGGGAGAGCGGCTAGAGCTTCTGCCTCTCAATAAGGAGATCGTGGGTTCGAATCCCAGACCACCCCAACATCGTGGTTTCGAATTCCGAACCACCCCAACATCACACCATCTCTCTGGGTGGAGTCTGCATGTTCTCCCCGTGTTACCGTGGGTTCTCTCTGGGTTCTCCGGCTTCCTCCCACCGTCCAAAAGACATGACTGTGTAGGTTAATTGAGAACTCTAAATTGTCCATAGTGAATGAATGTGAGAGTGAATGGTTGTCTGTCTCTCTGTGTCAGCCCTGCGACGAGTTGGCCACTGTCCAGGGTGTACCCCGCCTAAGGCCCAAAGTCACTGGGATAGGCTCCAGTCACCCGCGACCCCTAACGGGAATAAGCGGTAGAAAAAAAAAAAAATGAATGAATATAATTTAGATTATATATTTAAAATAATACAATTACAATTTATATTACATTTATAACATGTATTTTTATTTTCCTGGATACAATTATCTTTATTTATTTATTTATTCTGACCCCTGTAAGAAAATATTCCATAATTTAATATAATATACAGTTTGTTCAAATATGAAGCACTTTGATGTTTTGTTAAGATTATCAGACATACAAATAATTCTAGGTGTTATCAATGTATTTACAAAGAAGCACACAGGGCAGGTTGATATGGCTTTTTTCCCCCACAATATAAATTAGAAAATGTGCAATGATTATATAATTGACAATACACATGCATACTTAAACTGTACAACTTTAATGGTGCAAATTCAAACAAGGAACAATTGTTTTCTGATTGTACATTACATTTGTAATTTTGTACCAATAGTGCATAAGCTGTAATTTGCGTGCTGACAATTGGTTTAATCAAAAGGCGTTAAAAATAAAGTGACAAATCCTGAACATAAACATAGATACTATCCACAAAAGTAAATTACAGTAATTGCAACACACAGTAAATCTGCAATGTGCAAAATAAACTCCACAAACCCTTGAGTAAACATAAAAACGTGAAAGACACAGAGATCAAAAGAGAACGAAACAGCAAGTTGAGTGTTTTCTAATTGTAGTGAAGTTTATTAGAAAGACTGACCTTAGTTACAGGGAAAAGAAGTTTGAAGCTTTTGTCTACTTTCTAGAGCTTGATTCTTCTGGGGAAATACTGTATGAGATGTGCCTGAAAGAACACATAAATGTGTAAGAAAAAGTAAGAAGCTGCAACAATGCCAGAGCTCAATTGTGACACTTTTATCCAAGACAACTGTAAACAATGTAGAAAAGGTCAGAGGTCGACCTTGACACACAGCATGGCCCTCTTCCTCCTGATGACTTGTTTTACCCTTTGCAGTCTGTATTTATTCATATGATTAAGGCGAGATACAACAGACAAAACTCATTCTGTATATAGTCTTAGTCTATTCTTAATTTTATGCATGCCTTTTTATATATTTTTTATATTTTATTCATTGCCTTATGTTGCACCTACGCCGAAGCAAGTTCCTATGTTTGTGAATTTCACTGACAATGGCAATAAACCGTTTTCTGATTCTTTCTTTTTCTTTTTTTTTTTTTTTTCAGTTTGCTCTCTCAGCATTTACATTGTTCAATCTGCAACTTAAGATGTTTTATGATTTCATTCAACATCATACATTTATTATAATTATGTAATAATTGATTTAGCACCTTTCATGACACACAGTGTCATTCACTCCACAGTTGGTGGTGGTGAGACTGAGAATGACAGAAGTGAGGCTGCCCCCCCGACCAACACTAATCATTCACACACTCACCGCTGTACCAGGCATTGTGGGTGAAGTGTCTTGCTCAAGGACAGATTTGAAGGGCACCTGTGTGTTTGCGCACCAGGTTTTTTCCTCTTCACCTGCAGTGACTTGCCTTCAATCTGTCAAGAAAATACATCTCCATGGAAAGGAAAGTGAGGAAATAAATTATTAATCAGCATTGAACTACCAAAAATCTCTGGAAGCAACCTGTAGTATTCCATGGAATCAGAACATTAATACCACACTTTGAGAACATTTTCCCTAGAGATGGATACATTTTTTATGTCATACTGTGAAATAATAAAGTCAAAGCATGAAAATGTTGTTCCTTCACGGGACCCACTCCTAGACTTGTGTACTCTCTTGCATGGACCATGTGGACAACAGAAGAAGTCATTTGGAAAACTACATTGTGGACGTCAAACTTCCGAAACACACACACTGGAGACCGGGAGGCAACGTATTTCTTCTCCCAGAAAAACTGCAGGGTATGTTTAAATTTGACAAACCGAACACTGAATACTGATTGTACCTTATTCCATCTGCAAATCTCATATTCCCTTAACATTTACTGAGTGACCACAAAAAACTCACATTTTTTAATACAAAGTGTAACCCAGTGTTAAAAACGGGTAAAAACAACATATTCATATTCATATTCATAAGACTTGGCTAAAAGCACATTGGGAATAAATATTGATAAACCCCATTTAAATATTAAGTTCATAAATATGTTGATTAAAATGTTATAAATAGCGATAAAAATGTTAAAAAATGTCATTAATGTATTTTTGTTTAACACATCGAGCAACCAATCACAGTGCAGTCTGAATTGTATTAGCCAATAAGGTCAAGGTTGCGCCCTGAGTACTGCGCACCCTTGCGCTCTGCTCAGTCTCGCATCAGACGCTGACCAGAGAACTTGCTCGTGTGTTGTGATCGCTAACGTGGTGGTACCGGCATTTTTCCTCACAATTTTGGAGTTTGGTAAGCACAAACCAGTGATAAAACTTCCCTAACCATCATAGCAATTCATGTTAGTTACAAAACATTTGTTAAACTCTTAAGATATTGGAATTGCGGAGTGCCGACAGCCCACGGAAGCCTGGGAAACCCCGTAGCCTTGTTAGCACATGTTGCCCTGCATTGGTGAGTCCCATACACAATGTATTGTGCTAGCATAGCGCACTAATCGGCGCTAGCATCTGTGCTAATCTCCGCTAGCCATTTTACAATGAAAAAGCCCTTTTTTAGAGGCCAAAACGATTAGCAATGGGTTTGTTGTACTATATCCTCAATGTATCTTAAAGGTACAATGCACAATTTTGTAATTTGGTTGTTAAAAAGTGTTATTTTAGTGCTAGAAGCACATATTTCTGTTTTTTTCTGTGGTGCTAACTGGTTCAGAGCACTGTAAAAAATGTACATATGAATGTCGAGTGCAAATTATTGTCACTTTGCTATAATTTTGATACAGATAATTTAACTAAAAGCCTATGTGTATTTAAAATGCACTTTAAAGCTATTTTGTGTTATTTTAAAGGTGTATTGACTATGCACTGTAAAAAATAGAACTGGTATTATTACTTGAAGTTACCACATGTAAGCTATTTTATTTGGTTTATTCATATGGTAGTAATGTGATTGTGAGTATTTTGAACTTCACTGTTGTACAACATGTTTTTATTTTGAGAAAGGATTGTTAACAGTAGTGATTGTAGTATAGCCATATAGTACATTGTTTTAAGCTACTTTATTCTGGCCTTTTCTTTAGGTCAGGTTTTTTTTATCGGCTGCAGACGTGCAATCAAGAAAGGATCTTCTTCCAATTGGATGGCGAGCCCAGCCCAGAATCGAACAAACTGGTAGCTTGTAGCCCGACTGGTTACAAACACTTTGAACATTGAATGAACATTGAACAGACTATAACAGACATTGAAAAAAGACTTAAAGGACTATATCGAAACATTTTATTTTTATTTTTGGGGAAAAGAGCTCTCTTTATGTTATTGTTATTGAAAAAAGAATACTTAAATCCACTCATAACATTCTTTAATACAAAAGCATTTTTTCTACAACTGTTGTCATTGTCCTATGTTGTTACTCACCTCTTGGGCTCCTCGCACCTAAAATCTTCTGATCTGGCCTATCCTCCCTTCCATAGTGGTAAAGCTAACCAAATACTATACAAAAGGGTACAGATAGCACCTTAGTGCTACATAAACAGTGGCGAGCCAGCCAGGAGCCTAGAGCGTTGTGTAACAGCACTGGAATTACACTGGAAAACTGACCAAACAGTGTAAATACTGTCAAGATGGATTTTGTTGAAAAATTTGGTGTCAAAGTTCCAAATGCAGTCATTGTTAGTGGTCTTACTGGATCAGCAAAAGATCAAGAGGTTTTTGAGTATTTAGAACAGTGTGGTACTTTTAATAGAGTGCTAACTATTGATGATGACTCGTCCGAGTTCAACAAGAGTCAGATTGTAGAGTTCGAGTCCGGTTTAGCTCTCCAAACATTAGCACCCACATTGCCTTACCTCTTTGTTTCCACTGACAATCCAGATCTGAAATGCTGCATTCAAGCATTAACAGATGTGTACACTAAAACCGTAGGGGCAGTGTTACTGACACTTACCTGGAGTGAACTGAAGGGTTTAGCCAAGTTAAGTGGGAAAGACTTTGAAGATGTTTTGCGGGAGGTTATGTCTACCATAGAGAAGTCCATTGGGACTACTGAAACAGCTGAGCCAGCTGACGTTGTAGACACTGTAGAGCCAAATACTCCTGTTGTAGAGCCCACACAGAGTACAGTTTCACCCCCGCACCACACTGAAACTCCTCCCTCCCAAAAACCCTTTCCAAGCCCATACCAAAGTCCCCTCCGATCAAATGTGACACCACAAATGTTAAGTCCGCACGATCTTAACCCACCTGAAATCCAGAAGATTGTAGTTGAGCATGTTGTGAAAAGTGCAGAAAAACTAACGAATGCACACTCCTCATTAAGACTGCGCGCTTTCTCTGGTAAAATACCCAGACCTTACATTGAGGCAGACTACGAAACGTGGCGCTTTCATGTTGACTTAATGATTGAAGATTCATCTCTGTCGAATTTGGAAAAAACTCGAAAAATTCTTGAAAGTCTTCTTGCTCCTGCTTCAGATGTCGTCCGTCCTCTTGGTCCTGATTCCACTCCTAAAGACTATCTTAAGCTGCTAGACTCAGCCTTTGGCACTGTTGAAGACGGTGAGGAACTGCTTGTGCGTTTCATGAACACTCTCCAAGACCCAGGTGAGAGACCCTCAGCTTACCTGCATCGCCTGCAGGTGGCACTGAACCTTGCAATGCGTAGAGGCGGTATTGAACCCAGTGAAATGAACAGACAGCTCGTGAAACAGTTTAACAGAGGCTGTTGGGATGATAGCTTGTTAACCGAACTGCAATCAGAGCTAAAGAAAAAAGATCCGCCTTCATTCTCAGAGCTGTTGCTTCTCCTTCGCACTGCAGAGAACAGACAAGAAGTGAAAAACACACGAATGAAAAAAACACTTTAATGCCACAAAACCAAAAGTAGTCGCTCACGAACAAACGGTCACAGAAACAAACACCAATGCTGCTGAAGCAGGGTCTGACAGTTTAAAAGATCTGAAAAAACAAGTGGCTGACCTAAAAAGTCAATTAGCTGCAGTCATGAAACAAAAGAAACAACCAACATCAAAGAAAGACCAAACAAAGAAAACAGAAAATAAAAAACCTGACCATGCAAACTCTGAAAACGTACCTTCCCACAGCCGTTTCAATACAAGGCCCAAACCCTGGTATTGCTTCCGCTGTGGGGAAGATGGGCATATAGTTGCCACCTGTGAGTCAGAACCAAACCCTGCTCTCGTAGCTGCCAAAAGAAAAGAACTGAGAGTGAAAAGACAAATCTGGGATAGTCAAAATAGCCCTCTCCCTTTAAACTAAAGTCCGCCTCTGTTGTGGGACAAACAGAGGCAACTGAAGAGTGTATCCGTCCCACTCAGACCAAACGAAAAGTGCCTTTCAAAAAAGCGGGTCAACTTAAAGACACTTACTAAAACAAACACCTTTAAGATACCAACTGGTTTGATTGGCACAAAAAGTACAGCTCACATAAAAGTAAATGGCCACAATGTGAACTGTTTATTAGATACCGGCTCTCAAGTGACTACCGTCCCTGAGTCCTTTTATCGGCAACATCTGTCCTCTCATGACATAAAACCACTTTTTGAACTGTTAGAAGTAGAAGGGGCCAATGGCCAGTCTGTACCTTACTTAGGATACATTGAGATGCAGGTCACTTTTCCGAAGGATTTTCTCGGTATTGAAGCAGAGGTGCCGACACTTGCCTTAGTTGTCCCGATGTGCGTGCAGCTTCCCAGTCCTTAGTGCTCATAGGGACAAACACATTAGATGTGCTTTATGAGTTGTGCTATGATGCCTGTTCAGAACTGCAGCCAACCACGTCACATGGCCATAAGGCAGTGTTAAAGTTCTTGATTTACGGTACAGACAGTCTAAAGACAGTAGCCTTGGTTTAGTTACCATGCACCACAAGGAGCCCCAGTTAGTTCCAGCTGGCCAGACAGTTGTCCTTGAAGGCTCTATAGCAGTGTCAGCTAGTAACACTGAAAAGTCAGTACTGTTGGAGCACCCAACAATGTCAGCCTTACCTGGTGGTGTACTGATAAAACCTTGCCTCCTTGACCTACCCGAAAGAGCACCTTACCTTGTTCCAGTTATACTTACCAACGAATCCCAACATGATGTGACAATCCCTCAAAAATGTGTCATTGGAGAAATCAGTGCATATCAAAGAGTTCTCTCACAAGAACACACAGTGAAGCATGCCAAAGCCAACATTGAGCAAAAACCCACCATTGCCTTCAACTTTGACTCCTCCCCCATTAGCACTGAATGGAAGGAGCGCATAACGCAAAAACTGAGTCAAATGCCTGAAGTGTTTGCGCCAAAAGCGATCTAGACTTTGGCAAAACAGGTCAAGTGAAACACACAATCAAACTATCAGGCGAAACACCATTCAAACACAGAAGCGCGTCCCATACATCCAAGCGACCTGGAAGCGGTTAAATAGCACTTACAAGATCTTCAACAAGCAGGTGTGATCAGAGAGTCTACCTCTCCTTTTTCTTCGCCCATAGTAGTAGTGCGAAAGAAAAATGTGCGAGAGTCCGCCTTTGTATAGATTACAGAAAGCTCAACATGCAAACTGTAAGGGCAGCTTCGCCCTCCCCAACTTAGAGAAGCGTTCTCCACCCTGACAGGTTCGCAGTGGTTCTCCGTCCTCGATTTAAAGTCAGGGTACTACCAGATTGAGGTAGAGGAGCTGGACAAACCAAAAACGGCGTTTGTATGTCCCATCGGCTTTTGGGAATTCAATAGAATGCCTCAAGGCATTACGAACGCCCCCAGCACCTTCCAGCGCCTCATGGAGAAATGCATGGGCGACATGAATCTCAAAGAGGTGATTGTGTTTCTAGATTATATCATTGTGTTCTCCAAGACGCCCGAAGAACATGAGGATCGCTTAATGAAAGTTCTGAACCGCCTTAAAGAATCTGACCTCAAACTCTCCCGAGAAATGTAAGTTTTCAAACTTCCGTTAGATATTTAGGCCATATTGTGTCCCACAAGGGGGTAGAGACAGACCCTGAAAAAGTTAAAGCCTTGAGTACCTGGCCTGTGCCACGCGATCTCAAACAGCTCCGCTCATTCTTAGGATTTTCAGGGTACTACAGGCGATTCATTAAGAACTATTCCAGCATCGTTAAGCCCCTCACAGACCTAACTGCTGGCTACCCACCTTTGCGCAAGAGCACAAAGCCCAAAGCCAAGTCAGCCCAGTACCATGACCCAAAAATGCCCTTCGGCGAACGATGGACTCCTTCTTGCGACCTTGCATTCAAAGCCATCATCAAAAAGCTCAGTACTGCGCCTGTCCTGGGTTTTGCTGACCCTCAGTTACCATACACGCTCCATACCGACGCCAGCACTACAGGGCTTGGCGCCGCCCTCTATCAGCAGCAAAATGGTCAAACTAGGGTCATAGCCTATGCAAGTAGGGGGTTATCCAAAAGTGAGTTTCGTTACCCCGCTCACAAGCTTGAATTTTTGGCGCTTAAGTGGGCAGTAACAGAGAAATTTGCTGACTACTTATACGGAAACCAGTTTACGGTCATGACAGATAGTAACCCCCTGACGTATGTTTTAACTACAGCTAAGATGGATGCCATGAGTTACAGGTGGCTAGCTGCTCTGTCCACGTTTAACTTTAAGCTCCAATACAGAGCAGGCGAGCTTAACTCAGATGCAGATGGCCTTTCCAGGCGGCCACATGGCGAGTTACTAAATGATGCAGTGTCCCAAAAAGAACTCGACCGTATACGGCAGTTCACACAGACTCACTTGTGTCCAGCAGAGAGCAGTCTAAGTCCACAAGTAGTGTCTGCTATTTGTGAGAAACACCTTGTTTGTAGCTCCCCTAATGACACTAGCCCGCTAGTTCACTCGTTGCCCATCACTGTAGCTGATGACTTTGTCAATGAAAACAATTGTGGTGGTCTTCCCATTGTACCCCATATGTCCCTTGAGCAACTCAAGAATGAACAGAGAACTGACCCATGTCTGCGAGAAGTCATAACACAAATCGAAACTGGAGAAAAAGTCTCACCCACCGTACGTACTGAACTTCCTGACATTAACTTGTTACTGAGAGAAATCAATCGGCTTGAAATTCACAATGACGTCCTGTATCGAACACGCCAAGATGGAGGAAATGTTACTTACCAGCTTGTCTTACCTGAACATCTCCGTGATACAGTCTTCCAAAGTCTCCATTGTGATATGGGCCATTTAGGCACCGAGCGTACCCTTGATCTTACCAGAACCAGATTTTATTGGCCTCGCATGGCCTCTGACATTGAAAATAGGGTCAAAAAGTGCAATCGTTGTGTAAGGAGAAAGACCGCTCCAGAAAAAGCCGCTCCCCTAGTAAATATTAAATCCACCAGACCCCTCCAACTGGTCTGCATGGATTTTCTATCCATTGAGCCCGATCAAAGCAACACAAAGGATGTGCTCGTACTAACTGACCATTTCACAAAATATGCATTAGCCATCCCCACTGCTAATCAAAGAGCCCAAACTGTAGCAAAAGCCCTTTGGGACAATTTCATTGTCCACTATGGAATTCCAGAACTGTTATTAAGTGATCAAGGACCCGATTTTGAGTCCCATCTCATAAAGGAGCTTTGCAAGATCATGGGCATTCACAAAATCCGAACAACACCCTACCACCCCAGAGGTAACCCAGTAGAACGCTTTAATCGAACCTTATTAAGTATGCTTGGTACTCTGGAGGAAAAAGACAAGTCACAGTGGCACAAATTCGTCAAACCACTCGTACATGCGTACAATTGTACGAAAAATGACACAACTGGGTTTGCCCCGTACGAGTTAATGTTTAGGCGTCAGCCAAGATTGCCAGTCGATTTAGCCTTTAAGCTACCCTTCAACAACAAAGGTTTCAGCTCACACTCTCAGTACATACAAAAACTCAAAACAACTCTCCAAGAAAGTTACAAACTGGCAACTGAAAATGCTAACAAAATGGCTGAGAGAAACAAAACAAGATTTGATTTGCGTGTCAAACCCTCAAAGTTAGAACCTGGAGACAGAGTTTTGGTCCGTGCAGTTCGGCTCAGGGGTAAACACAAACTAGCCGACAAGTGGGAGGCTGATATTCATATCGTGGTGGACCAAGCAGGTGACTTACCAGTCTATACTATAAAGCCTGAAACCAAAGAAGGCCCAGTCCGCACAGTCCACCGTGACCTCTTGCTCCCCTGTGGTTTTCTTCCACCTGTGGAAGAGACCCCTGTTAAACCAAAACGTGCCCCCAGACCAAAAACAAGGCATTGTTCTGAACAAAATGAGGAATGTGATGATTCAGAACCAGAAAATGAGAATGTTTATTGGTTCAGAGAGCAACCCGTTCAAGATCCCATAACATTCACTCGAGTCTATGAGATTCCAAAATCAATGGCGCGTGCCCAAAGATCAAAACTTACCTGAAAGCGACAACCTACCTGGAAGCGACAACTTACCTGAAAGCGACAACTTACCTGAAAGTGGAAATTTAACTGGATGTGACAACTTACCTGATTGTGGAAACTTACCTGATCCTGGAAACCTAGAGAAAAGAGAATCAAATACAGAACAGTCAAACATTAACAATGAAACTGAAAGTGAAACCATCTTATCTGTTATACCTACCTGTGAGGAGGAAATACATGTGGAAGGAAATGAGACAAAAGACAACCAAGGAAACTCCATTGATATGGAAATGGAAACAAATGCTGAAACTGAAACCACAAAGACTGTGAGACGCTCAGAGAGAACTACCACTCAACCAGAAAGACTGCAGTACAGTCAGTTGGGACATCCTCTGATATCCATTTGTTGCACACTTGAATGACGAGACTTAAGTGTTGCTTTAGTTGGTTTTATTTTCTGTAATTAAAAGACAACATGTCTTAAATGTGTGAGTCCGCATACTATCTGCGTGACTGAAGCAGAACTAATTCTCCTTTTAACTCACTATATATAGCCACAATTAATACAAAATAAAATAAATTACAGTATAAATCAGAATACAGATGACATAAATATGTATTTGCCCTGCGGTGACATTTTAGATTTTGCACAATTACTCTCCTGGTAATCCACTGTCTCCGCTAGCATACAATGATTAGCAGAGTAACCACACAACCAAGTTCCAATGACATTACTCTACTGGACGAAATCGGCCTAATCTGTCCCTAAATTGTTCCAATCATGTTACCAGTTCCCATATTAATGTTTTACAGTACCACCTTACCTGTAATTAAAAGACAACATGTCTTAAATGTGTGAGTCCGCATACTATCTGCGTGACTGAAGCAGAACTAATTCTCCTTCGCGCAGACGCGCAGGTTAGAGAGGTGGGTGAGCTCCCCCTTGTGGTATGGGATGGGAACTACGCTCATGCAAATCTAAATGAATTGTACACAATATTTATGTCTTCTTAACTTAAATAATATGAAATAAAATATAACATGAAATAAAATTTATTTGGGGGGTGTCCTATTTGCTATTCCCACACTCTCCCCTCCAACATTAAATGGCGTCCCGACATTTCGACAGTATCAGTCCCCATGTTGTTCTTATGTGTCACACAGTTGCAAGTTAATGCCAGGAGTCAGAGGTTTACAAAGTCCATAAGGTGCAAAGTCTTATCAAGAAGACCACATGACATGTATCTCCTGTTGATGTCATATGTGCGCAGCAGCCGTTATCGTGCACTATAACTGCCCGCCGCTTCTTCCCTCACATATCAGGGGTATCTGCACTTCCTCTGAGTAAGGTTTCTTAACATAGCAATAACTTCCTATTATAATATCAAATCAGGCTATACCAGAAATCAAAATGTATAAGTTTAACAGAAATCTTTAAGGGCTATGTATATAAATGTAACATCAACGTTAGAACTTTAAACTGATGAACCTGAATCGTTACTTAACATTTAAACTGGGCACTTATTTATCACGATATAGTGGGCTGTCCCAACCTGTGGTAGGTGAACATTGACTTTGGTTTTCTTAATCTAAAAGGATACTTTTTCCGCTGCCCAGGAGCTGGACCAGGATCGTCTTGGTCACTGCCCGCCGACTCAGGAAACTGATGGTCTTCTCCATTGCTTTCTGTGTCTTTGTCTCTGTCTTGGCTTTCAATGTCAACCACCTGTTGGTCCCTCTGTGGCCTATCTTCCTCTCCAACACTTGTGTGTCTTCGTGTCTCTTCACTGACTACAGCAATCTCTTCTGCCCGCTCGTGGTGTTCCTCTGGTATTCTGTTCTCCAATTGTAATTTTGTTAAGTCTCTCCAGTCATCCTCGTCGTCTGAGCTTTGTTCTTGCGGTCCTTGTGGTTTGTGTACCATTTTGACTCTCCTTTCTTTTTGAGTTTGTGCAGGTAAGGTGGCTTCCTCCGCAGGCAGGAAGTCACAGGGAAGGAGGAGGTTTCTGTGCATGACCCTTGTTCGTCCCTTTCCACTCTCTGGCTGTATCTCGTATACCGGACTGTGTTCGTGTTTTCTTTGTGACACCACGTATACTTGGTCTTCCCAAAACGCTCTCAATTTCCCTGGACCGCCTTTTTCATTCAGGTTTCTCACCAAAACTCTGGATCCAGGATACAAATCGGCCCCATATGTTTTCTTGTCATACAGCTCTTTCCCACGTTTGCCTTCTTTGGTTGCCGTTTCAGTGGCTAATCTGTAAGCATCATCCATTCGGTGTCTCCACTTCTCTGCATAATCTCTGTGAGATGGGCTTTGATCTTTTGCAGTGAGTCCAAACATCAAATCAATGGGAAGCCTGGGGTTGCGGCCAAAAAGGAGAAAGTATGGTGCATAGCCCGTGGCTTCACTGCGGGTGCAGTTGTAGGCATGCACCACTTTTGCAAGAGAAGCTTTCCAGTCTTCTTTTGCTCTCTCGGGAAGGCACCGAAGCATGCCCAGGAGCGTCCTATTGAACCTCTCCACTTGACCATTCCCCTGAGGGTGATACGGTGTAGTCCTGGACCCCTTTATGCCACTGTACTCCTCAAGCTTGGCGAATAGTTTATTTTGAAACTCCCTCCCTTGATCATGATGGAGTCTTGTGGGGAAGCCAAATTTCAGCATGAAATCTCCATAGAGCTTCTCAGCAGCCGTTTTTGCTGATTTGTCCCTGCAGGCATATGCTTGAGCGAATCGAGTGAAATGGTCCATAATGACCAGGATATATTCGTATCCACCTTTACATTTTTCCAAATGCAGGAAATCAATTGACACAAGCTCAAATGGGTATGTTGTTGTGATGTTTGTGAGAGGAGCTCTGGTTGGCTTGTTTGGGCGTTTGTTCTTTAGGCAGCTACATACTCGTGTTATGTAGTGCTCTACATCGCGCTGCATGTGAGGCCAGTAGAAACGATCGCGAATGAGGGTCAAGACTCTCTCCACCCCGAGATGTCCCATCTCCTCATGTAGCTCCTTATAGACGACTCTGTGGTATTTCTTGGGCAAAACAAGCTGCGATCGGTTAGCTGTTTTCCGGTACAGTAACCCGTCTTCATTGATGTGGAGCTTCTGTTTTTCTCTGGCCAGAGCAGTTATATCTGTGTTTTGCATCAGCTTCCCACTTTTTGGCCAGTGGCTTGAGGAGACATATTTCAACACCTGACCTATGATTAGATCCTCACACTGTGCTTCTCTGAGAGCAGTGCGAGACAGACCTTGTACTGATGTTGTCATTTGTTCTTCCTCATGTTCAACTATTGCTGAAGCGATAGTGAATGGGCACAGCCATGGGTTGGTACTTTTAGCACTGACAGCCAGAGCCTGAGTCACGCTGTACATTACCTCTTGAGCCACTGCTTGTGTGCAACTTTCCATGTATTTCTCCATATCCAGAGGCATGCGTGATAAGCCATCTGCGTCACGATTAGCTCTGCCGGGACGATACTTGATCGTGAACTGGAAGTCTGCGAGTTCAGCAACCCAGCGGTGGGTGGTTGCATTCAGCTTGTCGTGAGCACATATGTGAGGGGGTTGTTATCTGTGTAGACAAGGAATGGTGGTGAGTAGTACAAATAGTCCCTAAAGCGCTCACATATGGCCCACTTGAGGGCCAGAAACTCCAACTTCCCCGAGGAGGTGGTAATTTTTCTCCGGGGCCGTCAGAGTTCTGGACCCATATGCAATCACCCGTAACTTCCCTTGCTGCCTTTGGTAAAGTACCGCTCCTAAACCCTCCTGAGATGCATCACAGTGTAAGAGAAATGGCTGTTCAAAGTCAGGGTAACCCAGAACTGGTGGCTGTGACAGAAAATCAATGAGCTCGTTGAGGACTTGTTCGTGTACCGCTGACCACACAACAGGGTGGGCTGCTGAGAGCTGACCACTTTTTGCCTGTGTCTTTTTATTTGTCTTCTTTTTGGCTTGTTTTTCTTTTGAAACATTGTCTTTAGCCAGGAGATCATAGAGGGGGGTGGCAATGCGCGAGAAGTTAGGAATATAGCTTCTGTAATAGGAGACAAATCCTAGTAGTTTCCTTACCTCCCCAACTGTAGTTGGTTTCTTTTCCTTAAGCATCTGGACAGGGGCAATGTCTGCAGGGTCCATCGTGTATCCATCCTTGGTAACCAGCCTGCCCAGGAACCGCACCTGGTTCTTGAAGAGCTCACATTTTCTGGGTGTAAGCTTTACACCGTGGGTCTCATAACGCTGCAGGACTCTCTTCAAATCGTTAAGATGATCATCAAACGTTTTGGAGTGGACCAGGTTGTCGTCCAGGTAAGGCAAGCAGATCTCGTCTCGCAACCCTACCAAACACTCCTCCATTGACCTCTGGAACTCAGCGGGAGCAGATGATAGGCCAAAAGGTATTCTCACCCACTCATATAATCCCCATGGAGTGATAAACGCTGTGAATGGGCGGCTCGATTCCTCCAGAAAGCCCTGGTGATAGGCCTTTCCCTGGTCCAACACCGAAAACCATGAACTCCCCGTCAACGTATTGAGCATGTCTTGTATACGAGGTATGGGATGGCGGTCCGGGATGGACTTTCTGTTCAACTCCCTATAATCACAACAAAGGCGGAGGCTGCCATCCCTTTTCCTCACACATACTATAGGGCTGGAGTAAGGCGATTTGGACTTGGTGATCCAGCCTCTGTTCAAGAGGTCCTCTAGGTATTCTTTGACCTCTTTATGGAGTGGTTTTGGTACAGAGATGTAGGTCTGACGTACTGGTGCGGGGTCACTGAGGCGGATCTTAAGCTGTAGGGATGGTATGGTACCGACATCCTTGTCGTCCCTTGCGAAGACGTTGCTCATTTCCCTCAGTACTTGTCTCACTCTTAGTTGTTGTGAACGGTCCAGATGATCAAGGGGAACTGGAGGGTCCCATACACCGTCATTTTGTTCTTGACTTCTGTTTAGTGGTTCTGTTGTCTGTTGTCTCTTTACTTCTGTTTGCATCATTTCCACCGCCTTTGTGTTTGCAGGATATATTGTCTTTACTGGTTGAGTGTGTCCTAGTGTGGTATGTGAAGGCAAGATGATGTCATGGGCTGTACAATTTGTAATTGGCAGGATGACACTGGACAAGGTCCCTCGTTGCAGTCGCACCACACTCTCTTGAATCTCCAAGCCCTCTGGTACGTGCCAATGAGAACTTGGCTCAAACAGGACATCTTGTTGTTCTTGGAGTGGCCTGGTTCTCACTTTACATTTGACAGCTTTTGTTTGACCTGCAGGAATGGTAATCAGTTCTTTCCCTGTTTTTACAGTGCTTTCTCTTAGCCTCTCCTCTCCATTTCTCATTACTTTCAAAAACACTTCTGTTTTCTTGCAGTCAAAGGAGAAAGCTGCCTTGACAGCATCTGTTACGGCACGTGGTGGGTATATGCCCCTCTCCAACAGGTACTCGATCACATTGAAACCAATGATGGGATCTTCTGCAATTCCGTCTTGGCCTGTTACCAGCACTGGCACGAGCAACTCCAACTGTGAAGCATCAGAGGCAGGTAACTCAAACTTGATCTCCACCCACCCATGGAAAGGAATTGGTGTTTGATTCACTGCTCTTCCATTTAGTATGCCTGGACCCAGAATTTCTGAGAGACTTCTCACTGTGGTGTGTGGGATATTCCGCTGTCTCCATTTCTCATTGATAAGACAGACTTGTGATCCTGTATCCCACAATGCCTTTGTTTCAAATCCGTCAAACTTGCAGATGATCAAGTGTTTCTTACCGATAAGGTGAAGGAGCTGGGCTTTTCTTTCCGGTGAGAGGAGATTGATGCTCACTGCTGTTCTCTCCTTATTTTGGGTGTCGGCTGCCACTTTTGCTTCAAGATACTGGATGCTGTCTGTAATGACTTTATGTACATCCCTTTGCTCCCTTTGTTTCGACTGAGGAACCAAGGGCAGTGGACGGGTTTCTACCATGTTGGCTGAGAGGTCTACTGGCTCAGTTCGGTCCATGGGCCTTCTTCGGGCCCTACATCCCCTTGATAGGTGACCACTCTGTCCACATTTAAAGCAATGGTCACACTGTTCTTCTTGGTTGCGCTCTTGGCAATTTTTGCAGCCTCTTTTCCTGTTTGGGCGGTGCTGAGGGGAACATCTTTTTGAGTCATGGATGGCACATTTTATTTCAGCTATTTCCCCTTTAAGTTGGCTTATTACATCAAGAAGTTCAGATTCCCTACGGGACACACCAGATTGTGCTTTGGTCTTTGGGGGCACAGCAGGTGAAAGTTCACGGCCTCCAACAGCACCTATCTCCACCACTGTCTGGAGTTCTGTTTTTAGTTCTCGGATTCTTGGTTCCTTGCTCTGTTTTCTGAACTTCTGCTGCCTCTCCCATTCTAAGCTTGCTGCTTCGTTAATCTTTACAATCAGGACATCATCTGTAACTGCTGTATCATCAAGGTAACTCTTTATTTGATACTTCACATTGTCATTTATAAGCCCTGTGCCCACCGCCCGCAGGAACTTTCTTTGGATTAGCTCAGCACTGTACTGTTCTTCTGCCCCCGGTTCATGGGATGAAGCAAAGAGACGCTCCTTTAACTCTATTGCTCTGAACAGAAAGTTCTGTGGGGACTCATTGTGTTCTTGTGTGATGTTAATCAGTCTGTGGTAGAGATCAGTTGAGCTATCTTCTTTGTAGTGCCCTTTTAGAATATTTCGGAGTTGAGATAGAGTTAGGTCTGTCTTGATCTCTAACATGTCACGGAGAGTCAGGCCTGGGCTTACAGCTCTGATCACAGCTTCCACTATTTCAGCTTCACTGTGCCCCTTTCTCAGTCCCATCTCCATCTGATGAATAAGATTGGAGTATGATAACTTGTCCTTTTGGCCTCTCTCCCCAATTTGACCATTGACTCTGAATTCTCTTCTGATGATAAACTCAGGTGGCTGGGTTGGCGGTGGAGTAGCTGACATGTGGACAAAAGAGGGGCTGGGCTCCTGTTTGGTGGCACTAGCTGTTAGTTTAGCCATTTCTTCCTCTAATTTTTGTGTTGCCATCTGGAAGTTTACTTGAAGAGCTGCATACTGTTCCTTTAAACTAGCCAACCCCGCTGCATCTTGACTGGGGGTTTCTGTGACAGGATGTGTTGTTTCAGCTCTTCCTTTCAAGTCATTTCCAAATGTTATCAGGCGAGTCAGAAACTCTCGTGCCACTTCCTCCTCCTCCTCTTCTATAGCTCGATCAACTACTCCACTTATGGCTCGGATCAGTGGGTGTTTTTTTTTCAGATTTTCAGTTGGTAGTTTACAGTGCCTGCATACCTCCAGGAGTTGCTCACAGTTCAGTTGTACTAGGACTTCGCTGAGCTGGTCTTGCAGTAGTTCAAACTTCATTGCTTGCATCTCTGCTTACTGTAGCACCGCTGATCCCACTTCTGACACCAGATTTTGTTGCACACTTGAATGACGAGACTTAAGTGTTGCTTTAGTTGGTTTTATTTTCTGTAATTAAAAGACAACATGTCTTAAATGTGTGAGTCCGCATACTATCTGCGTGACTGAAGCAGAACTAATTCTCCTTTTAACTCACTATATATAGCCACAATTAATACAAAATAAAATAAATTACAGTATAAATCAGAATACAGATGACATAAATATGTATTTGCCCTGCGGTGACATTTTAGATTTTGCACAATTATACGTCAACCCTTACTCTCCTGGTAATCCACTGTCTCCGCTAGCATACAATGATTAGCAGAGTAACCACATAACCAAGTTCCAATGACATTACTCTACTGGACGAAATCGGCCTAATCTGTCCCTAAATTGTTCCAATCATGTTACCAGTTCCCATATTAATGTTTTACAGTACCACCTTACCTGTAATTAAAAGACAACATGTCTTAAATGTGTGAGTCCGCATACTATCTGCGTGACTGAAGCAGAACTAATTCTCCTTCGCGCAGACGCGCAGGTTAGAGAGGTGGGTGAGCTCCCCCTTGTGGTATGGGATGGGAACTACGCTCATGCAAATCTAAATGAATTGTACACAATATTTATGTCTTCTTAACTTAAATAATATGAAATAAAATATAACATGAAATAAAATTAATTTGGGGGGTGTCCTATTTGCTATTCCCACACATTGCACAGTCCCTATTTCATGGACTAAGCCTAGCTTTTGCCAGTGCCCTGTCAGAAGCTGATGAGGTCGTTCCCAAATCTCCCAGTCACCCTATCATTTCTGTGCAACCAATCCCATGCAAAGGGACTTGCATGATTCTAGGGGGGGAAGGTGTAACCCAGTGTTAAAAACGGGTAAAAACAACATGAATATTCATAACACTTGGCTAAAAGCACATTGGGAATAAATATTGATAAACCCCATTTAAATATTAAGTTCATAAATATGTTGATTAAAATGTTATAAATAGCGATAAAAATGTTTAAAAATGTCATTAATGTATTTTTGTTTAACACATCGAGCAACCAATCACAGTGCAGTCTGAATTGTATTAGCCAATAAGGTCAAGGTTGCGCCCTGAGTACTGCGCACTCTTGCGCTCTGCTCAGTCTCGCATCAGACGCTGACCAGAGAACTTGCTCGTGTGTTGTGATCGCTAACGTGGTGGTACCGGCATTTTTCCTCACAATTTTGGAGTTTGGTAAGCACAAACCAGTGATAAAACTTCCCTAACCATCATAGCAATTCATGTTAGTGACAAAACATTTGTTAAACTCTTAAGATATTGGAATTGCGGAGTGCCGACAGCCCACGGAAGCCTGGGAAACCCCGTAGCCTTGTTAGCACATGTTGCCCTGCATTGGTGAGTCCCATACACAATGTATTGTGCTAGCATAGCGCACTAATCGGCGCTAGCATCTGTGCTAATCTCCGCTAGCCATTTTACAATGAAAAAGCCCTTTTTTAGAGGCCAAAACGATTAGCAATGGGTTTGTTGTACTATATCCTCAATGTATCTTAAAGGTACAATGCACAATTTTGTAATTTGGTTGTTAAAAAGTGTTATTTTAGTGCTAGAAGCACATATTTCTGTTTTTTCTGTGGTGCTAACTGGTTCAGAGCACTGTAAAAAATGTACATATGAATGTCGAGTGCAAATTATTGTCACTTTGCTATAATTTTGATACAGATAATTTAACTAAAAGCCTATGTGTATTTAAAATGCACTTTAAAGCTATTTTGTGTTATTTTAAAGGTGTATTGACTATGCACTGTAAAAAATAGAACTGGTATTATTACTTAGTTACCACATGTAAGCTATTTTATTTGGTTTATTCATATGGTAGTAATGTGATTGTGAGTATTTTGAACTTCACTGTTGTACAACATGTTTTTATTTTGAGAAAGGATTGTTAACAGTAGTGATTGTAGTATAGCCATATAGTACATTGTTTTAAGCTACTTTATTCTGGCTCTTTTCTTTAGGTCAGGTTTTTTATCGGCTGCAGACGTGCAATCAAGAAAGGATCTTCTTCCAATTGGATGGCGAGCCCAGCCCAGAATCGAACAAACTGGTAGCTTGTAGCCCGACTGGTTACAAACACTTTGAACATTGAATGAACATTGAACAGACTATAACAGACATTGAAAAAGACTTAAAGGACTATATACGGGAAACATTTTATTTTTATTTTTGGGGAAAAGAGCTCTCTTTATGTTATTGTTATTGAAAAAAGAATTTCCTAAATCCACTCATAACATTCTTTAATACAAAAGCATTTTTTCTACAACTGTTGTCATTGTCCTATGTTGTTACTCACCTCTTGGGCTCCTACGCACCTAAAATCTTCTGATCTGGCCTATCCTCCCTTCCATAGTGGTAAAGCTAACCAAATACTATACAAAAGGGTACAGATAGCACCTTGCGTGCTACAGAAGGATTCAAATCTACTCCCTTGCAGGTCTCAGCGCTTTCACTGTGGGATGCCCTTTTGCCAGGAAAGAGGAAATATCAATTGCAGATTTATCATCCAGCTCACAATCCCAAGCTGTTAACATGATTATCCTGGAGCGGAACAACAACAAAACAAAGAGTTACAGTTGGACATTATACAAGAAGGAAGATGTGGGGGTGGGCGTTCATTCAACAATATTTGGTGCATTTTTTTGTTTTCTCTCTGCCGCCAGCTTAGAAAATATTAATGCATACATCATAGTTTCTGCCTGTGTTATGTGGTTTTAGGTTTTAGGTGAGTGGGAGTGAACAATGGAAGGAGTGGGCTCGTCAGTCCCACGTGTGTTTGAATGAGGAGGGATTGAAGGATTTAAACACCCACAGAAACACAGGCAGGGACGCGAACTCCAAATGATGATTCGTCTTTGAAAGTTCAACGTCTTCTGATTCAGCGTAAATAAACTAGAGTGAATTTATTTTTCCACAATACCTTCAAGATGTGGTGCGATTATTCAATCCCAAAGATGTCATTCTTGCACGGTAAAACAACTTTAAGATGTAAGATTAATATGACAAGTTATGTTGAGCAAATTCCAAACAAATAAGGTTCAGCATTTGTGAATCATGTTTTGAAATTTCTGAAAAAACTGTTTATCTCGATTAGTCGTATAAAGGCTGCTCTCTTCTTCCAAATTATAATGTATTGCAGTTTATAGAAATAGTCAAGCATTAACATTAGCCATATGTGTGATATAAAATGACAGATATGAAATAGAAACATGTTGTATTTAGATATTGTTTTTCCCGTTTGTTATGTTTTCATACATTTGGTTCATACATTGGTTCATAATTTGGTTCTCATGCAAAATGTTAATTAGGAAGCAGCATGTCCTCCTCACTTTGAATGACCAGATTCTTGTACCAAAACCGGTCTTTAGTAAAATCCCCAAATCATGCAGTTTTTAATACATTAAAGCAAATTGTAACATAGGTACAATTGAGATTATTACTAGTAGGAGCATATAAGCATTAACATCCAAATGAACGAGTTGGTACTATTGTGTATTTTTCTATGTTCATAAATATTAGACTGAGACCTATGAGTCTTCAATACCAACATTGCATTTGATTTTTAAACTATGTGTCTATAGCCATGTTTCCACTGGTCCAGGTCCCCCAGACCAGATCTCTTTGGAGTGTCTTGGGCTGCAGCAGCTACCTCTGCTTTTCAGAGGCTCAGGCTCGCACGGCTACTCTATGTGGGCAGCTGACGACACCCAAACATAACACTTTTTCTTCTATAATAAATAGATGGAAATTATAACATCACTAAAGGGAGCCGTGATGCAAAAAAAAAAAAATACAATAATAACAATGGACAATGTGTTATAATTAGAATACTACTGTATTTGCCCAGTCAAAAAGTTAAAAAGTATTTAGAAAACAGTTGTTCAAATAGTGCAAATTGTTTTTTTTATAGTGTAATCATGTTTGAACAAAATAAACAGTTCAACAAAATGAAAACATTCAACAAATAATTAATGTAACGTAATGTATGTGTATAATATGTATGTATGTTTGTATGTATGTATGTATTTAAAGTATTTTATCATTTCAACTGTATATACAGTGATGGGAAGAATACTTTATATACGCTATATAAATGTGACCATTTACTTTAAACATGTATTCCATTACAGAATACTGAGTACATGGTTTGAAAAGTATTTTGTAACGTATTCCATTACTTTGCCAAATGTAGGTTCTGTATTCTGAATACTTGAATACTGAAGCAAGAGCCAGTGGAGAACCGTGGGACCTGGGCCATTAATAGAAAAAAAAAAAATTAAAAGAACTGAGCAGTGATCTCTTTAGCAGAGAACAAAACCATGAAGAGCAAACTTCTAGACCTAGAATCTAGATCCTGCCGAAACAATCTGAGTCTTTTAGGATTTCCAAAGGGTGAGGAAGGTGAGTTTTCACTTTGTGTATCTTGTTTTCAGCTGCAGAGATAAAAAAAAAAAAAAACATCCACTATGGCAACAAGAGGATTTATTTTTCACCAGACTTGGCCGAAGGAGTTTTCCAACAGCGAATGGAGTTTCAACACGTTTGTGTGGAGGTCAAGAGAAGAAGCTGTTGATTTGGATCTTCTTTTCTCAGTGACTCTGCTGGTGACATACGAAGGTTAAAAAAAAACAAAAAACTTGTATTCACAACAGCAGAAGCAAATTAAGAACAGCAGCAAGATGTGGCCAGATAAACTAACATTGAGTATGTGGACTCAAATAATTGACATTATATGGGACACTTGTTATTCTGATGACACTGAACTAAACATGGCTACTATGTAACTTATTTGTTTCAAAGTGTGTATGTCAGATTGGGCAACCAATTTCACTCAATTATAAAGAGTGAAATTAATATTGCAGTGTATCTATTATTTGTAGTTTAGACGATAGAAGACGTTTTTGTGAACAACGTTTACTTCCGCATTCCAGACTGGGCCAAAGGACTCTGACGCTGGGTCAACAAGCTTGTACTGTGGCTGTACACTATGGACAAAGAAACCGCTGAACTCAGCTATGATGGCCCACAACCAGAACAATTGTGGAAATTCTCCAACATGAAATTAGGCCTGCTTACCCCATCATCACCCTGGGTCCCTCCTGCAACATATACTACTATTACAGAATCCTCACTCTCCTTTTCATCGCCACCTTCACTCAGGGGCCTTCCCAACCATCTTGAAATCTGATCAAGGAATTAAGATGGTTCCACTCACCTAATTTAGCAAGATCAAGAGTTCTGCCCCCCCAAACCACACAGGAGCTTCAACTCTCCTGCTTCACCACCTAAACTCCCCCCAACTCTCCCCGCTCGGCCTTTGCCCAAATTCCCTCCAGGTTTCCACCCTCGCCGCCCTCCCCCGCCTCCCCTCACCCCGGGCTCTGACCACATGCAGTCCAGCTCCGGTTGCTGTGCCGGAGCGGTCTGGTTGCAGTGGGTGACTCACACAGAGCGCGCAGTGCTGCGGTGCTGTTGCCGGACTGCCGACTTCGCGAGACCACGGAGGTTCACGCTCGTTCGCGCGATAACTGATGGCGTATATAGGAAGTATTGGTAAACAAAGTAGTAGTTGCTCGCGGTTTGGGATTGTGTTCACTTCTGTTCGTTTTCCACACACTTTGTGACCCCGTATCACCGGTTATGACGTAATGTTGACAAGCGCGAAGGTAGTAAAAGTTGTAGCACGAACATATTGGTTTAACTTTGAAAAAACACCGGATCCACTTCACTCGCGCTCGTATCATTTCCTGTTCGTCTCGTCTCATTTTTACAACTTCACGGAAAAGGCGTGCGGTGGGCTCCGGCAAAAATTCAACCAAACGGAATGAATCCGGAGCGCCGGAGCACCTCCGCCGGCACCACCGCACTGCACGGTGTGCGGTCTGAGCTCCTCTCGCACTTTTGCAGTAACGGAAAGTCTGCGGTCACTGCACCGGAGCTGGACTGCATGCGGTCTGAGCCCGGGGTTAGAACTGTTATCTCCCATAGCTAGGATGCAATGGGTCTCAGCGTTGCTGGGACTTATATATATATTCATATAGAGTCATGATAACAGTCAAACAAATTCAGATTCCCTGTGAAAAGATAACGTCCAGCCCCACTGAACCTAATCTGAAAATTGCTGTACTTAATATCAGATCCTTATGTAACAAATCATTTTTAATTAATGATTTAATATCTTATAATCTTGATTTTATGTTTTTAACTGAAACATGGCTGAACAAAATCACAGGAAACGCAGTTTTAATAGAAGCAACTCCAACCAACTTCAAATTTGACTCTGAAACATGCAAAAACAAAAAAGGTGGAGGTGTGTGTGCAGTTTTTAGCTAAAACAGTCTCCCTCCATACTCTTCATTGTCCCATCCAAGCCCCCCCAGCACTGTCAAGGTTTTATTGATGATTTTACTGAGATGCTTTCAGTTGTATGCACAGACTATGATGGTTTGGTAATTACAGGAGATTTCAATGTTCATGTGGATAATTTTTGTGACAGAAATGCAAAAGAGCTTGATGCTGTCCTTGAAACCTTTGGTCTTACTCAGCATGTGAGTGACCCCACCCACAGCAGAGAAGCCCCTGACCACAGCAGAGGACACACTTTGGACCTGCTAATTACAAAGGGGATTAATATTTCAAATGTCAATGTGATCGATGTGGCACTGTCTGATCATTTCTGTGTCTTCTTTGACCTGTCTGCTGTTCCCAAATCACCGACTGCTCAGAGGAGACGCATAAATGACAGCACAAGTGCACTCTCATCATGTTCTAATGTTGATGTTTTTTTTTAATGCTGTTACATCTAATGTTTTGAATGTTCTGGACACCATTGCTCCTATGAAGGTTAAAATGGTTAAAAATAAGCAGAAGGCGCCATGGAGGAATAATGAGACAGTCAGGGCACAGAAAAGGGAGTGCCGCAGGGCCGAGCGAAGATGGCGCAAGTCAGAGCTCCAGATCCAAAGAGCCGTATAGAGAATAGCTGTACATGTACAACCTCATTTTATGTAAAACAAGGGAAAGATTTTTTTCCGAAATAATTGGAAGTTGCAGTAACAACTCGTGTCCTGTTTGTCACAGTAAACAAATTTACAATCCCTCCAGTTCAACTGCCGCTAGAATTCATTTCCACAGCTAAGTGCAGTGAGTTAGCAGTATTCTTTAATGACAAGGTTCAGGGCATTAAAAATGCTATAAATTTCACAGCGTTAATATATATGTACATGCATATATATATGTACATGCATATATATATATACCCCCATATATATATATATATATATATATATATATATATATATATATATACATACATTTTCATTTTCTTTGAATATAACTTGCTTCAAACTTAATTTGAATTCTTTATGTTTAGCCTAATGCCAGCTTCATTATGGCAAACTGCAGATCTGCGTTCAGTGAAAAAGGCACCACAAAACGGACTCTTGAGCAAGACATTCTTAACCATTTTCAAGATTTTCTTCAAGAATTGGAAGATGGTGGTAAGGGACCAGTAATTATTGTCTTCCTCACATTGTCATGTACAGACACAAAATACATAACATATCTTATTTACTATTAGATAAGATCTCGGAACACAGTGGGCAAAATGAAGAAGACACTGAAGAGATAAACAACTCACAGTGCCGTCGCTGCTCCAGTGGATGACTGGCCAAGCCCACAAGCCAGTACTGCCTATTGAAAGAAACACCTTTGGGATTGTTGTCAAGTTTATGCTTTACAGTAGTTAGTGGATGCACTAAGACCATAATATTCCCAGGTGTACATATGACCACTTACAGTGAATTCAAACGTGTGCTATCACTTGCTGTGCATTTTAGAAATGCATTTGGCAAGGTTTAACAGATGCACAAAATGTTAATGTTCTAATTTTAATGTTCTAATGCTATACATGTCTGCACCTACTGCCATTTATGATATTCTATTCATCATCATCATCATCATTTATTTATTTATTTATTTCAGACTCAGGGTCCATAATAAGACACACAGGACAGACAACTACAACAAAAATACTGCACAGAACTGCACCTGGGATTGACCAGCGTCACCACAAGAGAGTTCACAGAGTTATTTAGGCGACAAATGAACCTATACATCAGAGTTCTTGTAAGAGCCTGAACAGTGTTGACTGGAGCCTGACAGAAGAGGAGACTGGCACCACTGGACCTGAGCTTTTTCTGCAGCTTTGAGAGCATCATTATATGTTACTTTGAGCTTCTGTATTGCAGCCTTCTTATATTTACAGCACAGGTGTGCTGTATACAAAGGTGCACAGTACATTTTGAAAAGATACATTTTTACATTGTCAAAACACATGAAATTGTGTACGAGTATATGGCACTGCCGACTAATATCACAGAACAGAGGCGATCTGTGGCGAACCCGATTATTTTGTTTTCTTGCACACACTTGGCACATATTTGGCCAGACAGGTAAAAGTCTGGAAAGCAGAGGTCCTTGTCCCCTTTGGGCTGACATAGTACAACACTCTTTCTTGCATTATATATAATGTCATACTTCAGTCCATACTCTGTGCTGTCTCCTTCAGCCCAAAGATACATAAATCGATTCCTGGCTTGGATTTGAAACCAAACTGATTATCCAATGTGCCAATATACTGTCCCAAACGGTCAAGCAATATTTTCAGGCTTGATAAAACTATTGGCCTGTAGCTATCCAGACTGCCCACTTTGCCAGCTTTATCCTTAATAACAGGCACTAAGGTAACAGAAGAGACTCAGGCAGTAGTCAATGTGTCATAAATCCTGAGAAACACAATGCAAGCAAAACAGCAGGAGAGAAGATTGGAGACATCGATGCTGTTGAATGTGACTGGGGGCAACTCGTCCATGAAGTGGGACACAAAATGCGGTATGTCATCTCCACACTCATTCAGTAGTTTTAAACAACTTTTTATGTTCTTTACATCCTTCTGGTTGCCTTTAAACACAATGTAGCGCTGCTTTGTGTTAGGACACAGATCAAACAAAACTTTTATTCTATTCTACTCTATAGCTATGTTTATAGATGTTTAAATGGACTAAAACTATACTAACACAAGGCTCCAGAAATAACCATTTTGTTAAAACCTACATGTCAAGAACATGATGGAAATTATAACCAAGTGCAGCCAGTGCTACTGTAGCTTTGGCGGGGTGAAAGAGAAACACTTGCTGGAATAAACAAGAAAATGGCTCTGCTTTCAGATCTGATGCTTATCTAAAAAAGATGTAGACATTACAATTCAGTATTCACATTTCAAAAAAATCATCGTAATCAATCCAATACCACCCACCTAAACAGCAAATATTTATATACATCATTCAGCCAACACCTGCTCAAAACAACACCAACCAAAACTTTCTGGGCTTAGAGTGTTTGGTGAGCCAGTGATTCATTTGGCCCATGGCCCACTCATGCCTGTTGCATAAGTAATGCTGCTGACCGGTTATTTCAAATCAAATCAAATCAATTTATTTTTATAATGCCCAAAATCACAACAACAGTTGCCTCGATGGGCCGATGAGAGGGGCAAAACAATCAAGATTTATATAGCAAGGCAAAAAAAACATGTAACTGATTCAAAACTCTACAACTATCAAAAGAACAAGGTGGTTGGGGTTTACCTTGTCTTAAAATTCTCTCTTTTGTAGCTCAAATCAGAGCGCATTTGTACTGGTGTGGCCCATATAATAAAGCTCAATGGAAACTGTTGATTGTAATGGTGCCCGAAGTCCCAATACAACCTTACTGGTAGATGATGAACGGTTGGGCAAAATGGAAGCGATAGAGAATCCTTGAGTAAAATCTGTGCTTACTATGTGGAAATCAGAACATACTTTCTTAGACATTGGACAATATGTTTCTTTGGATGTCTTTTGCTGCCTTTTTTCCTTCTGGTTCTCTGTGGGGTTATGACCTTGGTGCTGTCTTGGTGATGTCTATTTGTGCGGTGCTGCAGTTCTCAACCATACCAAACCAACCTTCCTAACCATACTGTGCCATTTTTGAAATAATTTCCTTTTATATATTTATGTTCCAGTGTATGACGTTCAAATGTACGAGTGCTGTGAAGAATGTAGACATTTACACTGTCATTTTATTTAATTAGTCATTAAGATGAAGGGCTGTACTGTCTTGTACTGGCCGCTGATCGCCTGTTTAGCCTTCCTAGAAAAAGTCTTCGGGAACAAGTGCAGAAGAGCTGAAAGATTTAAGCCGATTCTTCTGCTCACAAAAACACAGTTGATTCAAGTTCTGAAAGTGAGAAGGGTAAGATTTTCAGATGTAATTTTTTGTTAACAAAGTGCTTTGTGTTTGATTATTCATTTCAGTAAACATACATTGTTTTGGTTTTTTGTAATCGTAGTTGTGCCACTTTTTTGTGATAATTTTTTAAATTATTATTTCTGGTAAGGGCAAAATTAATGACAGAAGGAGCAAATGGCGCAAAAACACAGCCTGCTGGCAGTAATGGCATTAACCCACCTCTTTGTAGTCAACACCGTCAGCCAAAAATGTCAACTCTGTCATACATTTAACTTTACATTATGAAGTATGTTATTCATGGTGTATTTGAGTATATATTAAATGCAACTTGAACTATGGAATTGCTCTTTAATCATTTTCCTCAATCAATCAATATCATTTCCTGCTTCACGGAGAATAATATAATAATAAAACGCTCTATAACTACACAATACACTGCAATGTGTTTTTCACCTCAATAGATATTTTTACAATATATCTGTACCAGGACAAACAGATATTATGTGGGGAAAAAATTGGGTAAGCCACTGTATCAATACAAACATATCCACACACATTTATAAACGTCAAAATCAAGCTTTCTTTAAATGAAATGAATTTTATTATACAGAACGAGAACAGTGCTTGTCTCAATGCTCTGAACATGTTTTTTTTTCCCACATATGCTCTCCACTGGTCATTAGGGACAGATCTCACTTGACAGCACCTGTCAAGCCCATTAGGTTGCACTCTGTCGTGGCCCGGTGTGCGGGCGTACCTCAGGGAACATTATTGGCACCCTTCCCTGGCCTTTTCCCATTTTCCAAACCACTAATTACTCAGAGAGTGCAGTGGAAGCAGACGGGAGGCGGATGGACAGCTCGGATGGAGAGGTGGACATTTCATTAGCCACCATGGACAACCTTGGCAACGCGGCGACACCTTTTGTTGATGTGCGTGCAAGGGCTCATGGGAAATGGTGTCAATTTGGATAGATGCCTGCTGGCCAAGAGTTGCGGTAATAGGGAACAAGAACACATGGGGCAGTTACAGTGTGTGCAAGCTTACACAAACTTTTGATCCACAAGGTCAATTACATGGACATTGCGTTACAATATAATAACAAAGAGCAAGCTATAACACACTTAGGGCCAGATTTACTAAGCTTTTGCACACATATAGTCCCATATAGTAGCATTATTGGGTTCCATATGACATTTTTGTCAAAATTATTATTATTATTCATACAGTTTTGAATAAGGAATCTGATTATTTATGATTTTTATGAGCAGAAAAAGATGGTTCTATATGAAATTGAGATGCTTCTCTGTCTGAACCAATCGCATCATAGAATAAATTGAAATTGACAAATCACGTTCAGCTGCTTTGGAATGTTGAGGTTCCATTGTTGTTCAGTAACAGACCAGGACAGGACATTTCAGACTGATTTTCAGATAAATCTTCAATGTTCATACGCATATTTTGAGACATTATGAGTGACAAGCAAAAAATCTAAGGAATGTTGAAGTATTGACTTTTAAAGAAGACCTGTTGTGGTTTTGTCTGTGATATACTGCAACACCCGTGGATTATTATGGTATACTTTGGATTTTATAAATTACAATAGATTGTGTCGGCCCCTTTACGATACCATCTAAATACCCCTTTACCATCTACATTTTTTAAGTTGGGCTGAAATACAGTCCAGTTCAAAAGTTTGGATCTTAACAGGGTTCCAAGTTAAGCTTCAATATGCAACAAGAAATGGGAGTGAGACGACAAAAAAAACAGTGTGAATAAACATTCTGTTGAAAACAACAATTAAACTGAAATGAGCTACAATCATATCAAACAGCTGCTAGAAGGTAACCAGTCAATACAACAGTCTCTACCTGGTAAGCTTCTACTACTCACTCTTTAAGCTTTATACAGGGATGCATTCTCTGACTGATAAACTGTGATGTATTTTCTGTTTCTTCAGGCTGGATGACAGACATGAAAGGACTGACAGAGACTCGTTGTTGCAGGGGTACAGCTTCCCCACAAAATGTCAGCAGCACATGACTTCTTGCCTAAACCAAGAACGCTCCACTCTGCTCCTGCACAATATGGGCATGACATCGTGGTGTTTCAAGAGCCAGAGAATCGGGAAGGTGAAGTTCTAATTCGGAAGAAGCGTAGTGCAAAAGCACAAGTCTCACCGTGAACTGAGCTCTGCACCATCAACATCATGGGCATTAGCTAATTTGAGTCCAGCTCTATTTTCAATGTGATCCTTGAGCAGTCTAGTCTTCTGCCAGCTCTTTGACTGGTCATCATCTGGGCCTGCTGCCTGGTCCTCATCTGCTCCAAGTCCTGTGCCCTCCATTTTGTCTCCTGCCTGGTCATCATCTGGTCAACGGTAGTATTGTATGTAGCCAGTAGGTGGCCAGTAGTACACAACTAGCTTGCAATACGTCAGATCAGACCATGAGGTGTTTTCCTGTGTTATCTGAAGCCATCCACTCATTTTCAGCCCTTTGAGTGGCAATATGAGTAAGTTTATATGTTCAATGTGAATGTTGGGAACTGTACATGTGATAATTTGTGTAGTTTGTGACGTTTTATTGCAGCTAATTTAAGATGTTGCAGATCTGATATCATGGCTAACTTGAGTTTGCACTGTAGTTCTACTGAGCTAGTATTAACCATTTAAAGTCTGCATATTGTAATTTAGTGGGTATTTACCTTATATTATTGTTTACTGAATACTTATTTGTTTGTGTATTGTTCCAGTTGCACACTTTTTTACATTAAATCCTGGTCAAATACAACACCTGTCTGTTCCTTGGAGGAAGTGACGCAAGAGAAAGTGTAGCTGGCTGTGAATCTCAATTAGGGCATGGGGTCACGTTGGGTGCAACAGTACAATACCGATAATCATCATTACTTGTGTGCAGTGTATTGTCAGTCCAAAAATGTAAGTACAGGTCACACTGAATATTAAGGGAAAATGGTACTGTCCCGCTTTAGGACTGACAGTAGCTTAGTGGAAAGAAGGTTTAGGGCTGTAGAACAAAAAGGATAGTATTTCTTTATATAGTTTGTTTCTGTCAAGATTAAACATGTATCTTTAAAGTTGCACTCAAGTTTAAAAGGTACAAATAACAGATCAAATAACTTTTTCTTACCTGTGCATTCATCAGAAACAACCTGATCATATTCTATTATCCACAGTTGTCATCATAAACTTGTAACGTCAGTTTAGCCCAAACACTACAGTCTCACTCACAGACTCTACAGGTTTAAAGAGTCAATGTTCATTCTGCATACCAGACTATTGCTGGTACAAGTTTTTTTAATGTAATTTTTTACTTACATAAAACTTACATAATTCACTTTTAAATGTTATGGATGTGATAATAAGAGAAGTAATGCACTTTGAATTTTTTTTGTAGAAGTGCTGTTGAGTTTTTATCTTCTGTAAAATGGTAAATGTGTGTAACGTTTATGTAAATAAATGTGATGGTTATGAAAAAGTGAGGTGCTGCTGTGGTGTATTTAGGCATTGGTAAATCTGTATAAAAATGAATCTTCTTTGTTTTTTTTGTTTTTTTCATTTGATTGGTAACTGTTCATACAGTTGTAACCTTTGATTTATGTGCCAAATATTATATACATTTATTTACATTCATTTGGGTAATTTGTATTTTGTATATTCATTTGGGGATTCACGTATATTGTTTTATATTATTTTTGGGTACATTATATTCATTTACCTTGCTGCATAATTTTGGCTGCTATTGTTTCTGGTACAGCACATTTGAGAGAGAGAGAGAGAGAGAGAGAGAGAGAGAGAGAGAGAGAGAGAGAGAGAGAGAGACACCACCATGTGAAGTTGTAATAAAGATGCAACACTGTCCTGCCGTGGTGATTTATTTAGAGAGCAGAAAAATATCACATCTAAATCTAAAGTGTAACCCGCCATACCCACAGCCTCAAGAGACTGGTGAGCTCAAGATTTACAGAATAATATAACAATGTAACCGCCATGTGCAAAAATATGTCAGTAAATGTCTTTGTCGATGTTCAATTGTTGCATAGAACAAATTAATGATAAAATGAACCTCAAAAGGCAGAAATATCACTTACATTTTTATATGGGAGCTATTTCTTTCTCTTGTCATATTTAATTATTTTTGGAAATATGCAAAATGACTAATTCTAATCATGTAATTTGGTACATCTCCATAATATAATGTTATATTATTTTTGATATATTACCCACCTCTAGTTTTATTATGTTCATTTGTATATTTGAAACACATTGTACACAACATTGTAAAGATAATTGTTTGTATTGTATTACTCATGTTTTTGTTTGTTTAATTAAAGTTATTTATTGAGAGTCTGCTAATCCATCATGCACTGCATGCGTGAGTTTGAATCCCATCCTCGTCGGTTCAACTCCCAAACTGAGCGCAAAATCCTGCAAATTCATGTTGTTGGCAGTCACAGCAACAGCACCGCATCGCTCCGCTCTCTGTGTGAGTGGTACACAGTAACCTCAGCTGGACTGTGTGCTGTGTGAGCCTGGTGTGTGCCTCACTGTCACAGTGTCGTCAGGTTGTCGGTGAAAAAAAGAAATAAGCCCAATGCGTCGCACAATATGTATGTGACATCGCGGCACAGCGTGCAGAAAGTCAAATCTGGTTACAGAAAATATATATATAATTTGAAGTACTTTGCAATTGTCGTAGTTATAATTAAGCCTGGGTACAAGGTTGTCATGGCTTCAAATCCCAGACCAGACCGAGTTCACGCAATCTCTCTGGGTGGAGTCTGCATGTCCTCCCTGTGGGTTCTCTCCAGGTTCTCCAGCTTCCTCCCACCGTCCAAACACATGCATGTGTTGGTCAACTGGCAAAATGTAAATTAACCCGGGTGAATGACTGGTTGTCTGTCTGTCTATGTCTCTGAGTTGGCCACTGTCCAGGGTGTACCCCGCCTAAGGCCCAAAGTCACTGGGATAGGCTCCAGTCACCCGTGACCCCTAACAGGAAAAAGCAGTAGAAAAAAAAAAGAAGAATGAAAACGATTTTCAACTTTTCCTGGAAGTTACTCAGGTAGATAATGTACCTACACAGCACCTCGTTCCCTCCTGCACCAAACCTGCCACAACCCTCCGAAAAATCTTGACCCCAGGATTTTGTTGAACCATTCTTTAATCAAAGTATCAGGTTTGGAACTGAAAAGAGGGAATAGTGCATCACAAATGACAAGTATAATGCTTCATACAAGGGATCATGCAATTGATAATCATATACAGACCTGGAGATCAACATCCACATTTTCTGCCTATTACTCAGGAGGATTCACTGTGTCAAGCTCTATTTATGCATCTGTGTGGGAGCTCATCAATCATTGTCGATATCATATATTCCATCTTTTTTTACTTGCCCCTAAAAGCAACGCCACAGTTTATCAATATACCCTTTACATTGAGACAGCCAAATAAACCCTTTTACCTCTTCAACATATTATATTGTTTTGTCTTGGAGAGACACTAATTGCTGGCATTTGTCACCGTGCCTTCACATCGTAGTCGGAAAATTCAAAAGCTATTCATTTTCCCCTCTGTCAGCAGTTTTGCATGTGTTTGTGTGCCATGTTTAGACGCAGGCTCATTTTTCAGACGCTGCGTTCTTTCTCCTGTATACATTACGTTTGTCATTGTGATTTATAGCTTGACAAAACCAGCGTGCATCCGTAGCCTTTGTGCGTGGAATAGAGGGGCCTATCTATGCTGGCTTTTCATAGCAGATTAGCGGACTGTTGATTCTGCTGCGATGCAATATTGTAGTAAATGAGCCACAAAATAGGAGCAGGACCAGAGCGTGAAGACCAGTGGGGCCAGTACAAGGCTGCACACTACACTGGTTAAAGACGGTCACTGTTGCAGCAAATGTCCCGTGTCTCGTTCGCCACAGTGTTTTACTGCTATTGGAGCTGCTGGGTCAGGTAACTGTCTGGAACACACACGCTTTGGTCTGAACAGAGGCTTTTATCTTTTAAGACATTGACATTGTACTTCTTCGAGTAGTTTTCAGACACCATACTGTATATACATAGAAGTCTGTCCACTACTTGGTAACTACTTGGTTTATGTTTTACTCTTACTTGAGTCATTTCTTGGACCACTATTTTGTTCTTCTACTTGGGTTTTATTAGTTTGAAGTAATCGTTATCACCTTATTCCAGAACTTGTCGTGGGCGCCACCATCTTTGCTCCGTTGTATTAGTTTACACAGGGCAGATAAGCGCAACCTAAAATAAGTTCTACACGGACTACAAAGCCGTTTTGAGGCCACTCAGGAAATCGGTGCATTGATAACTTGTTTTACGTGTACTTTAAACATTTTACACAACTCAGTCGACTTTATATAATATTTTTGCAGTGAGACTTTTCCCTCATTCGCTATTTGCGTGAACGGGGTTCTCGTCAAACTGGAAGTGCATTTACTTCTGTCAAAAGGAGGCAATAATATATATAGATTATATATATATATATATATATATAGATAGATAGATAGATAGATAGATAGATAGATAGATAGATAGATAGATAGATAGATAGATAGATAGATAGATAGATAGATAGATAGATAGATAGATAGATAGATAGATGTGTGTGTGTGTGTGTGTGTGTATGTATATATAATATAAAGCGGAATAAGGTGAATAGGCTTAGTAACTTGAAGCGAGAGTCACTTTTTAAATCTTTATGAAACGTGAATTCTTGGCTGACCAGGCAACAAAATTGAAACTGTTATGGACATGTAACAGTGCTTTAAGTAGTACGGGATGCACCAGCACTTCTAAAAATGCCTTTTGAGTACCACTAGTACACTACACAGAGCAGACAAATGACCGGAGTGTGTCTGTGTCGCTCCAGTTTCACTGCACTCTTTCTAGTCTGAGTGTTTGTTTTCTGGCTCTCTAATTATTGCTGCTCGGGCTGCCTGTCAAAGACATATTCATCTAGCTCTGATTGGATGGATGTTAAGTAAATCCCTCCTAACTCAGTTGGTAATTGGTTAATGATTTTGTGCCTGGTTCTGATTGGCCAGTGAGACACACATGCGTTTGCTGTCTGCTCCACCACAGCAAATTATGAGATGAGGGAGCGTTCATGTGCTGTTTCCCACTGGTAAAATCATGTTTATCATAACTCCCAGATCACATGAAGACAGCAAATGTCCAACATAAACACAAATGAAAGTGTATACTGTTAAAATAATTATGCACAACTCTGCTGCTCCACTCTTTTTTTTTTTTTTTTTTATTAACCATTGCAAACATACATTCAAGAAAGAGAGAAAGAAAGAAAAAAAAATTACAGTCTATAAAGATATAACGTCAATAACATCACATCCCATAACAATAACATAAAAGTGACATGAGACAATAACATAACACAAGACGACATACCAGGGAAAAGATAATAATATATATAAATAAAAATAAATAAATAATTAAGTATATATATATATATATATATATATATATATATATATATATATATATATACACATATATATGTGTATATATACATATACATGTACATATGCATGATAGTTGTAGAATTGTTACTATTATCGTTATTGCCATCACATCACTATCGTATACCCGCACACAACACTCAAACTCATATAGATACATACAAATCTTTTAAATTTCAATTTTTCTTTCTTTTTCTTCTTTTTTTTTCCTTTGCCATTTTCTTTCCCTCCTGCAATACTAGTAGACTGGGGATCCCTCCGTTAACATCTGCACCCCGCAGTCCTAACTTCTTTTATTTATTTATTTATGTATTTATTTATTTTTTCCCTTCCCTCCCTTTTCTCTCCCTCCCTCTCTCACATCACCCTCCATTCCCTCCCCATATGCCTGTGCTAGTGTGGTGCATTAAAAACAAAATGCATGAGTGCAAGATGCGCAAGGGAGGTTGGCAAGGGCTGCTCCACTCTTGAGCATTCATCCATTCACTTTCTACCACTTGTTCCCGTTAGGGGTTGCGGGTGACTGGAGCCTAGCCCAGTGACTTTGGGCCTTAGGCGGGGTACACCTAGGACAGTGGCCAACTCATAGCAGGGCTAACTCTTAAGCAGACCCAGTCAAATAAATAATTATAATGTGTTGTGCAGCCTATTGAACTGTGTATGAGTAAAAGAGAAAAACATCTAAAATGCATCAGAATATGGGAGAGAACTCCCAAACCCCCTTTTACACACGCTATAACTTGTAATTTCAAATAATCATCATGTAAATGCTGATAAAAAAGACCTCTGAGTCACTTAATTATGATGATGATGATGATTTAAAACTGTAATGTTGTACAGAATTAGATATCCACAGTCTTTAAATCATTACTGCCAGTCAGTGTGTTATGTACAGTTAGGGTTAAGGTTGTGGTGAATGTAAAAAGCCTAACCTGATCAAAAATGTGTGTAGACTCTGAATCGCCACTCCCTAAACCCCTGCACCCTAAACCCCTGCACCCTAAAGCCCTGCATCCTAAAGCCCTGCATCCTAAACCCCTGCATCCTAAACCCCTGCATCCTAAACCCCAGCACCCTAAAGCCCTGCACCCTAAACCCCTGCACCCTAAAGCCCTGCACCCTAAACCCCTGCACCCTAAAGCCCTGCACCCTAAACCCCTGCATCCTAAACCCCTGCATCCTAAACCCCTGCATCCTAAACCCCTGCACCCTAAACCCCTGCACCCTAAACCCCAGCACCCTAAAGCCCTGCACCCTAAACCCCTGCATCCTAAACCCCTGCATCCTAAACCCCAGCACCCTAAAGCCCTGCATCCTAAACCCCTGCACCCTAAACCCCAGCACCCTAAACCCCAGCACCCTAAACCCCAGCACCCTAAACCCCTGCACCCTAAACCCCTGCACCCTAAACCCCTGCACCCTAAACCCCTGCACCCTAAACCCCAGCACCCTAAACCCCTGCACCCTAAACCCCTGCACCCTAAACCCCAGCACCCTAAACCCCTGCACCCTAAAGCCCGGCACCCTAAACCCCAGCACCCTAAACCCCTGCACCCTAAACCCCAGCACCCTAAACCCCTGCACCCTAAACCCCAGCACCCTAAACCCCAGCACCCTAAACCCCAGCACCCTAAACCCCAGCACCCTAAACCCCTGCACCCTAAACCCCAGCACCCTAAACCCCTGCACCATAAACCCCAGCACCTTAAACCCCTGCACCCTAAACCCCTGCACCCTAAACCCCTGCACCCTAAACCCCAGCACCCAAAACCCCTGCACCCAAAACCCCAGCACCCTAAACCCCTGCACCCAAAACCCTGCACCCTAAACCCCAGCACCTAAACCCTGCACCTAAACCCCAGCACCCTAAACCCCTGCACCCTAAACCCCTGCACCCTAAACCCCAGCACCCTAAACCCCTGCACCCTAAACCCCTGCACCCTAAACCCCTGCACCCTAAACCCCAGCACCCTAAACCCCTGCACCATAAACCCCAGCACCTTAAACCCCTGCACCCTAAACCCCTGCACCCTAAACCCCAGCACCCTAAACCCCTGCACCCTAAACCCCAGCACCCTAAACCCCAGCACCCTAAACCCCAGCACCCTAAACCCCTGCACCCTAAACCCCAGCACCCTAAACCCCAGCACCCTAAACCCCTGCACCCTAAACCCCTGCACCCTACACCCCAGCACCCTAAACCCCTGCTCCCTAAACCCCTGCACCCTAAACCCCTGCACCCTAAAGCCCAGCTCCCTAAAGCCCTGCACCCTAAACCCCAGCACCCTAAACCCCTGCACCCTAAACCCCGGCACCCTAAACCTCTGCACCATAAACCCCTGCACCATAAACCCCTGCACCTTAAACCCCTGCACCCTAAACCCCTGCACCCTAAACCCCAGCACCCTAAACCCCAGCACCCTAAACCCCTGCACCCTAAACCCCAGCACCCTAAAACCCTGCACCCTAAACCCCAGCTCCCTAAACCCCTGCACCCTAAACCCCAGCTCCCTAAACCCCTGCACCCTAAACCCCAGCTCCCTAAACCCCTGCACCCTAAACCCCAGCACCCTAAACCCCTGCACCCTAAACCCCAGCTCCCTAAACCCCAGCTCCCTAAACCCCTGCACCCTAAACCCCAGCACCCTAAACCCCAGCTCCCTAAACCCCAGCTCCCTAAACCCCAGCTCCCTAAACCCCAGCTCCCTAAACCCCTGCACCCTAAACCCCAGCACCCTAAACCCCAGCTCCCTAAACCCCTGCACCCTAAACCCCAGCACCCTAAACCCCAGCACCCTAAACCCCAGCACCCTAAACCCCTGCACCCTAAACCCCTGCACCTGCAGACAGTCAGTCAGCATCAGAGCTCTGGAGCTCTTGAGCTGCTGGGCTTAAATGAAACATGGCTTGTCCATATAATGAGGTAAAACTTGTTTGTGACGCCTTAAAATACAGACAACCCAGGTGAAGTTGTGATAGATACACTCGGCATCCGTGGGGGAAGCAATTCATTACTTTTAATATAGAAGAGCTGCTCTATCACCCACTGTTAGAAAACTACAAGATGAAACGGCAAGAATAGAGTAGTCCATCAGCCCAAATTTGTATAATTATCCAAGAATGCTAACGGTAGCTGTGACTAAATGATACTGCTTGCTAGTACCACCTGCTGTATTTTAACATTCACAGAACAATCTGATTTTTTCCCCTAGATTTAATGCCATGTCAATAATGTCTGTAGTGACTCATCTTTAATTAGTTGTGATTACAACTGTCGCCTCTCAAACATAACACATGTTTTCTTAATAAATTAAATTTGAATAGTTCTTAATCATAAGGCTGATCTCGGTCAGTTCACAAAAAGACAGCAATAGACATTCGGCAAATGGTTGAGGATGAATGAACGAACAAACGACACCGCAGTGGTAACAACACATGTGCAACACCTTTAACCAACGCACCACCAGCGAGCACACATTAAATAATACCAAGTTTGTGGCGCTGTGAGACATGGCAAAAGCTATAGTAAACAGAAACGACTTATGTTGTAGTAGTTGTTGTTGTTTTTTTCTGCATTTATTTCATTAAGAAATAAGAAAAGGGTTTATTTCTGTTGTCAGTGAACGAAATTCACAAACTAGGAAATTCCTTTGGTGTAAGGTGCAACATATAACAATGAATAAAATAGTACCAAAATATGTAAAAGAGGCATGCATAAAATTAAGAATGAGCTTATAAAATGAAATAAAAGATGTAGACTATATGCACTGAAAATATAATGTTTTCATTCTAAAATCGAGTGCCGTGTATATAAAAATGGGAAACATCTGATGCTAACGTGTGTTAGCTTTTTGTGTTATGCTTTGTTATGCTAAGCATGTCAGCTCAACATATAAGTGTAATTTAAATAACGACACACAGAGATGGCTCTGGGACCAAAAATGCTGCACTTCAGATAATTAACATTAGTAATGGGCAATCTGAATGAATCAGAATCAGAAGGACAATCCTCTCTTCCTGGCGTCCAGCCCAGCCAAACAGGAAGATGGAAGTAGAGAGACAGGAAGTAACGCTAAAGCTAAGGTATTTTTATGGGATGAGTTGGCACCATTTGTCAGCTAAAGATGAGCCCAACTCTGTACTGCCCCAAGCTGCCGTCACTTGAAATACAGTTGTTTATTACAAGATTAAGTCAGTGTTTGATGAGAAATTATTATTATCTGTTTTTCTCTTCTGTTCGGGTTTTCTCTTGTCCAGTCATCTTGCTTCAGTGGTTTGCCAAAGCGATCACAAGCCAGACCGCTTTGGAAGCTACTGCCTCGGTACGTGCATGCTCCATAACAAACCGGAGGAAACCTGGCCTTTGTGCCTTTTTTATTTTGTATTAGGAGAAGTGTTCTGATCTAAAGTCCATTATTCAAATGCTCTGGTCTTAGTAGTAAAATTGAGCCCAGCCTGGTTGATTAATGCTGGTATTACCGTCTTTCGCTATAATGTTCATCAACTAAATGGCTTTTTGAATCCTTGCTCCAAAGGTCATTAAAGAATTAGTCAGTTATTCTTAATAATTCATCTGACCACTATTCATATTCCTTTCGTGGCTTCTTTCAGCGTACAACTTGCGACTCAACTCTGCCCAATTCCTCTTAATAACCTGTCACTGAAATAAGTCCAATATCCAGTGCAGCGCTGGGTTTACTTTCGTGCTCTAACCCTGAGGAAACATGAGGGCGCATCTTAATAAATGGATGCCTCCTTAGTCTCTGGAGTGGGCACTCTGTTAGTCTACACTTCACATCTGGGGTTGGAGTTGGAGGCCTAAGGGTGGCAGTGCGCTGTCCAGTTATGTCTCTGTGGCTCTTGATTAGCTGTAACTCCTTAGTGGGTGAAGGGTGCTACAAAAACAGATATTTACATAGCCTTAATGCTATAAAATGACGGCCAAACAGTTTTTTTTTTGTTTTGTTTTTTTCAGGTTTGGTGTCCAGTGTACTTAAGCCCTACTTGGACAGGATTAGTGCCAAAGAATACCTAGAAATCTGGGTAAATTGTTGTAATTACGAACATCCTCTGCAAAATGTATCTACTGTAATTTAGCAAGCTTAGATAGAGAGACCTCAGATAATATTATTAATTCGCCACGGACGTTTTCCAGTCCAATTATGTAAAAATCAGACTGCAAACATGACTCCGGAAGTACCCCATTGTTGTGGTAACCGAGGACCAAGTAGCATGGAGGCTATTCTGGGAGTGCTTTTGGTGCAAAGTTTGGAGTGAGGAGCTGTATCAGCGTGAGTAGATTAAACGTGAGAAACTGCATGTTGTTTCATAAGAAATCTGATAACGTGCTGAGAGGCAACATTTCAGTCTCACGCTACTGTACAGGAAACACTAAATAACAGTAAAAACAGACCTAATATAGTTGGAAATAGAAGAAATGCTTGCAATGTGGATTAATTAAACACTTGTCATAAAGGGAAGGGTTGTGTGACATGGCAACAAAAAAAAATTCTTGGACCAATCTTGACCTAAATCATAATGTGAAACTAAAATTCCAAATACAAATTGTTACTTCTTTTATTGTCGTGGCTATGGGACATGTGTCTGCACTTGTGTACTTGTGTACTTGTGAAGTCTACATGGGGTGCATCGTCATCTGAGGAGCATGCACTTCCCTCTGCCCCTCCTCTGTCCAGAGCTGAGTGATGTACTGTAGCCCTGACCTCAGTTAAATAAACATTGATGCTCCAGCTTTGAACAGGAGGACGAGTGTACATGGTTTTATTCCAAAAACAGTGAAAATGCCACACACAGACAGCAGCCCTCACAAAAGGTCACCAGGTCATCCTTGAAAAAGAGGTTTCGATCTCAGTGGGTTCTTACCTGGTTAAATAAAGGTTAATTAATAAATAAATAAAAAAAGACCAACACCACGTGGGAATGTAGTATTTACATTAAGTGAGTGAACTGCTACAATTATGTGGGTGAATTTCGTGGCTGGTCTGTGAGGCTCTGCTTAGCCCACCATTGCTCTAAAGTTTGGCCTCAAGAGGAACTAGCTCAAAGAGAGGCCTTGTTAAAGTGACTGATCAAATTATTTAATTTTTAGGCTGTTCACACTCTAAGCAAGGGTTAAATGCCACTTCACAGGCATATTGTCTTTTGAAGACCCCACTCGCTTCCTCCTCAGCCCTGCGGCGCCTGTTTCTCTGTGTGTAGCAGAACATATTGAGTGTAGGAGTGGGAACAGGAGGTCCAGGTCTGCTACAGCCAAGTCCTGCTGGAGGACATTTAATTCCTCCGCTGAAAACCGCAATCACAACAAAACATAACACTACTGTTTCACTGTAATTTTTATTAAATCTTAAACATCTGTGCTTACCACTGAATAAGTGTCCTCTGATTGAGCACATACAGCAGTAGACATGGCCTTCATCATGTTGGGAAGGTCAGCACCACATCTGGGATGAGGTGGTGGTCCCTCAGTATTTTGGTCCACCGAGGTGTGGTCACTCCATCTTTCTTAGCTGGGGACCTGAGCAGTGCACACAGCTTGATGATCATGATCTCTGGTGCTGGGCCACTGGGCCCCTTCAGGGGACTGATCAAGCACCACTCTCTCCACACCCAGTGTCACTCTGCTGCCCTGGAGCGCCTTGAGGCGTAGACTCATAAGATCAAGGCCTCTCAGAACCAAAAGACCAAGGCCTCACAGAACAAGATCAAGGCCACAATAAACTCGATCACACAAGCCGCATGGAATCTCCAGATACAACAATACTTGCCTCGCCTACAGGATCATTGGCACAGATTATCTAATACATTCTCCAGACTGATACAGCTCTGCTTGGTAACATCCACAAGGTTTGAAAATGTTTAAGGATCTTGCAATCGCTTTTCAAATACCACACTCACTTAAAGCCTTGGTTCATAGTAAAGACAATGCAATAAGCATGACATTACAAAAATATTATTTTATTTTAATGTATTTTCTTTTATATTTTACATGGTGGACCTTTACAGTTGCAATATGTTCTGTCATTTTATTAATTAAGTTATTTAAGGGACTGCCTACCTAGCAAAGTTTGGCCTGGCTACATTAACCCGGAAAACATTCGCAAAACCGTACGTGATGATGTTTGACTAAAGCATGAATAAAACCACAAAGAGTAAACAAATGGACTTACATCACTGGCACTGAGTTGAGGACGAAATGAGCTCATTTGTTGTTTCAAGATATTATGAGTCGGTGTTCTTGGTTCATTCCAGAGAAGACGATATGCTGCAGCACTTTAATGTTAATTTTATTAAAAATGTGTTAAAAATTATATTCCTTAAAATGATATAATAACAAATAGGCGTTACATTTCATTGTTTGACTCCTGTCAGCATTGTTGACATAGCTAGATACGGTCGGCATCTGAGGGAACGCCCACTAACTGTCCTCCAAGGGGGAAACAATGCATTCATTTTAATATTGACTTTTTTACTCACTGTTAAGATAAAAACGCTTCTCCACACCAGGCACAGTGCCTTTAAAAATGGGTTTACTATCTGGGATGTTGACACGCACCTTTTGAAATGATTTTCTCAGTGTGTAATAATTTATTACAAAATGCAGCATTAGATAATGTGTTGAAGCACTTTATTACATAATGTCTCAAATTACTACAAAATGTATATAGTAGACTGTATACACCCTTGGGCTATATTTAACAGATATATATAACTTGCCCACCCTGGTATAGCACATACCTGGCAATGAAGTCTTAATTCAGTATTTTGTATGTGTATTTGTGTGCTGCTAGGGATGATTTTGGTCACTGAACGTTCCCTGAATGTACAGAATTTGATTTAATCTTCGAGCCTTGTATTACTTCAGATGTATTTGTTGTACTAATTTAGGCCTGTTCAATTTAAATTTTCACGAGGGCCAGATTTTCAGAGAGCCACTGCCTCTGGGCCAGACATGTGCACAAAACGTCACCACATTTAACACAATCTGAGGTCCCACAAACTATCCGCATCTCTAGATCTGTTTCAAAATGATTAGATAACAACTGCTAAATTACATTATTGTGGAAAAAATACAAGACAAAAGGCTTTAACAACCTTGTTCTGCTAAATTGCCAATCCAGGCCTGAACTAGAAATTAACTGGGACTAGACTAGTATTTACCTGAACCTGGACTATCCCAGAATCAAACTGGGTCCAAACTAATATCAACCCAGAATAAAATCTGTACACAAGAGAAAATTTATTTTTTATTACTTGAAAGATGGGCTTCGGACCGGATCAGATCATATCATATCATACTATTTGTTTTGCTTCTTGTCTCATCATACTTTTATTCTCTTTTTTTTGATTCACTGCTTGCTGGACTCTAAAAATTAGAAATGGATCTGATTACCTGGTCTCTGAGCGTGACTGACACAATTTCTTCCCATAAGAAGGGTGCACCGGGAGAACCCACTTGCCCTGACGGAACTTTTGCGGCAGCTGCACGTGGGACGCCTGGAACAACTGGCAGGGTCTGTGTCTGGAAGTTCTGTCCGTGGAAGACGTTGAGGACTTAATTATTTTTGGAATCTTGATAGTGGGGTTCTTGCTTATTGGACTGGGTACTGCCTTAAACTATCACAACATTTCTGAAACAGCTGCCTTTAAAGCAACCCAGCCACTGTCTGGTGAAATTAAAGAGCACTTCTGCGACGTGAGCAGCTGAAGGGATTAGAACAGAGAGAGGCAAACACAGAAGAGCTGGTCCGCAACATCTCAGCACGGACGGTGGACCTGCAAGAACATGTGGACAACATCAAGGTTACTACATGAAACGGAGGCTCGTAAGTGACGCTGAGAACCAGAACTGATTGATAACGATTCGGACAAATTGCCGAAGATCAAAAATGGATTATTATAAATGTTCTCCCTCCCGACTAGAACTCTAACCAGCAGCTGTGCTCTTATCTTAGTCTCACTCCCTGCCCCCAAGGACAAGGCCACGGAACTCATAAACATCAGTAACAGTTTCGCCAAAACATCTTAGACGCCTTCTACCCAAACCCCCCGTCTGCCATTTTTAACGTCAAACTGAATTTTTCCACCTTTTCATTTCTAAAACAGCTACTTGTATCTTTTGTATGGATTACTTACAGAATACAGCTACCTGCTATGTATGTCTGCCGTTTATTGTGTGTTTGTTGTGACTGCAACTGTAGTCATAACTGTATGTTGTGTCTGTTTATTGTCTGTAAATGTAATTGTATATGTTATGTTGTAACAGCAACTGTAGTTTCAATGGTTTGTAAAGCGCTTTGAGTGCCTGTTAGGTGGAAAAGCGCTCTATAAATAAAAATCATCATCATATTGAGGTTACAATAGGGTTATTTTAATCATTTCTGTCTGCTGGTTTTATGAATTAAGACTTGAAAAGTTAATGTTGCACTGCTTGTACTGAATTGACTATATTCTTTAAATGTAAACGTGTATAGTGCCATGTACTCATCACAAATCTGTCGACTTCCTCAGAAGGAAAATAGACTTGCAATCACTGTTCCCCTCAACACGCAGCAAAATTACATTAATATTTAAATTTTCCCTTTTTTCATCTACACAGAGGTGAAAATGCTGATTTGTGAAGCCTGTCTGATTACACGGAGCAGCAGGAGCAGAGTCATCTGCAGTTCATGTTAGAAAAGATGTGTCTTTTGTGTTGTCTTCACGTCACTTGCACATGTTCCTTGAAACGTTAGATTAATGCAGTAGTGACTCGGCTGAGAGATTGCCCAGCATTGCATCATGTTTCACACCAAGGCAGTGAATAATAAGTAATAAAGCACGCCACAGAGGGACTATTAGAGCTAACGAGAGCGCGGGGAGAGGTTAGGAGCAGGATAACGAATTCATTAAAGCTCCTGTTATATGCCATGTCTACTTTTGATAGTTTGAGTAATGTTTACACCTTAGAAAGGATATAATGACGTGTTAACCAGCCAGGATTACTCCAATTAATGAATAAGACAAAACACAACTCATGGTAAGTGCTTGATGAGAAAAACATTATGACATGGTTAAAAGCACAAATAAGGTGATTTTGGCTGATCTTCATTTCACCAATGAAATGTTCCTTACATGTTTTAGTGTACCTTTGGATCTCATGTTTCAGAACATAAAACAATACAGACACATTATTTGCCTCAGCTCCGCTTCCTCTACAAGGTTTCAGGGTCTGTCTGCCATCTACTGGCAGCAGAGGGAAATTCAGCCACAAGATCACAAATAGACATTGAGTGATTTCTGAGTCCCAGAGCAAGACGCCTTGGATTAATAAAGGAGCAGGAATGAAGCAAAATACAACTCCAGGCATGTTTGTGATGAGAAAACAGTGTTATATAATATAGTTAAAAGCGATGACATGCAGTGCCGTGTCTACATCCCATGAGGCCCTGGGGCTCACTCACCATGTATTTATAATACGTAAAAGAACTGCCAAAGTTGTGGACTCAGCAGAAGTATAATACTGTATCTTTTGTGCCACCATTTATAGCTTAAAAACCACAAAAGTACAATATTCTTTACAATTAGCAGAGCTTGACTGGTTGTGAACTGTAACTGTAAACAAAGAAAAGAAAATATATAGTCAAACTATACATTTTAAATAATGCACTCAACATGAACGCAACACACATGCAGCCCGTCACTGTATTAGGTGCATTCAAGTTTAATAACCAAAAAATAATAAATAAACACATATTAGCACCCTGGCTGATTGTAAACTCTTCAAAAATATAGTCAAACACAACATTTTGAAGAGTGCACTGAACATGCACACACTTATTTAAAGCTTGGCCACCTAATGTCTGATAAGTCGTGTTTCTTCTTGCCCTGATCCCCCAGAACGGTTCACTTTAGAGCGTCTCAGGCGTCTCAGGTGTAAAAGGCGGACTGTGCAGAGGTCCAGGTGAGCAACAGACGTCACCCAATCGTAACACTTTATCTTCATTTGAATGAAACTCATTCATGAGGCCAGTATCAGCTATTTACGAAAATACATTTAGTATTTCCATTTGAGGCACTGAAAGACAAAGCTAGAGTAAATATGACAAGAGTAAATATTTATTGTCAGTTTTTCCCAACATTGATTTCCCGTCTCTGCAAAGCCTCTGTGGCATGTTTTAACATCTCTCCATGGTCCATAAGGTTTGGTTAGTGTTAGATGCATTATGCTCTGGAAATATGATATTTTGAGTCTTGAGGGAGTGCCCTGTGTCGTATACAGGAAACAGATGGTGCTAATGTGTGCTAGCTTGTGTGTTGCTAAGTCTGCCAACTCAACAAATAAAGTTATCTTCACTGGAAATACTACAGCCGCTAATACTTTTCCAATAAACATGACTGAGTAATAAAATACATCATGACCATCCTGTGCCTGCCTGGTTTCACGCTCTGTCACTCCAGATAATGCTAGAAAATGGGTACACGTATTTGTTTTGCTCAAATATTCGGATGCAATTTCCCGATGAGACCTTCCTACCCGTGAACAGCGCCTTCTCTGGCTTCTAACCTCATCTGCATACAGTGTCACCCAAATCCACCGGGACCGTGCAGCTGCTCAGGCCGTCCCACAGAACACAGGGCTGTGTCTTAAGTGCGAGAGGCCTGGGGGCAGCCCTGTCCTCCACAGTGTGAGTGTGACAGCTTTAATCCGCCCCAGACACACCGGACCGGCCATGTCCTTCTGTGGTGCCCAGGGGCTAAAACAACACTGGAGGAGGGTTACTGTGGTTTGATATTTATTTCAAAGCCCCACCGTAGATATTTTGTCCAAAAAAGTTGACTAAAATAAAAGCATGTTTATTAATTTTGCTAGACTTAATATATTTATTTATGTATTTTATTTTAAACTGTCCTTATGTCCTCAGGCAAGACCCTTCACCCTCCTTGCCTAGTGTGAAGGTAGTGTTTTAGTGAGTGTTGGAGGTTGTACTTTTGGCTCTAGAACTACATGAGCGAATGCAGAGTTTAGTAGATATTGTGACAAATACAGACACAAACATATGGAAAAATGAGCAAATGTTCCAAACTGAACAACTAACCCTAAACCTTGTACAGAAACTCTGTGCCCATCCTGTTGTTGTTGTGTCTGAACTTACTTGAAATATAAATAATGTTCTAAATGATTGAAATGTTTTCCCTGTATGCCTGTACTGTGTTGTTGTTTTTACACATCATTTGCTTGATGCCGATGTGGCCCATGTGGTCTTATTAGTTGTCAATTTCACCAAAAATCCCGTTTTGTACATAAGTTTAATATTTTAAACCGTTAAGAGGCTTTTATTTTGGCGGTGCCACTACTTCCTGTGGATTCCCTCCGTTCCCCTCAGTGCCTGTAACATTGTTCCTGTTGGTAGTTTATGAAATAGCGTTTTATCTGCAAATACAGCACTTTGAAAAAGCTAGCATTAGCATGTGAGCTTTCGCTAGCGGGCGTGGTCCATAGAACTATAATAAAACCTGGAAGATGAATCCAAAATGGCCGCCCTGTTTATCCCTATGGAGTGTGCTCATCGGCACATGACCCCAAAAAAATGTCTTACTTCCGCATTTACTTCCTGATACGGAGGCAGCCATCTTTGCTTTAGGGCGCCACGTGACGACAATCCCCCATGATGCTTTGAGCGACGTGAACGACCACACAGCTGCAAGTTTTTGTGTTAACGTTAGCTTGTGTGATTGTAATTGTGTTCTTCATGTTAGAGCACACCTGAAAGCGTCTGAAATGAAATAAAATACAACTTACAGGTGTCTCTAGTCGAGCCTTTTCCACGAGCTTCTGTTTATATCGTCCGACGCTCGTTCACGTGACTCGCACATGTTTGCGGTGATGTCACTTCATATAAAAACGGTAATTTCGGTAATTTTAGAAACGGTAGAAAAGAACATTTCCTTCTATATTATTTAAATACCGATAATAATTCAGTCCTGTCTGCAATTATAATGTGCAATTTTAGAAAAAGGCTGGTTCCAAGAGGCTGCAGTACCTCGCACGACCACTAATCAATCTGGGACCACAGACAGAGGGGGCGTGCCTTATCCAGTTCATTTAATACATCCATGGCGTGGTCTCTCATGTGTCTGTGGTGCTTTCTGTTTTTGCAGATTTGTGTGGGAAATGTGCGACCTGGAGCGGCTGTATGTTTTGTGATTCACACAGGTATTTGGTTATATTGTAAACCAACACACTCATTTATTTTGTTCATTTGATTGCAATTCGTATAACATGTATTTTTTTGTACATTATTTGTTGTTCATAAGAAAATACACAGCTTCCATGATTAGAGGGATTTATTTGTTAAAAATGTACACAATACAGTCACGCTGTAAAAATATAAATATCATTGTAATTAGTAAAATTGTAATAACACAAACGTGGGCACTGGAGTGGCTGTATACTGATATTTGTGTGTTTCAGGCTGTAAATCTCCTCCTGAATGGCGACCCCTGTGTGTGGCACAGTTCCTTCATCTACACAACACAACGCAGACGTTTTCTAGTGGGTCAGCACAGACCCGCCGGCGACAACAGTACATCAAGCTCCTCCCCCTGATAGAGCACTGTAGTCCTCTAGCTTCCTGTGGAGCGTAAACCAAGAAAGGTCGCATAAATCTGCCCCAGTCGTCCCTGAAAGTCCCGATTCCAAAAGGTGTGCCGTGCATTTGTTGGATACTGATTCTTGGGCCCCACGACCTGTGCGTGTTCAAACTGAAGTGGTACAACAGCTGCTTTTCTTCATTCAAAGCATGTCATTCTCTAATTAGCTGCACCAGTTTGTGGGTAACCTCCAGTGGGACATGGATTTCCTGAGAGATAATGTCAAGGAATCGATTTCTGGAGTGCATACAAATTCCAGATAGTCTGGATCAAGGGGCTGTTGTCCCTGGAGAGCGTCAGACAGCTCACTGGAGCACCTCTGCATGATTTGTTGTTAAGTAACATCTATGAAGCTGAATAGCAAAAGAAAATTGAATTCTGTCAACAGCACGCGTTTTAAGGCTTGTCCAAACTGCTCTTAAAGATGTTTTATTAGGGAGAGGGAGAGCGAGTGAGGGAGCGCGAGGGAGGGAGAGCGAGAGAGAGGGAGAGAGAGAGGGAGCACGAGGGAGGAAGAGAGAGAGGGAGCGAGAGAGAGGGAGAGAGAGAGAGAGAGGGAGCACGAGGGAGGAAGAGAGAGAGGGAGCACGAGGGAGGGAGCGAGAGAGAGAGGGAGCACGAGGGAGGAAGAGAGAGAGGGAGGGAGCACGAGGGAGGGAGAGCGGGAGAGAGGGAGAGAGAGAGGGAGCACGAGGGAGGAAGAGAGAGAGGGAGCGAGAGAGAGGGAGAGAGAGCACGAGGGAGGAAGAGAGAGAGGGGGAGAGAGGGAGCGCAAGGGAGGGAGAGCGAGAGAGAGAGGGAGCGCAAGGGAGAAAGGGAGAGAGAGAGAGGCAGAGTGAGCGAGAGAGAGACACACAGACACGCCCCACGGACACGCCCCAAAAAGACACGCCCCACAGACACGCCCCATACAGACACGCCCCAAGGACACGCCTCAAACAGACACGCTCCACAGACACACCACAAACAGACACGCCCACAGACACACCCCACAGACACGCCCCACGGACACGCCCCAAACAGACACGCCCCACAGACACACCCCACAGACACGCCCCACAGACACACCCCACACAGACACGCCCCACACAGACACGCCCCCCACAGACACGCCCCTACTTCTTTTGTTTTACTGTGTCTTTTCGGTTTTAGCGCCCCCTCTCTTATACTATAATTATTACACTTGGTCTAATTTCACTTTTAGGCTAGTTATTCTTAACAGCACCCCCTATCTTGTTGGAAACGTACTTAGAACTTAGGAAAATATAAATGATGCAGCTACAAGATACATGATTTCATTCACAAACTTAATTTAGAAATTAGAAATTAAATATTTAAGATATGGGGTAGACCCAGCACACACTGGAGGGACTCGGCTGGCCTGGGAACACCTCGGGATCCCCCCGGAGGAGCTGGAGGAAGTGTCTGGGGTGGGTAAGTCTGGGAGTTCCTGCTTAGACTGCTGCCCCCGCGACCCGGCCCCGGATAAGCGGAAGAAGACGGTTATTATGGATATGATGTGGTAGTGGAACTTAATTATGACAGCGTGTATCCACTGCAACCTTTACTTTTGTTCTTAAACATTATTTTCATCAGGATGTGGGGCAAGAAAATAAAATAATAAGAATAAGTTTTAGGCATGGAGAGCGTTTAGCTGCATAAGGCTGATTCCTGATGTATTACAACTTTTCACAAAGCCTCACATTCCTTAGCAAATTGTACAGACATTGCATTAGTAAGAGTAACTTTCATGTTGAATGGCTCTATTGAAGTGTGTCTGAAGGTGACTCACACCTCACAGCTTTGAAGGCCTGAAAGGATTGGGAGCACAGGACGGGCCATGAAATGCAACGCAGTATTCTGTGCATCTGGTGACATGTGGAAGATCTTTTCCTCGTTGGATTGTAATATCTATCTGAAAAGAAAAAAAAAATCACTTCTAATCTATGCCATGAAAAAAAAAGAAAAAATGTCTTCCTCCAAAGTCTGACTTCTGCTCCAAACCACATTTCTTACTGAGAGGGCTGTCTGTGGAGCTCTCGATTCAAAACCCTCATCCAAATAACTGACCTTTCTTTCTTGATCTTTCAATTAACTGACCAGCCCAGTCAAATTAATTAAGTCAAATTATTATGCATTGCAAAAAAAAAGTCTGAATTAAAATGTGTTCTTACCCAAATCAACCTGAACATAACAAAATGTAAATCATAACTTCATGTCACATTGTATAAGCTTACATCACATTAGCATTGACAGCGATCAAAGGCAAAACTGAAGCATTACAATAAAGTAGATAAAGTACTACTAAGTAATACTAAGCTAGTTATTGGCAATGTTCATGTTCAGTAATCACTGACTTACCACGGAATATTATTACTAGACAATTGTGTGTTCTTGTCCCTTTGCCAACTAAATAACTTTCCAACATTTGCAAACATCCTCCGATGACGGGACGATCACTCAGAACCAATGTTTACAACCAGAAAAAAGCAAGAGAAGAAGAAGAAGGATGTCAATGTGTGGGGCGTATTTGTGCTGCTTAAATCTACAGCCGCCAGGTCTGCACCCTTCTCCCTGCACCTGTCCTGCTCCTGTCCTGCCCCTGTCCTGCTCCTGTCCCGCCCCTGCCCTGCTCCTGTCCTGCTCCTGCCCTGCCTCTGTCCTGCCCCTGTCCTGCTCCTTTCCTGCCCCTGTCCTGCCCCTGTCCTGTTCCTGTCCTGCTCCTGCCCTGCCTCTGTCCTACTCTTGTTCTGCTCCTGTCCTGCCCCTGTCCCCCTGTCCTGCTCCTGCCCTTTCCTGCTCTGGCCCTGTCCTTGTCCTGCTCCTGCCCCGTCTCTGTCCTGCTCCCGTCCTGCCCTGCTTCTGTCCTGCTCCTGTCCTGTCCTGCCTTTGTCCTGTTCCTGTCCTGCCCTGCTCCCGTCCTGCCCTGCTTCTGTCCTGCTCCTGTCCTGTCCTGCCTTTGTCCTGTTCCTGTCCTGCTTTTGTCCTGCTCCTGCCCTGCCTCCGTCCTGTCCTGCCCTGCTCCCGTCCTGCCCTGCCTTTGTCCTGCTCGTGTCCTACTCTTGTCCTACTCCTGTCCTGCCCTGCCCCTGTCCTGTCCTGCCCTGCCCCTGTCCTGCTCCCGCCCTTTCCTGCTCCTGCCCTGTCCTTGTCCTGCTCCTGCCCTGTCCTGTCTCTGTCCTGCCCTGCTTCTGTCCTGCTCCTGTCCTGTCCTGCCTTTGTCCTGTTCCTGTCCTGCTCTTGTCCTGCTCCTGTCCTGCCCCTGTCCTACTCCTGTCCTGCCCCTGTCCTGTCCTGCTCCTACCCTGTCCTGCTCCTGCCCTGTCCTGCTCCTGCCCTGCCTTTGTCCTGTCCTGCCCCTGTCCTGCTCCTTCCCTACCTCTGTCCTGTACTTCAGCTTGTTTATCCAAATGACTCGGCCCACTGTTAAAGTTCAGGATAAAATATGACCAAGCCTTTTTCCAATTTAGTGGACAAAGAACCCTGCAAGCCAAGAATACAATTTCCAAAGAATGAAAAGGGGAGGTCACTCCAAAGTAAATGGTTTGGTTAGAATATTTACCAAGCACCAATTCACCAATTTTTGCTTCCGTTGTCAACTTTTCTTATGGGGAGAAAAAAAACACAAACCGCAAAATCTGGAGACAGAAGTGGGGCTGAATAAGTATGTCAAGAGTGACTTTTTTTCTGTTGATCTGCCATAAAGAGGGGCTGGGTGACCATACGTTGACCTTTAAAAGAATCCTTAATATCTGAAAAGCTAAAGCAGCACAAACAAAATGTATTGCAGCACAAACGATTGACATAGCGTTTGTGTGGATGTGTTTGATGGGGGCACCTTCACGGATTTGGAAAAATAATTTCTGACAAACTGCTGTATAGATGCAGATTTTTTTTCAAATGTTTTTTTTCCAAAGATAAGTTGCCAGGGTACTTAAGAGCATGTTTAAAGGCTAATAACAATACACGTAATGCATGATATTTGTCCTATAAGCCAAATAGTCAAATGACTCAATTGGGCTACAGTTTTAAAATTGTATGAATATTATTAACATTAACAATTGAAAGACTAAAATATATTTTTTTTTGCCTTTTTTGTCATCTAAGTGAGAATAATGACATGAAAATGTTAATTATTTACAGAATTATAATGAATGGAATTGTAGATCCTGAATTGTGAATCAAACCGAATCGTGCGCTTCTTGAATTGTTACACCCCTAAACGTTTATTAACCTTTAAACATGCTCTTGAGTACCTTTAATCTGCCATCTCATGTTTTGAAACAAATTAAAAAGGTTCATTCTTAAATAATTAAAGCTTTTTCTCAGCAGTCTGGAAAGGCACTTAGTGCATCCACCCAGTAGATGGCGCTAAGCGCTCAGCTATATTATCTGTATAAGTGTGCTACACGCCATTATCAAGCTAGCAGCAGCAGTTATCGCGTTTAGAGGGAAGAAATGCTCAGAACGAGTCTGGCCATGATTTAAAGGGCCCATGACAGGTTGGACGACTCATTTAACCAAAATGTAGTTCAGATAAACATATTTCAAAATTAGCTAAAATTCTTTACAAATTTTACACCGTTTTTGCAATTTTTAGCTTTTTAATTTTACTTCCGGGTTGTAAATGATGACATCATGCTAGGAAATTACCATAGCAACAACACTGTAAACTGGGCCAAAACTCAGCTAATGTCACACTTTTTTGATTTGACAAATAAAATAAATGTGAACACCTTTAATTTTGTTGAATTCATGTTTAAATGGTCAAAAAAGTTGTTTCTTTTGTGTAAATTATGCATAACCTTTGTCTCCCCAGTGTGATGTCATCGATTTGTTTACTTCCTGTATTTTTCAACAGGTTTTTCAACTTTTTTCCACAAACAGTCACCTGATTGGTGTAAAACTATAATTTATATTTATAACCAGTATTAATACACTAAATAAAGTCAAAATTAGAAAATCATAGAAACCCGTCATACGCACTTTAAGGACTGAAAACAGTCGATGATTCTTGGAAAAGTATGAAACCTGAAAAAACGTCCCAGATAGAGGGAGTTCAGCCAGAAGTGTTTTTGACGCACAGAGGGGATTTTCCAATGAACATTCCTCAAAACAGCGTGAATGCAACTGAAGTCTACTTCAGGTATGTTTTGATGAACATGGTTAAAAGCTCAAAAAAAGCCACTGTAGCAGAATCTGTGTCCTTTAAGTTAAAACATCGGCTGCTCTACTGCTGCCTTTTTAAATACATTTTAAATTGTGTGGAATGAATGAATGAATGATGAATTATCTATAAGCAAATTGCATGTGGTCAAATTTTACCCTTGCATCGTTGAAAACTTAAGACGAACGACCCACTTTGTCCACGTGGTGTTTTTTATGGCGGTCCTGCGTCCTGGCCCTTTAACATTCTGTACTGTCACCACTGCTCGGTACAGTCCTGTACAGCAGGGTCCTGGATGGGACACTGATGTTGCAGGTGATGCACATTCTTGCGCTAACATTTGCTCTTTTTGTGCTTGTGCTGGGTCAATTCTCTGGTGAATTTTATAAATTATTTTGACATGAGCTATGGTAATGTACTTGTTCATTAAGATGATTCTGAATTGGGAATTGATTTGTAGTATCCCGATTATTCAAAAAAATTATACCAGTTGCAGTCTTTTTGCAAATCTTTTTGATTTCTGATTATAATTTTTGTAATTACTGAAATCCTAGTTGTTACCAAAACATCCACTTCATTCTCATGAATGGGATGAAAGGAAAAGTGTGTCAGAACAAACGGAACGCCCTAAAAGTTTGGCATTTTGTTTGTAGGAGTTTATAAAATATTCTAGGAAAATGTTTATTTTTTACAAGATTACACATTTTAGGGTAAGGTTAGGGCTAGGAACAGGAACATTTGGTGAAAACACAAATGAAATAACAAAATACTAAACATTTAAGACGTTTCATGAATAGATGGCCGCTCTAATTATAAAAATGTTAAATCACAATTTTGCGATTAGACCAACATAACAGGTCGTCACGAGGACAAGCTCACAATTCAATTTTTCTCACCACATCGTCAAGCCCTATTTCCCAGCCGAGGGGGGTAGAATCTTCAAATGTTTTTCTCAAGTAAGAGTAAAGTTACTTCAAAAAGTACTCAAGTTAAAGTACAAAGTAGTGGTCCAAGAAATGACTCAAGTAAGAGTGAAAAAGTATTTGGAGAAACTGTTACTCAAGTAAGAGTAACAGTCTGGGCATAACCTTTGATTTATAATGTGAAGTTAAAGTAATTGGAGCGTCAAAACATGAAGTAGTTTGTTCCACTTTTAGTTTGCATTTCTGTAAGTTATTTATTATTTGAAAAAAAATGGTTTTATTTATTGCATCTAGTGACATAGAGGGTTTTTATTTGTGTGCGCTGTCTTTGGTAAGTTTAAAGCAGGTGGAATTAAAGGGCCTGTACCTGATTTTGAACCATGAGACAGGAACACATTTTTGTTTGTACCATTAGCCCCGCCCACATAGTCCTTTCTTTCACTCAATATTGCTCCATGACTCACAAGCGACTGTCTGGAATAGTCTGATGCCGTTGTTTCCATAGAGTTCCTGTAACTCTCCTCACAATTATCTTTTAGCACTTTTGAAACTGCACCATGAGAGAATCACAGTCTGGGATAGTGTCAGCAGTTATTTTCCCATGATTCATAGTGTACCTAATAAACAAAATGTATTTATAATATGCACAGATTAAACATTACAAACTCAGTGTCTTTCCATTAAGTTGCTTCTATCAAACAATGTGTAATGTAGAGAGAATTAATCTTAACTAGAGTAAATAAAAATCAGGTACAGGCCCTTTAATAAGAGCTGAACATTAGCTGTAAGTCAGATTTGCAAACTTCATGTTCCATATATCATGAAACTGAAACTCTTGGATAGAATGGATTCAAAACTAGATATAATTTAGCCTAAGCGAGCAGATTCAAAATATTTATGAGGGGCTGTTCTGAATGGACAAAGATCTCTAGAGTAAACTATACTTAAGCAGACTTCAGAAGATATTCATTACTTTAGCCTCTGGCCTCATCTCAGTAACGTATATGCACTCCGCGCTAATGCTAGTACTAGCCACTTTAGCATAAGTGACTTATTTTTGCTGTGGTAACACTTTGACCAATATTGACATGCTGTAATCCAGTTTGAGCCCCTGTTTAAATGACAGGGCGGTGTCAGCAGCATTGACATAGCTCCATGCCCCGGAGCCGCTCCTTCCTGGTCTTAATCCACTTTACTCTTTTTTCATTCTTCACTCCCAAATATAAATTCTTTTCATTCCAGGTAAATATGTAATTCCTAAGTGTAACGTACTTTTATGAAGGAGGAAGCTGAACCGTGGCCGTTTCCAGCCTCAGTGACAGATGACCTGTGCAGCCTCGCCGTGACACTGGACGTGTTCAGAGTTTGAATGGCCTGCAGTCTGTGCGTTTTCAGCTTTGTTTGGACTCGTTTATGCCCTCAACTGTAAAATATCCACAAAAGGTAAAGTACACTCATGAAGCACTGCTAAAAGTACTGATGGAAATAGAACCTCGCAGAATGTCACGGCAAATTACTGTGAAGCGCTGTGAACGTTTAAGGAGAAATATGATGCATTTTTTTGTATTTAAACATGCTTTTTAATTTGCCATCTCGTATTTTGAAACAAAATAAATGTATAGACTAGATTTTTATTTTCCAAAAGGGGACAGTGCAAGACTAGATTAAGAGTTTCCACGCTTTGCAACCAGGCACTGTACACCATTTTATTGTTATCACTTTAAGAGACAGCATGAGATGGCTAGTAGTAGCAGGGAACGTGCTTATGGGCAGAAATGCTCAGAACGAGTCTGGTGATGATTTAAAACAGCAGAAAATTCTTGGATAAGTGACGTATGAAATCTTAAAAAACGTCACACATCGACAGTTCAACATGGAGTGTATTTGACGCTCAGAGGGAGAGGATTTTCTAAGGAACGTTCCTCAAAACAGACAATGCAACTGAATGATTCTCCAGGTGTGTTTCTGATGACGGAACATGGTTAGAATATGGTTAAAAACTCAAAGTCACTGTAGCAGAATATGTGTCCTTTAAGACAGACTTCTAAGTTTTATCTTTCAAGTTGCTCAGTGCAGAATGCCTTGTAGTTCTCTACATTTTTGACATGGATTCTAAATGGTCGTGTTTAATGTTGACTTGTTTTTGTTTTAATATTGTTCATCAAGGAAATTCTTTTTTGTTTATTGTTCAAAAAATTACATGGTTTTGGTGCTTAAATATTTTATTTTTCCTGAGCTAACTTTGACCCAGATCACTTGGATCACTGAGCTTTGCTTTTCTAAGAAAGACGAGCTGTTGGTGCTCAATAAGGAAGTCATGATGAATAGGTTAATCAATAAGTAGAACTGCATTGTAGAAATGCATTGTCAGTTTGAGCTAAAAGAAGAAACTCCCTAGAAGTAAACTAATTAAATTACGTGTAAAAAAACAAAAAAATAAACACGTTTTTGCTTTCAGAGAGCTGCATCTGTGGGCCTTGACCCTCTGCGTCTATCTCTGGACAGGACAGGAAAAGGAGAGGCCAGCAAAGTAAGCTTCCACCTCAGCTACTGCTGACTTGACTTTGCTTTACCTTGTTTGACTTCTATCACTATAAATTGTATTATGTGTTTGTAGACACCATGGTGCACTAAAGTCGTGCAAGTGCACACTGTGTGAATGAACCACACCACGGTCTCGTCACATTCAGGAGCTGATGGTCAAAAATAAACATACGATGAATCTGAGTCAAAAAAATGATCGCCGTTACAGTTAATTTGCATTAACCCAGTAACATGATCAAATTGACAGTCCTAATATACATAATTTTTTTCCAACATTGGTAACGATTGACTGTTATGACATCTGCATTATTCACATTTGTTTGTACACTGTATAAATAAATATTATATTGGTAATTGGTTTGTGTTGTTGTTTTTTAACCCCATTGTTAGTGATTTGATGCACCTTATGGGTCTCATTCCACTTTCTTCTGAACAAAATGTATGAGGGACTGGCTGGTCAGACAAAGAAACAAGAAATGTCCATCCAAGTTTCTAAATTCATTTGAAACAAATTTAACATTTGAAGTTACAGTATGTATCCCAATCAATTATTGCACAGAGCTTTTGCAGCTAAAACATTTTGACTAGAACATGTGAAATGGAAAGTATCATGGAACTCCTGACTTATTAACTACTTGATGATGTGGTTGCACCACACATTATTCCTTCACATTTTTCCTCTACTTTGGTCACTCCCTACTCCTAAGGATCAATAAAAAAATCTATTTAAACTAGAGAAAACTAGGATTGTTTTTTTTAATGAAATATTTATCGTAATAATTGAGTTATCCATGTTGTGTTTGGGGGCATTTTAAAATATCTTAGGTTCACATTACGACCGAAGTCCATAAAGTTATTACAACAGGAGAAAAGCAAGCCCTACCATTTTTATTGTTTGCAACTTTCTCATTTCAATGCATCAATTCTATTTTTGACATAAAATGTGACTCCCTGCCACGTCCTTGTTTCAAGTGCTCCAGACATGTCGATACATTGGGTGCACTGTGCCTTACCAGGGACACGCCCATGTAACTCTCTACAGCTTTTACTTCCTGCTCAGTCCACAGCCTCTTTTGTCTTTTAGACTCTGAAAAATATGCATAAACATGGATTATTATGATGATTAGATGATGATATGCAAATATCTTGGAGTACTGGAGGAAAGGGTATTAGTGGCAGTGGACAGAAAAGGGGCACAATAACTCAGCACTCACCTGGTTGGGTGTTATCTGATGAAGGCTCAGGTCTCCTGTGAGATAATTCTATGGGCATACATTTCAGCAAATTAAAATGTACAATATATAATCCAGTGTTATTTAATTAACACAATATACCCTGTCTCTGTCTCCCCCTTTCACCTGAACATTCAAAATACCTGGAGAAATGGAAGACAGGCTTGGGTCTTGTCCGAGTTGGTCCTACAGGCAAAAATTAACATATTAATCTGTCTCTCCTATCCTGTCTCCAGCTCTCACACGTCCATTCCCTTCATCTCCTCTTGTTAGTTGTTCAAATACCTTGAGATGTTGAAGATGACCCTGTTTCTGAGATCGGATCAGCTTCATCGTCTGATGCATCTGGGTCTTCCATCAATTTTTCTAACACCACAAATACTTGTGCATACATGAACAGGAAATAACAATAGATTGTGAAACTGAACTGTACCTTGAGGATCAATGCTGATTTGATCCGGCTTCATGCCTGTGTACTTAGAGAGCTGTCCTTGCTCTCATGCCATCAGGAGCTCGCTTATCTTAGCTAGCTGCAGTGTCCCTTCAGGCAGCCTGTAGTACTGCTCTTCTCTGATGTCATGGCCCAGGAAGTTGGCCAAGTCATCCATTTCATTGTCCTTTAAATGAACGACTTTGGGCATGGTGGCCACGTGCTTTCTAAGTTTAGTCGAAGGCAAGGCTGCGGGATTACTACCGCCACAACTTTTAGTAATGTGTCTTATGACATCAAATCAAATCAAATCAAATCAAATCAATTTATTTTTATAATGCCCAAAATCACAACAACAGTTGCCTCGATGGGCCACAGGTAAAAGCAGTTCAGATAACTGTCCCAGAATGCCCCTGTCCTTTGACCCTCCTTCGCGAGGAAAACTACAAAAACCCCATGGGAAAAGTAGAAACCTCGGGAGAACCACAGTGAAGGAGAGATCCTACTCCCACGGACGGACAGGCTGCAGATGAACTAGGACTGACGCATCCACTTGGACTGTGGAGCCAGAACCACTCAAGAGGGAGGTGGCTTTAAAGAGTTCCTCCAGGCGGACGAGGAGCAGTCCACCAGTGTAGAGAGATCCTCCAGCAGGAGATGAGGAACAGTTCATCTAAAGTAGAAGGAGTTCGTCCAGGCAGACGAGGTGTGGCTAATCCAGCTGTCCAGGCGGGTGGCACATAGATCGTCCAGTGTAGAGATCGATCCTCCAGACAGATGGGGGTGGGGGGGTCGTCACTGGAGCAGCCGCCGCAGTGTCTGAAACAGTCTCCACTCCCCGGGGGAAGTGGAGAGAAAGAGAAACATGTGAACAGCAATGAACAGACTACAGTTGAAGTAATATTAAATATTGTTGATAGATAAAGTAGGAAGAACCAGAGGATAGTGTTCAAGCTGCCATACTTCCCCCAGCAGAATTGCTCCAAGGGCAGCGTAGCTAAAACTGTAGGTTTTTATTTCTGTTCCTAACTGGCCTGACCATAAGATCATTCTGTAGAAACTGTGTGCTCGGGGTCGAGGGATTTTCCTCCAACACGTCACCTCAGCATGTTTGAAGAGAGCAGTATAGGGACCTTTCTTCCACGTTTGCCTCGTATTTCTATTTGTTGAAAGTGTTTACAAAGTTTATTTTCAAGTTCTGACAAGACCAACTCAATATCAGAATTAGAGGCAGCAGTATCTCTGAGAACAAAGGCATTAAGACTCCTCCCTCCCTCCTACGATTGAACAGGATGAGTTCAGCTCTCAAAGAGTCATCTTAGCCAGTTCTGTCCAGCAGTTTTTATTTGGCTTTTCCTCCAGTTTTGTCCACAGCTCAGTCCTTTGCATGTCAAGATGCTGGTGCATTTTTCGAATGTCTTCAGCAGCAGGCAACAGTAATGGAGCATTCCATTTGGCTTCTTGCAGGTTGCGGAGGGCCTGGGAAGAAACACACTCATTCCATTTGGTTTCATATCGTTTTTTGAAAGTCCGGGTATTGTTCACTAGAGTTTCATTCCTGGTCATCATCGCTTTACATTCAATTATACATGCAACTTTTTTTAAGTTATGACCTTCTTTGAGTGGTAATGTTGGTGTCATAAAAGTGCTTGTCTCTTCACTTTGGCCAGCTACATTTCTAACGGCTGTGATAACATGGGAAATTGGCTGGTAAAATAAAATCTGATGGTGTCCTCAAGGTTCCTTGCTTTTGTCCTTGGAGAACTACCCTCGCTGTTTCGCGCATCTTTTGACGTATATATTCATGCTGTGTTTTATCATGACCATTTTTATTGAAAAGATACTCCCCTAATTTCATTATGTACTTTTCTTTGCATACTACCTTTGCAATGTCATCATTGCGCATGTCTTGCCGTATTTTCCAAAAACATTGTCTGGAACAGGATCAGTGTATTTGTATATAGCTAGAACTCTTGAAGTGCCCCTCTTCAAACCTTTTACGTTCTGATGTATGTCCCTCCATACAGATTTTCTCATGTAGTATCCTTCACAGTTTACACAATGCACAAAGTCACTTGCTGTAGCACGTTGACATGGCTGTCTTCTTGGCACAAGCCTTTCCCCTGCTTGATTACTTTATTATTCTGAGCATGATTCCGTTTATTTAAAATTAAGGTGAGTTGCATTTTTTGTTCTCGTGAACCGCTAGGACAGGAGAAGGCCTTGTCTACTTCTGGTTCATCAATATGCAGAGATTTCAAATGACGGGCCATTTTGCGGAGAGGTTTTAAGCAATAAAGACAATACAACTGCGTGTTATAGAGTTTTCTGCCATTTTTCTGTCTCACCATTATTTTAACATTTACTTCTAATAGATTAGCATCTAGGGTAGGTTGTGTAGATTGAGCTCTAGTGCTGTTTCTTTTTGTACATTAGTTTTCTTGTGTTTCCTATTTTTCGTAAACTTCCCATGTAGTGAATGTTGGGTGGATGATTTGTGTATGTCCTTGCTGTTTGTACTGTCCTCGCCATCTGTGCTGTCCATCAGACTTTTATCTGGGACATATTCGTCTTCGTTGTCCTCAGGATTTAGGTGAAAAAGAGATATAGCCAATTTAATCGACTAAACCAAGACTGAACATGGACTGAACCAGGACTGAACGTGGACTGAACCAGGACTGAACGTGGACTGAACCTGGACAGAATGTGAGCTGTGCTGTTTTTTTTTGTCCCTGTGATATTTTTTTCCTTTCTTTTTTCCTGGTAAGCAGCCATGTTTGTTTCGATATGGACGACCATGCCTGACCCTGATTGGCGAATCTCCCTGTCATCTGAACTTGCAGAAATTCTAGAGTGACCAGACTGATATTGATCTGTATGAAAGTACAGAGAGATATCATTCTGGATTTTCCAGGTAATGTTTTTATAACCTCTCCCCTCCGTCAGAACAGTAATATTTCTTTTGTAGGCCTATTTGTATTTGTAAATAAGCCACACACAATAATTTGAAACATGTTTAACGCCAAACTGACGTGTAAACTGCAGTATGTTTTGCTCAAAAGTTTAATACCTGCTTTTCTGATGTACAAAATTTTCAGGCAGTTTTGCTTCTCGCAGTCTTGATAAATCAAACAATGCCCAAACACTATCATTTGCATTTTCTCCGCCTCCAGTTTTGCGTATTAGGGCAAAATTGTCCTGTTTTACACATTCTTTACGTCCCATGTGCTAAATTTGCTGAGAGAGAGACGCAAATCTTAACTGCACCTACTTTTTGCATCAATTTAGCATGCGCAACCCGTTTTGCACCTGTGCAAACACTTAGTAAATCTGGGCCAAAGTCGAAGTTTGTGAGCTTTAATTTGACCTCAAAACAACCCCTAATGTGGTTATTTCTTTCATCTGTGGGAAAAAAACAACTAATCAAATCAAACTTTATTTGTAAAGCGCTTTTCATACAAAGATGTAACACAAAGTGCTTTACAGTGAATTAAAAACATTCCCACACATGACCATGACCACCAGACCCACACAACCAAACACCTGTACGTACACACACACACACACACACACACACACACACACACACACACACACACACACACACACACACACACACACACACACACACACACACACACACACACTATTGTTTACTGTATGTTTGTTGTGACCACAACTGCATGTTGTGTCTGTTTATTGTCTATAAATGTAACTGTATGTGTTATGTTGTAACAGCAACTGTAGTGTCAACGATCAACCATTAGGTGGAAAAGTGCTCTAATAATAATAAAATTAAAATAAAAATCATCAACATCATCATCATCACACACTCACGCACACACACCCACACGCATGCACGCCAAAATGCATAAGGCTGAGCACAGATAGACCAGTTAAGGAGGAGCCGTCTGCCCCAGGAGAGTTGTCTGGAGCCACAGGACACAGACTCAGAGCCCTGAGGAGAGATGAGGCACCAAACCTTCACCAGGGGCCCATGAGCCAGGGCCCAGCAGCCACAGCAGACCACCGCTCCTGGTACAGAGGGCCCTTCAGAGGAAACACTGGAGAGCCTAAAATGGATAAAAGAATAAATAAATAAATAAATATGAAGAAATAAATAAAGAACTGGGTAGGAATAGGGTAACACTAGGACATAAATACATCTCAAATAGCGAGCCTAAAATAAAGGAACACAATAAATAGCATAAGTAAATAAAATAAATAAAGAAATAAATACACAATTAAATATGAATCAAAAGCTAAGCTAAAAAAGTTCTCTGCGGCCCTGAGGTTCTCCGGCAGGCCGTTCCACAGACAAGGGCCGTAGTACTGGAAAGACGCCTGGCCGTGAGTGTGTCCTGATTTTGGGAATGAATAGGAGCCGGCTTTAATCATTTAGCTTTAATCCTTTGCTCCCACATGCTGTGATGAATGTTGCACATTGCAAAATATGATCATTAATGTTCTTAGGGAAGACTATGAAACAGGAAATATAGCAAAATATGGGACCTTAACCCTAACATACTGTTGTACACCTCACACACAAACAGCCTCTGCTCACGAGCAGAGCATGCACAGGTGCACAGGCCCAGATTAACGGTCTGAAGGAACTCTTTCATCTCATCATTGTGTTTTCATTTGAAAAGAATGCAAGAGTGTGTGGGTATTTATGAACTGCATTCACTTTTTGTTTTGTTGTATTTTGTACAATGACAATACATCTCTATCTTTTGAAGCATGTGTACTATTTAATCCTTTAAGGTGAGACACTACAGACAATTTCAATGTTTTGCTTTTTGGTCAGTTTGCTCTCTCAACATATCGGTTTTCATGTGGAAACAACAAACTTGTCCAATCTGCTTTTAAAAATGTTTTATTCTTTCATTTACTCCACTTCATCCATAGATTTCTCTCGGACATTGTAACTTCAAAGGCCGTTTTCTTAAAATGCATTTTTCTCCCTCAAGACATAAAGATCAGCAAGTAGATCCAACATACACCAAACTTTACAATCTTGGAGATTGAAGATTTGACAAAACGTACAGAAGGATTTATTAATATCTAATTCTAAATAAATAAAATCTAAGTTAAAAAAAGAGGCGGAATTTGAATTTTTAGGTCAATTTTCAGTCAGATCTAGTTCAAAACTAAATAAGAAATCCAAAATCCCTTCTGTATTTTTTTTAAATAACTAACTAGAAAATTTTAATAAATAAAAGAAATTTAAACCTAGTTCTGTCCATTTTTCTGATTTATATGTTCCAAATATGTGTATGTTTGGCAATTTTTAAACATAAAATGCGTAATCTCTTACATTTGTGAATAAACAACAGGTTTACAAGTTTACAATTGATATTTTTAAATTTAAGATTTTTTCCTATTCACCTGTAGTGTCTCGCCTTAAATGTGAGGTCTTCATAATTCTGTTTTCTTTTCTTGATTAATGGGTAGCAACAGACATTTCCCTCGGGATTAATAAAGTATAATTTAATGTTTAATCTATCTACCTACCCAAAGATCTGACCTGTAACTTGGTGTTAGGGTGTCACTTTCTTGCTTCCATGGAGAGATACGTTTATAGCAGAAAAGCTACATACAGGATCTTTAAAAAGCCTACTAAAATAAAATGAAGATCATAAAAAGCGCACACGCTACACCCAGAGCTGATTCTGGGCCCTGGAGCCGCCGGTGCTAATGCAGTGTGAGAGATATTGATCCAGCCGTACAGACCTATCACAACCTCCATTTCACGAGAGTCTGTGGACGTGACTGAGGCTTCGCAGCACACGCAGAACAAACAACTGAATCAATAAACCTGAGCGAGCCGAGAGAAGGCTCTGGGGAGGAGACAGTGGAGCGGGCTGAATTATTCTGTAAACCAATCATTACAGAGTGAGGCAGTGTTGGTGTTGTTGTGATGTTACGATATTAAATGTTTCACGGTAAAACTATGGACTTTTACATTACACCAAATTGATCACAGGCTTAAAGGACACGTATTATGCAACGGACAGAACGAGCAGCAGAGTCACAGCCACACAGAGGTAAATGTTTACAGTTGAACTTCGTCAGGGGCCAATGGGCATTCACATTTGTATCCATTTAATTAATACTTTATTTTCACACTCATTCTGGAGTCAAAGTAGTGTCTGCAATTCGATCCAAGATGGCTGACTTCCTGTGCATCACAGGCCTGAATTTCATGGGCCAGGACCAAAATGTACACGTCCTACTGCCCATTTTATTACCGGTGGTGCTTACACCCCCATGTCAGGCCTTTTTGTTTAGATCATTATCACTTAATTTGACAAATTTTAACTTTTTCGGGCAAATGCCCAAGGAGGATTTTTTGAAAGTATGAAGTATTTACCACCTTCAAAGATTTGGTGATTTGGAGAAACCATTGGGGGTTTCTTTCATGATTCCATCGAGGGGGTTGGTCCCAAGAAAAAATAAAGAATAATAATAAAGCGCTCATGCATTCCTACGTCATCGTTTGGATCTCTGGTCACTGACGGACAGTTATTTTCGAGTGGCTCCTCCCACAGTGTGTTATTGGCCCCCAATACTGAAAATATGAAAATATTTTTTGCATATTTATATGCCCGTAACGAGCATGTGTGAAGGAATGCATTAGTGAGAAACCAAGCACATACAAGCTTTACAAAAGAAAGGTATTTACAAATACACTCATTTCAACACACTCTACAAGTATTGGTGAAAGAGAAGATCATTTTGTCTCGACATATGAGGAATGAGAAAATATATGTACATAACAATGAAGGACCACAAAATCACTTGTTAAGAGAGAGTTCTGTTTGAAAAGTGTGCCTTTTATGACACCATGTCAAAGTGCTCACTCTTCACAGGGATGTACTGGCCGCTGGAGAAACTGTGGTTCCCAAGAAGCCCACCAATACCATGAGTTTTGGGACTAACAAAGCCCTCCGGACTGTTTTATGCGTCATCATCCCACTCGATTTCTGAATTATGTATAATGTATATAATGCACAATAAATAGTTACCTTGGGAACATACTTTTAGCTGCAGGGAAGAAGGCTATCGCAGAGAGATCGTTAACACAAACTGCACCGACAATCAAGGACTGGACCGATATTGTGATGATTTGCAAAATGGAAAAAAAAAAACATTTTTACTGGTGGAACTAGGCGGGGCTTAACAAAGACAGGCCATTATCAGTGACTCCTCCCTGTGGGCGGGGCTTTCACAACTCCAGAGTAGTACATAAACCAGAGTTCTCAAACCAGCTCGATGACTGATAATGACTTCTGGATGGAAATCGAAACATCTTGATTTGCAAACCAGCATCCAGATAGCAACCCCTGTAACCTTTTCTACGATGGAACACTCCTGGACGAATCGGGGATTACATCGACATTTTGACTTAGTTTGAAGATAGATCTTTTTGACAGAATTTGGACAAAATGGAACATGTACACTGGAGAAAATGTGCTGTAATTTCATTGGATGTGTTGCGTTATTTGTGGGTTTGTTTTTTTTACAAAATGAAGAAAAAAGCAATCACACATGGCCCCCTCTCTCTCTCTCTCTCTCTTCGTGCATCCAACGTTTCTCGAAACAGTCCCTGCTGGTTGGCTACAATCTCCAAACGGACACCAATCCCACCGTGAAACGTGTGAAGAGACATCACATCGCACTAACACCGGAGGAGGCGAGTTAACTGGGGCGTCAGACACTTCCACTCTCAAATCGGCAGACCAGATGGAGCTTATAAAACCGACAACCCTGATGAATGCGGTGCTCAATTGTTTATCTTGGCTGCTTTTCTCTCCGGTCTTCTGCGTGGGTTAGACAAATGGCTTGTCAAGTGTGATTACAAGCGTTCATCAATTCAAAGTAAGGCTGGATTGTTTTATGTGCTGCAGGTAGACTTTTATTGCCCGTTCAGTGACTAAGTGGTGTCGTTGGCAGATAATTGGTCATGTTTGGGAGACGGAGCTGGGTCTAGCTGCAGGCGCACTCAGTACAGACAAATCCCATCGCGATATTTGTATTTTGAGCCGTTAGTCATCATAAACTGGTGGTGATCCAACTCTGCTGCGTTCTCCTTCAGTAGACTTACTGTGATCAAATGTGAGCTTGATTTTCCGTGACTGCACAGAAAACCATCTCTAATGTTTGCAGTCACTACGATTACCTTTAAAACGGCTTCACTCTTGAAACAGTACATAAACGTGCGCTAAAAATCCATCAAGGGAAACCAAGGCAGTCTCACCATTCTTCTATTCTCAGTAAATATATAAATATAAATGTTTGAATCTAGAAAATTGTATATTTTTTACCAAGGTTTGCTTACCTTTTAAAATCATTAATGCAATGACAGCACCTCCTCCAGGAAAATGTGTGGCTCTCTGCTCAGATGAAACTGGAGCTGCTCAATCGACCTCACGAGAAGAATGCAATGTTCCAAAACGTAGGAGCTCTTTTGATCGATCTTTTTTTTTTTGTTGTCTCAATGATTCAATGGAACACAATGACAACAGAGATTATCACATATACCGCATTTAAGGCGAGACACTACAGGTTTTTTGGTCTGTTTGCTCTCTCAACATATCAACAATCATGTGGAAACAACAAACTTGTCCAATCTGCTCCTACAAATGTTTTATTCTTCCATTGAATCCACTTCATCCATAGATTTCTCTGGGACGTTGTAACTTCAAAGGCCGTTTTCTTAAAATGCATTTTCTCCCTCGAGACATAAAGATCAGCCTTAAAGTAGCTCCTACACATATCAAACTTTACAATCTTGGACTCGACAAGATTTTGATGAAAGGTACGGAATGATTTGTTGATATCTAATTCTAAAATGGATTTATTGAAGTTTCACATAAATAAAATGAGGTGAAAGTACAATTTTTAGGACAATTTTCAGTCCAATCCGGTTTACTCAAAAACTAAATAAGAAATCCATAATCCCTATCCATAATTTTTGTAACTAATATTGACCCAAGAAATTTAAACCTGATTCTGTCCATTTTTCAGATTTAAATGTTCCAAATGTGTATTTTTTGCCACTTTTACACATAAAATGCCTTATTTCTATATGAAAACATGACATGATGAAAAACTTAAAACGTATATTCAACCTGTATATTCAACCTGTATATTCAACCGTATATTCAACCTGCAGTGTCTCAAATATTTACACATCTGACAAAAATATACCTGCTGGAAAGGCAAGTGTGCACCCATGAGAAATGAATGTATGTACAGTATGTAAGTGTGTGTCTGTGCAGGACGTTGTGTTTTAGTAGTGATTGATCTTAGGGTGGAATTATTTCTTTGTAATTAAATGTAATTTGTTATTGAAATATGTACAATGACAAGGTCAAGCTTCCATCTACATTTGGATTCAGTTTTTTCTAAATTGTAACTTCAGCCTGCTTAGGGACTACAGGTGGAATGAGCGCTGTAACCTGGTACAAGGCATCTGTCCTTCTTTGGTCAATGTTTATTGTACATTGTCCCTGTATGAATAAAAATGTGCCATACCATTAGCAGCTGGAGTTCTTTGTGTATTGTTATTCTGCATAATTACTACTAAAAAAATGTTAAGTTTAATTTAATTTTTACAAAATCAAGAGTTCACAACAGGCCCCCTGTCTTTTTCTCAATTTTTTCCTTATTGTCCACAAGCTGATAAAAGGAAACTATCAAGGTTCATAGTGCTGGGAATGTTATAAAGAGAACTGTACCCCTCTCAGATCCAGTCAAATCAAACATGCCCTAAAAATAGCCTAAATTCAGAAATAATGAAAAGGACTTTTGTACGGATTCCGCCTGTACTTTTTTACTTAATTACAAGTCCCTAAAACTCATTTTTAGAGAAATTAGCTTCAACTTTTTTTTCAATCAAATCAAATCAAATCAAATCAATTTATTTTTATAATGCCCAAAATCACAACAACAGTTGCCTCGATGGGCCACAGGTAAAAGCAGTTCAGATAACTGTCCCAGAATGCCCCTGTCCTTTGACCCTCCTTCGCGGCGAGGAAAAACTACAAAAAACCCCATGGGAAAAAGTAGAAACCTCGGGGAGAACCACAGTGAAGGAGAGATCCTACTCCCACGGACGGACAGGCTGCAGATGAACTAATCAATTTATTTTCAGTAATGTTCAGAATCCACGAGGGTTATTGAGTAACACACACACACACACACACACACACACACACACACACACACACACACACACACACACACACACACACACACACACACACACACACACACACACACACACACACACACACACACACACACAAAATAAGAAGAAAATAGTAAATAAGAGGGGAAAATAATTACCAAAAGTGCTTGTGTGCTTCGCAGAAATACAAGAAACTACATTTATTTTCTGCAGCTATAATCTGGAGCTGTCTCCCTGAAGATCTAGACAGGCTTCTCTTGATTGTGTTTCAAGTGCGACTTTTCTTATTATGCAGAGCACCCCAAACCACTCGCACAAATCGTGCTCCAAAAATAAATCTGTCTGCCATTATCTTCTTTAATATTTAGCTCATTCTTGTGCATGTATTTTGTTTGCCATTCACAGCCAAGAAAGTCAGCTTCAGCTTTGAAAGAGGAATTGTCAAAACCCAACGAACGCCCAACTAGTGTCAGTCAGGCCCTGTACAGGCACCAGCTTTAACTCTTCATATATTTAACAAAGAAAATCCAGGCAGATTTTAGAATCTGATTTTCCTCTGTGCAGAACCTGTTTCCAGTTATAGTTAGAGTCACTCAGACATCAAAGACCAAAAAACTGTACGTAACTGTATTATCATTGCAAAATACCACTGAGCTTTGAACAGTCCAAATAGTTTGCAAGAAGTCAGCTCCTTGAGCCCTCAAAACGTTTCTTCAGCAGACTTCAGCTGTGACCACGAGGATCTCAAGAGCCTCCACCAGAGGGCAGTGTGAAACAAGCCTTGCACAATCCTCCTTTTCATACTAGGAGAGCAAACAGTGGAATAAGCCCCCACTCAGCTCAGAAATGACAGGAACTTCTTTACCTTCTTCAGAAAAGTAAAGGAGTGGTTTATTGAGAAGCAGCGATGCACACACTGAGCACAAAGTTGCACATTATTAGTTATATTAATGTACGTTTGCTGTTGTTCTAGTTATGTATGTTATAGTCCTGCTTTAGCTCCTTTTTATAAACCTTTTTAGAATTGTACTTGCTTTTATGCAAATTGTATTTCTAAAATGTATCTAATAACTAATACTGTAAATGTAACACTAAACAGCTGCTGTATTTGCACTTTATCACAATGTGTGACGAGGAAGATGTGAGAGTGGATTATTGAGCGTCAGAGAACTGTAAAAGGCACTTTGTCCCCTTCCCCTCTCCTCTATTTAAGGACTGCATATTGAAATGAGCTTTGATAGCTATTATCTGGTACAAACATCTTTCCCCTCTGGAATTGTACGTTGTCCTGTTAAATAGATAAACTAAATGAAATGAAAATGAGTCTCAGCTTCACAGAGAGTCCAGCCAATAGTTAGGGCTAGTGCTCCAAAGGGTTCAGAAACAGCTCCAGTTTGAATTGGGGCTCATTTTTATCAGACATTGTAGGAAAAATAGGCCAGAAGCTTAAATGAGTAGTGCCTGAATGAAGTTAGTGTTTTTGGAATCTTGTGAGACATCGGCAGTGATGCATTTCATTATTGCAAGCAAATGGCACACCAACGGCTCTGTGCATTTGCAAATGATTGATTTACTATTTTAAATAAGTAAATAGTTCAGTTTGGTAAAGTTTAACAATGTACCTTTACTTTGCAAAAGGTTTTGTGTATTCTAAAAATTCCTATTTGTGTAAAATTTTCTACATTTCTTTGACTCATTGAAGTAAACGTAAGATTTGGACTCATAATGAAGTTTGACAGTGGTTACCATGGAAACAGTAATAAAGCACTTCCTCTTAAACACAGATCTTATTTCGACAAGCTTTTATTTTATCATTTCACTTTGATTCTAATTTTAATTGTATGTTTTCCTCACACGCTGACTGTCCTGACTATAATGCTCATTGGTGAGAGTTCAAGCACAGTTTTATGAGCCTTTAACCGTTATAACATCTGCTTCCTCACCTTTAGTTTTAGTCTGAGTCGTATTTGGATTGCTGCGTGTTTGAGTTTATCTCCTATTGTCCTGCAATTGACGCTCAAGTATTAATTATTTTTAATCAATGGCCTCTTTAACAAACATCTCTATTGGATTTGTCCAGCTCTAAAGGAGGAGCCGAGCCTGTTCTATCACAACAGAACTCAGACCAATCACCTGTGCTGACAGGTGAGTTCTGACAGGTGCATTTTGCCTCAACAGAAGAAAAAGTAAAAGTATATGATTTATACGGTACAGTTTGAAAAGGACTTTACTCCTCTGACACGGTCATTCTGAAGTTTAAAGGGCCTGTACCTGATTTTGAACCGTGAGACAGGAACACGTTTTTGTTTGAACCGTTAGCCCCGCCCACACAGTCCTTCCTGTCACTCAATACTGCTCCTAGACTCAGAATCGACTGTCTGGAATAGTCTGATGCAGTTGTTTCCATACAGGTCCTCTAACTCTCCTCACTATTAGATTGTAGCACTTTTAAAACTGCACCATGAGAGAATCACATGGCTGGGATAATGTCAGCTGTTATTTTCCCATGATTCATAGTGTACAATGTGCCTGATTGGCTGAAAAGAGGTGACCCTGGCAAACACTTCTGCACTAGTTCTTTCCAAACAAAGTGCATAATATATACAGATTAAACATTACGAAAATCAGTGTCTTTCCATGAAGTTCCTTCTATCAAACAATGCGTGATGTAAAGAGAATTTATCTTAACTAGATTAAATAAATTTCAGGTACAGGCCCTTTAACCCAGATCAACAAATGTGACTTTGGCAGCACCAGCCAAATACAAGAACCGGAACTGAGCACAGAAGGCTACACCGTTTTAACAGTTTATTACCACAGAACTACAGAACTACTGCAATAAAACCAACATGTTGACAATGTTTTTATTTCATAATCTGCTTTAAACACAAAAGACTCATCACTGCCCATTTATTCAACTAAACCAAAGTTGCAGCCCAGTCAAATGGTCCCTAAATGACCACTAGTCCCTGGGCTTGGGCTGGACACTTCCTCCTGTGTCTGCTGAAAGAGGGGAGTGTCAGAGCCCCTCTAGTTTTATTTCATGTTGATATTTTATCCGGACCAGAACCTCCCGCCACAAGAACAGTTTCTTTCCCTCTGCTGTTGGACTCATCAACACTTTCTAACACCTGCCACTTTAACCTGTCACTGTAAGAATGTAAATGATACTGTTCCACTGTTTGCACTGCAGGTTTGCACTACTGTTCTGACCTCGTGTCCTGTATATATATTGTATTACATTTTTTTCTGCACATATTTTATTTTGCTTGCCCTTATTTTATCTTATTTTAGCACAGTCTATACTTTTTACCTTTGTATTATTTGTATTAATTGTATATGTTGCACCTTAGGCCAAAGCAAATTCCTAGTTTGTTAATTTGTTCACCGACAATGACAATAAAAACCTTTCTGATTCTGATTCTAAATCAGTCGTGGACGTGATTAGTTTTAAAGTTAAAGTAGTAAGAAAAGACTATGGATGGATGGAAAATGGCTGTTCACTTTTCACATCCCGTGTGAATAAATGGGTCTGTTTTTTTAGCTCACTGATGGCCCGGTTTCAAACTAAATCCCTGGCAAAAATATATCGTCTTTAAAGGTCCCATAACATGCAAAATGGACTTTTCAGAGGTTTTAACCTTCCTACAGTGCTATTTGGGCCTCGTATGTTGTGCCCAAAGTGGTTTTTTGATTGATTCCCTCATGTTTTCACTAGAGAACTGTCTTTTCCGTCCCCCTCAGCTGAGCAGCAGACGGGGGCTCCTCACAAGGATGACACGGCTTCACCAGGATGACGCGGTGTTTAAGCCACGCCTCCAGGAAGCGCGCAGCCGCAGAATAAAAACAGCTAATGCTAATGCTACACAGTAATTACACGATGGATACGACAGATCGAAGAGTTAGCTTGTTATTTACCAAACGGCAACGTCCGTCGTCGAGGTACTGGAGCACGTCAAACTCCAGGTCAGATCCAGGACGTAGGACTCAGCACGACGCACCGTCAGGACGGATAAAAGGTTTATTCCCGTGTTTGTGTATCGCTGTTTACCGGAGCACACGGCGCATGCGCACCATCTCCGCTCTAGGCTTCGGCACGAGTTGGGCAGGGGAGGCGCGCGAGTTGGGCAGGAGAGACAGCCTGCTCTCTGTTCGGGGGGGTCAGATCTCAGAGTGAGCCGTTTGCTTTTGTAAGGAGGGGGGCCAGTCCAAGAAATGGGTGTTTTTTGTAAACTGTTATGTTATGGATATTACACAACGCAAACGTTTATCAACAAAGCCCTTAGAATAGACTGTGTAAAGGGCAAAATAGCAGAATATGGGACCTTTAAAGTGAGACTCTGGTGAACATGAAAAAAATTTAAAGATCAACATCAGAGATTAAATCAATTTGAAACATCTCCTGTAGTTTACTCACAAAAATGTCAGAAAAATTGTATTACAAGTTTTTCATCATCATGGCTGAAAAATGGACAGAACCAAGTTTAAATTTCTTGGTTCACATATAAGTTTCAAAATTGTATTGAGTAAACTAAATCTGACAAAATCTAAATCTAACTAAAAATTTAAATTTTGCCTAATTTTAAAAAATCAGGCTAAGAATTGGATTTTAACAAATCCTTCTGTATGATCTGTCCAAATCTTACTTTGTACATAATTGTACAGTTTGGTGTGGGATCTACTTTAAGGCTGATCTTTATGTCCCGGGGGAGACAAATGTATTTTAAGAAAACAGCCTAAGAAGTTACAGTGTCCCAGAGAAATCTATGGATGAAGTGGATTCAATGAAATGATAAAACATCTTTAGGCGCAGACTGGACAGGTTTGTTGTTTCCACATGAAAGTCTGAGAGCAAACTGAACAAAAAACAAAAAAAGAAAAGAGTTTTGCCTCAGTGTTTCGCCTTAAACAGAGCTCTATTGTATACTTTGTTGTTGGCAAAGTCTCACGTTGAGTTTATTGCATGTTTTGTTGCAAAAGTTTGTGCGAGAAGCCCAAACTTTTAGCCTGGATTGTAAGATGTGGGAAAAGTCAAAGGGTTGCAGAATTGCGCATTGGGCCTCATCGATCATGCCCACTAAAGTTGATTATTCAAGTTTTACAATTCAAAAGAAAGTCCCCCGGTATCGCACTCTGACAAAGCCTGGAGGTTGTACATTGTTTGTGTTTTTGGGACGTCCTCAGAGGAGTTCAGTCAATGGAAGTTCTTAAACTGTGGGCAGGCTGCCAGTGGAAGTGTTCTGCATTAAACTGAGCCTTTTCAAGAGTTGGCACAGCAAATCAGATGCCATCCAGCTCTGAAAGGGAAATATTCTGCGTTTTTCATATTACTGCCTTTAAACATGCTCTTGAGTTCCTTAAATTTGCCATCTCATATTTAAAAAAAAAAAAAAAAAAAAAAGGTTCTTATTCATTCTATGACCTGTGTTATCAGTCACTATGAAATGACACTTACTGAGTGCATCCAGCCAGCAGATGGCACCAGCGTTATATACAATCTAGTGAAGTTAGCGCTGAAAATCCGTCATTGTGCAGATTCACTGCAGCAGTTATCATGTTTAGAGGCAGAAATGCTCAGAACGAGTCTGGCCATAATTTAAGGACTAAAAACAGCAGAAGATTCTCAGATAAGTGACGTATGTAGTCTGAAAATATGTCCAAAAATCCTGGAAGTTCATCAGGACGTGTGTTTGACGCTCAGAGGGGGGAGGATAAACATTCCTCAAAACAGCGTGAAGGCAGCTGAATGCTCCTTCAGCTGTATATTTGACGTCAGAACATTGTTAGAACATGGTTTAAAGCTCAAAAAAGTCACTGTAGCAGAATATGTGTCCTTTAAGTCTACGTTTCCTCTCTCCCCAGAGTTCTGCGGGCTCTGAACGCTCACTGACAATTACAAATAATGCTTATTGAGCTCCAAGTCTCTTTTTGTACCTGTATCTTCGGTGTTCGTACACCTTTTCAAAACATAAAATCCACTTTTGGCCCAAAGGCTTTAGTCTTTTAGTCGATTCATCGGTCGATGGGGTTTTAGTCGACCAACATTTCTATTAGCCTGCAAAATTATTTTATTTTGATTAAAAGTATTTATACGACAAAAACAATGAAAAAGTGAAGATATGGAGTGGGTTAGCTGAAGGTATTGGTGTGAATCATGAGTTTTATCTAATTTATATAAATATTAAGACACTGTTTCCTGGTACTTTTCTGTATATATATATATATATATATATATATATATATATATATATATATATATATATATATATGTATATATGTATGTATATATATGTATATATATATATATATATATATATATAGTCTGCTCGGCGGCCTGTAGAGGGCACTAAAACACAGCGTGACCTCAGCCAAGCTTCAAAAGGAAAACGGGTTTATTTGGATATATTTTGGAACAGTTTGATTATAGTTTCGACAAATGGTGGTTTTGAATGTCATTGCTCCGTCTCTGCTTGCCTTGACTGCACGCCACTGCAGAGAGTGACTGAGCACAAGTGAAAGAAAATCGGGCTAAACATCTGTCCTCAGCTTTACTCCCACGATGCCTGAACACTATCTCTCCCAATATGCATGTATTGGGTGACCAGACGTTCCTATTTACCCGGGACTATCCCGTGTCCCAGGAGATGTGTCCAGAACCATTTATTTGTCCCAGTTTCACACAAGTCACGTCCCAGTTGGTCCTATTTTTGACCAGTTTGATACTCGCCAACAATAAAGAGGGGAATAAATTGCCAAAATAGAGAGACTTGTTCTTGAAAATGACCAGAACACAAAAAATCAGAGAACTATAACTCTCCAGTCCATTCCGGGTGTGTCCCAGTTTATTATGAAAATCTGATCAACCAATTCATGTAGCAGTATAGATTGCACCTGTCACTTCAAGACTTCCCAATTCCCGAACTCTATTGACCATATTCCGGAAGTTTCCGTGGGCACCGCCATCTTTTTACATTGACCAGACGAGCTCAACAGAAAACAAGTTCTACACGGACTAAAAAGTCGTTTTCAGGTCGCCCAGGAAATCGGTGCCATGTGACTGGTTGTTGCCCTTGCACTTTAAACATTTTACACAAATCAAATCTACTTTATATTCCCTCGTTTGTCATTTACTCGATTCTCGCCAAGCGGAAGTGCGTTTACTACAGGAGTGCGGATCTGTGGCTAAAAGAGGCAAAAGTGGGCGGGTGGATGGACAGATGTGCGTCAGTGCCGGTGCTGGGCCCCTCGCTCACGCCTCTCCTCTGCTCCTGCTGTCCGGTCCACACAGTAACGTTGGATACTTCACACAAAAGCTCATTTAACCTCGTCTCCTTAGCTCCTGTCGTCTCTCTTGTCCCGCCTCTGTGCACGGGTTAGCTTTGATCCATTGGCCCGTAAAGTTCACAGATCTGGTAGCAGTAGCCACGGACTACTCTACATCCCTCCTCACAGCTAAATGAACACATCAGGGCATTTGCACCTGTGCCCCTGCCCTGTCTGAAATCTAAGCAGGTAAAGGACACTTTTTTTTGCTCGCTGGTGGCATTATCCTCACTAAAACCATAAAGTTCTTTTCCTGCCAGCGTGCTCCATGTGTGCCAGCCCAAGACATTGGAGGGCGCTGTTCTGCCTGTTCCGGTGTTTTGTGCTCTTGGCCTCAAGTCACTGTGGGCTGCACCTCCTGGACTTACTGTGTGGACCCCTGGTGGTGGTGTTTGTCTGGTGGTAGTGAAGGTTACTCTATTTTGTTTTTATTTCTGTGTTCGCTGTGCCCAGGGTGCCCCTTACCTTTACAACTTACTCCCCTCCCGACATAACCCCCACTTGCAGCCTCAGTTTCCCTGTTTCTTTTGAAGGTTCACTCCAGTATTAAATAGTGATTTCAAATTTGACCCTTGTAACCTGGTCTATGAACATTATTAAAGGTAAATCCCTTTTTTCTATCCAATTCTGTACTTTCAAATAAACAGTACAAATCCTTACTTAGAGTGGCCTTCCAGCTCTAAATAAATATTGTTCTTTTGTTATAAAATGGAGTCTTGTTTGTTCAAGGCAGATGAACCTGGGTGTCTTCTGTTCCACTTCTTCATACCTCTGTGCTGGGATCCCAGGGTGGTGTTGTTGGTTCATATCTTCTTTCATAATCACAATCATTACCAATGTGCCACATGCACTTTGGAATCACTCAATCAGAGTCAACTCCCAACTTTATCAGCGACAAACACTCGTGTTGTGAGGAAGTAATTCAATTGAATTGATTCAAGGCAAACTCGTGCCACGGAGCAATGATTTTTTGAAAGGGTCGCAATTAATGTTATAACAGCAGCACGATGAAGTCAAAACTGCAAACTAAACTTAAGTCTTTTAGCATCAAAATGCATCAGATCCAGATTGACAAGTTTAAATTTGCATGCATTATTTTTTTTCCCAATCTCCAAGCACTTTCCCAACCTTGAAAACTTTGTAAAATTATATAATTTTTAAGGATTTTTAGATCCCGTACAAAACCTGTAGCTTGTCTCTGTTGACCCGGTTTTTCTTCATCAACATTAGGGATCGTCCACATTAAAGAGCTGTGATGCAAAAAGAGCGTCTTATTTCAACCAGTTGTGTATTTTGTTCAACCTCTTGCTAATGTGGAACAAGAAAATAATCTGTGTTAATTGAGTGACTGCCTATGCATAGGCAGTCACTATTTGTTCTTGTATTTTCCGGTTTTTCGGCACGTTTCACAGGCCACAGTTTTTAAATTCTTTGAATTTTTTTTGCATTTTTCAATAGTTCCTAGTCTTCTAATGTCTGCTATTACTTTTGGTACATGTACCTTTTGTAGTTTTTTCATAATTTGCCGAGCAGTTTTTCCCTATCTTTTACAGTGGGAGCCTTTCTATTGGTCCTCTACAGGAAATGTTGCTGTTTAAACTATGGCAGGTGCACGGTGGCAGAGCGGCTAGAGCTTCTGCCTCCCAATAAGGAGGTTGTGGGTTCGAATCCCAGACCAGACCAACATCACATAAATTCAATTGCGCTGTCACTCGCAATAGCTTCAGCTATTGCAACAGCATCTAGTTGCCTTTGTTCTCTGAGTTGTGTTTTGCTTCATTCACGCTTGAATCCTGTTTAGTAGGTCTTCTCCATCATAAAACCCTCAGTTTCAAATGTCCCAGATTAGTAACGTCAAAGTGGAGCTCCATAAATCATGGCCAGACTCCTTTTAGACATGTCTGTAGTTAAATCCGTCATAACAGCTGCATGTCAGAGGGCCTACACACATTATGTTAAATTGTAAAACATGAGACGCCAAGAGAACGTTTAAAAGACAATAAAATACAAATAGTGAGGAATATGTGTTCTTTAAATTAATCACATCATTGATGTTCTGTGATCAAACCATCAAGCAGCACCAGCCAAAAGCTCAGTGTTTGTAATGACAACGTTCAACCACTAGATGGTAGTGCTGATTAACATGGAGCTCACTGCTCTGTCAAAGTATGGCAGTTTTTCTCAGTTGTTTTCCAGGTCAGTTCTGACAGAAGAAATCTGATCATCAACAACACCTGGTGACATGTGTCTGGGACTTTGTGGATCTTTAGAGGAACTGTATTTGAATTTTTAAAATGAGACTTTCAATCGTGTCTTTTCCACATTCATTTGCCCTTTATTGGATTGTTTTTCTTGCCAAAACCTGAATGAACAATCTGACAGAAATCAGATTACTTAGATATAATGGTTTGCATGACATTTCACTGATCTGATAATCAGATAATGATCAGATCTTTAGAGTGCATGGGAGCATAACCTGTGTTCATGTGCCCTTATCTAGAAGAAAGGGACAAACTCATGTGGCACAAACAAAATTGAAAGAAAAAATATAAAGAATAGTTGAAAATGTTCAAATTAAATTTAAATTCAACATAAAGCAATCAGATTTTTACTTGCTGTGTAAGTGGGGCATAGTTGAATACCACGTCCACCAAAATACACTGAACAAAAATATAAATGCAACACTTGTATTTGCTCCCAATGTCTAAATGTGTGTTAATGAGCACCTCAGCTTTGCCGAGGTAGAAGTCAGTTTTCTATTTCTTCAACAATTCAAACATATTCAGTAAATTAGAGTCACTTTCAGCACACATGATGTTGTGACCTTTATTCATGCCCTTTATGTTTCACAGGACTCCAAAAGTACACAGATAAAACATGGTGTGGTGCAACATGTGAAATAGAATACCATAAGATCAGTGAAAACTGAAAACTATGAATCTGCTGGTTAGTCATGAACATTAAAGGTCACTGTTGTTCTTGGCTTCGACCTGGTGATTGGTGGAAATGTAAACAGCTTCAGTCTAAGTGGGCGGAGTCTTCATATTCTGGAAAGAGAGAGCAAGAAACAATCTACTGAGAATTCTACGATCAGTGGAGAAAAGCATCTTTAAAATCAGTTCTTAAACTCACTTGTATCGTTTGGCATTTTTATGATCTTTCTTTCTTTTGCATTGTTGTGTGTGAGTGAGTGACGCTTTTATTTGTTGTGTAAACTTTGTTTTTAAAGCTGCTGTATAAATAAAGTTTATTATTATATTATTAGTAGTAGTAATAGTTTAGTAGTAGTAGTAGTAGCAGTAGTGGCTGTAGTAGTAATAGAGTAGTAGTAGTAGTAGTAGTAGTAGTACTAGTAGTAGTAGTGGTAATAGTAGTAGTAGTAGTAGTAGTAGTAGTAGTAGTAGTAGCAGCAGTACTACTACTAGTAGTAGTACTAGTAGCAATAGTACTAGAACTAGTAGTAGTAGTAGTACAGTATTTTATTTGTTTTATTTTATTTATTTATTTGAACAGGACCACGTACAGTGACATTATGCTCGAGGGCAAAGATGATTGCACCAGATTATAGCTATGCAAGCTCATTTCCATCTGCAGTCCTGGATCAGGGACGGGGGTACAACGTACATTATTTACAGAGCAACAGTTTTCATACGGTCTCTGACACTACTAATCATTCACTCACACTTCATCGTCATCAACATTATTTTAACATCGAGGTTCATTGCAGATACCAGCACCTTAAAGTTAACATTACAGTATTAGTTGTTAAAAAATCCTAGAACAATTTACACCTAGTAAAGCTAATATACTTTTAAATAAGTTTATAAAAGGAGCTAAGACAAGACTATTTTATACTAATTACTTAAAACCATATATACATATTTCTAGTAGTAGTAGTAGTAGTAATAGTAGTAGTTGTAGTAGTTGTAGTAGTAGTAGTAGTACTAGTAGTAGTAGTAGTAGTAGTACTACTAGTAGTAGTAGCTGTAGTATTAGTAGTAGCAGCAGCAGTAGTAGTAGTAGTACTAGTAGTAGTTGTAGCAGTAGTACTAGTAGTAGTAGTAGTAGTAGTACTAGTAGTAGTAGTAGCTGTAGTATTAGTAGTAGTAGAACTAGTAGTAGTAGTAGCAGTGGTAGCTGTAGTAGTAGTAGTAGTAGTAGTAGTAGTAATAGAGTAGTAGTAGCAGCAGCAGCAGCAGCAGTAGTAGTATTAGTACTAGTAGTAGTTGTAGCAGTAGTACTAGTAGTAGTTGTAGCAGTAGTACTAGTAGTAGTAGTAGTAGTAGTAGTAGTAGTAGTAGTAGTAGTAGTAGTAGTAGTAGTAGTAGCAGTAGATTCAATTTTACAAAGAAAACTTCAGAACGAAGAAGACATGGACTGTACGAGCCCAGACCTGGAGGAACTACTGCCTAATTACTGTAAACACTGTCGCCACGGCTCGTTCGCTCAATAAAAAGTATTGTCCCTCATAAACTTTTGTTACGTTTTAAAATCTACTTCCGACCAGTATAAAATAGTTGAGTATTCAAACAGCTGTAGATCCACACAGTGCAGTCTCTCACACAAACACAGCTTTGCCTTCACTACGTGTCATCGAGCTCTTGCTGCAAACCTGGGGCAAACTGAATGAAATGTTCCTGGTTGGATTTAAAGCTAAATCCAATTTGATCCTAATTAGTGAATGACTGGTGGTGGTGGGAGGGTCCCATGGCGAAGATTGGCGCCTCTCTTCCATCAGTAATTTCTTCCACAATATATTGCATTTCAAAGTGTGTTTATTGCCTATTGGCAAAATCACTGATCTAACAATCACATCTCTGTAAAGCAGCCCGGCTGTAAAAGCACAGTGTGAGGCCTGAACCTGCAGGCCCTGGTCTGAAGTGGGTTCAGAGGTGCTGACCAGACCTGTTGGTCACCTGTGGGCCTGAGGCGCAGAGACAGCAGGAGCACCGCACCAGCAGGTGGCACACCAGAGATACCACTGAACAGCAGGGGCGTTCTCAGTGCTGTGGGGGGCGTGGTCTGTGATCTGTGAAAAGAGCATTCAATCTTGTGATGGTTGAAAGGTAGTCATTGCCCCCTCGATGGGAGTCGACCTGCACAGGCTGCAAGGGGACATCACAGAAATGCAGAAAAGACTTCAATATTATCATGTCATGATCATGATGTCAAGAGTGAATTTAAGACTTTAAGATCATCTCTAGAGGTTATCCCTGAATAAATAAATAAATATAATGATTTTTAAAGTTTTTAAAAATGCAATGATGTACAAAACGCAACACACTTTTGTCTTGTAAAAGAGTGTTTTCCTGCTTATTGTAAAAGCAGCACTTGATAAATACAACTGAAAGTACATGTTCAGAATACTCTATTACTAACAGATACTAATAGAATACTATTTTTGAGGAACTGTATTCTAGTGCAGTTACTTTTTCTTTTTGTGGTGTTCAGAATACAGTTACTTTCCTAAAATCTTAGGAATGCATTGTGACATTTGATCATGAAATGTATAAAACGTTCAGTATCTGGGGCTGATCTGGAGGGAAAAGGGAGAATTATTGAAGTGCCTTTGTTTGAGAGAAGTGTGTCATGTACCCCAAATCAGAGAAACTATAGAAGGGGTGCAGTGTCTTTGTGTTTGTTCATTCTTCATGACGTAAGACTCTGCACGGGCTGTGATTTCCTGCTGCAGGATCTGCACAGGTTTGAAGCCATGACCCGGGACACTGGTGAGCAGAACTTTGGGAGTGGTCTGCACCACTTTGCAAAGACTTCTGTGGAGTTCTACACAGCACACAGATCATGAACCACATTCTGACAATAAAGACTATTGCATTGAGTTTATTCTATTTTTGTGTTCTTCATTATGTTGAGAATGTAAAAGGTGTCCAGAAAACATTATGACACAACACGTAGTGCTTGAGGATTTGGTAAAGAAAGCAGTTCCTTAGAAGTATTAAGTGTCTTCAAATGTGAGTATATCTCCAAAATAACCCATGTTTCTCATGACCAAAGGCCTGTTCTGGACTGTTCTCACCGGTCACAGTGATGGAGACGCTGTCAGAAGTGTGTCCCTCTCACACCAGGACACTCCTGTGTCCACCTGAGGGTTCAGGCCTGTGACGGAGCAGGACGGGGGCTGCCAAATGCCCCACTTGTCACAAGGTGTCTGGGCCGATGTTCCTCTTCACTGTCCAGCCTCATCCTCACAGCTCAGCTCCACTCGGGCTCTTTTAAAAACAGAGTGCTTTATGCTTCACTTGAAGAGAAGCTGGACAAGCAGAGTTAATAAAAGTTTAGTTCAAAAGTGGGAAAGTGAGGTCTTGTACTGTGTGTGTGTGAGAGAATGAAAATATGAAATGCAGAAAAAGTCAGTGTCATTTTTCTTTTTTGGATAAAAAAAATGGGCAGATCCTCAAACCCTCGTTCAACGCTACAGTTTTCTTTTGTGTTTATGTAAAAATGTACTGAGTTAGATTGGATATCACTGCGGTTTAACAGATGTGAAATATTTATCTTGGAAGATCCTGTATGAATGTGTCCTGTGAGTGTGTAACAAAATACAAAGAATAAAATCAAAGAAAATATGAAATGCAATACAGCACGTGTGTCTGTACAGATTAGCATGTCGCCTGTGCACAACAATAATTCAACTAATAGCAACTGTTTTGGTTTCAAAATGTAAAAGTACATCACAAACTTGTTTTTGCAGGTCAATACTATAGAAGGAATAAGGAATAGAGTAAAACAGTGTCAGTACATTATATTATAAGTAATGACATGGAAACATCAGCTTCACATTTTTTCCCAGTTTCAAGGGCAGTCATCTGGACAGTGTTTTGAAAATCAAGACGTCCTGGACAAAAGAGAGATTCCACTGACCTGGTTTGTGCATGAACTGAAAGCTTGGTGAAGTATAGTTTGGTGCTTTCATAAACAGTGCATGTAAGTCTGTGCTCCTGGAGGCCTCAGACGTGTCACTCACAGCTCTCACACGCACAGGGGGCACTTAATAGGGCTTTTGTTTTGCTACTCCAGAGAAGCGGTCAGACCACTCCTGTCCCAGTCCACACGGAGGTCCAAGAGTCGAGCAGACAGGGCCAAAAGACACATCCGAGTTCAGGTAGTTTGGACTTTTACAGTAATATATCTGACCAAAAGAGCTGAAGTGAGTCCGTGGTGGATGGACCGTCATTTGAATCCAAGTGAATCCACATCCAGACACATCTAATGCTCTAATCCTGTCCTGTCTGTTTTCCCTGATGTGGGTGGCTGTTTCTCCGGGTGTGATCAGACTGTGACATGCAGCACAGCTCGAGGACCATCAGAGGTCCCTCCAGACCAGGCCACAAATGAAGCTTTCCTGTTGGACTTGTGGATATAGTGACTGCGACAATAACTGACTTTTAAACATTCAATTCTAATCCAAGAAACACGCCAAAGTAACTGAAATGGATGTTTTCACCATGAAAAAATATACAATAATAACCAATGTTGTACCTTATCACTGCATCTTTGGAAAAGTCTATTCTAGTTTCCCTCCCACCCGCTCCACAAAGTGCTGGTCAAGAGCTCATTTAGCAACAGACTGTTACTGCCACGATGCTCCACCAAGAGACACAGGAAATCATTCCTGCTGTCGCCATCAAACTACTGAACTTTGTGCTGTAAAAATCCTCTTGTAAAGTCATTGTGCAATATTAAGTCCACTGTGCAATATTAATCCAGTTATAAACTGTACATGATCATGTGAATATGTAAATAGACAAGGGTAGTAGAGTTAGGCTTATTGTAAATTGTTCATATTGGGGGTTTAGTTGATTAATAAAGATACTTTATAAGTTAAGTTAAATGGGGTTGACCATTAGAGATCTATCGTATTTTATTTTTATTTTATATATATCTTATATTGTCTTAATACTTACTGTCTCTACTGGTCGGTTGCACATGTAACGAAAAGAATTTCCCCTTGGGGATAAATAAAAGTAATTCTGATTCTGATTCTGAAAAGTCAAGGGACTTGTGCCAACACATGAGTTTGGACATTTGCCATTGAGATGTCATTATAGTAAATGTCTTTTTTCTTAAGATTCTGATCAGTTGTAACTAATATATTATTATTTAAACCTTAAATTCTGACAACAAAGAACCCCGCCAGACCCACCTTGGTTTGTGATGCCGAGCAGCAGAGAGGTCCCAACATCTACAGAAGCCCAAACAGAGACTTCAGAGCCATGACTGATTGAATTAGTGCTTTTACTTGAGACTCCTGTCCCATTTGCAAAGACAAGCACAAGAGCATATGCATATTAATAACAGATGCAAACATGAATGAAATAATGAAAGCCACTATCAAAGAGTGTTAAGAGTAACGTCATAACAGTGTTATTATATGTCTGTGCGGTTGTTACAAGTGCTGGGCAAATCAAATATTTAAAGATCATGTTCAGTTGACAGAGAATGATGAAAGCATTATCAATGACAATAAGACTTCCAATATGAAGTGAACATTCTGTTAAAAAACAAAATAAAACAAAGACCTCCAGTACAATATCTTTAAGTAAGACTATCTTTAATACCACGACTCAACAAAAAAAAAACTCTGAATGAAAAGAAGGATGACAATAACTGCTGAGTTTGTAATGTTACAATACAAGCCATATATTTATATAAATGTGTGTGTGTGTGTGTGTGTGTGTGTGTGTGTGAGTGTGAGTGTGCGTGTGCGTGTGCGTGTGTGTGTGCGTGTGTGTGCATGTGCATGTGCGTGTGCGTGTGTGTGTGTGTACAAGAGAAATATTTGTGTGAAATACTCACAGTTTCATGGTCCCTCGGTGTGAATTGTGTATACTCAGTGTTGCTTCTCAAATCAAACCTGACAGTTTAAGAGAAAGGCCATGATAAAGCGATGCATGCTGAGGTTTGAAGGTGCTGTTCCTGCTCTGTCTGCTGCTGGTTGGGTCACTTTTCTGTTTAATAAATTCAAACCTCTACCACAGCAGCAAGACGTCCACTTCCTCCTGCTTTTCTAAAGTAACCTGGCGTGCCCCATACATTTCCTGATCATAATGTGATAGTCACCTGTTTGCATCAGCAGCCAAAGGTCTGCCCCACTGTCACAAGCAGAACATAATCCAACATCTATAATGATGGCACATGTTATACATTATGAGAAGCCATTCATTTATGTTCAGCTAATCCTAGTAATAGTTTCTGTAAACTCTCAGTAGTTAGAGCCCTCCAGGGAGACACACATCTCCAGGAGTCATCTGTGACCACAAGAGGGAGGTAAAAGCAAAGGAAAGGAAAATCCAAGACCAGAATTTAAACTGTGTTTAATCTTTCCTGAGACTGAAACGGGGAAATGTGTATAATAGTCAAGATATTGACAGACAGATTTGTACCTACATTTTGGGTATTGAGCAGCAGTGAATGAATTTGATACAGACATGCGCTGGTTGAATTTAGCTCCGCTATTATCATTTTTATAGACCTAATATTTAATCTAACACAATTGCATCATTTGATGAGGAATGTGTTTCTGGAATGACGTTTTATGAGAATATGTTGGGCACGCCGGGTCAGGTGACCCTCCCCCGGTGGGCCAAGCGTGAGGACACTGCACCAATCCTGACACCGGGTGATTTGAGCCAATCACAGTCCGGGTGAACTCCAGTCAGCACTCACATGTTCACAAGCCAGAGGAGAAGACACGGTACAGAAATATGTCATTTAATCAACTACAAAACAAAAAAGAAATACTCACATCCTGGACAAGGCATCAGCCAACACATTGTCAGACACTTTTTGTGACAGTTCTGCAGATTAAAGTCTAGCACCATCAGCCCCAGCATTAGTCGTTGGTTGAGATTGAACATGAGAGAAAAACAAGGGGTTATGGGCTGTGAAAACTACAACAGGCAGAGATCCAAGATTAACTTCAAGTGTTGGAGGGCGAGCAACAGGGACAACATTTCCTTTTCAATGATGGAAGGCCAAATGATGCTTTTTTCTGGAAAAATAACTCCCTGGATGGTCCACTGCACTGTCATCCTCCTGCAGCAAAAACCGCCCCAGCTCCAACGCCACCAGCATCCACCTCCAGCTTGAAAGCACGGGACAGTCTGGGGCAGCAAGCACAGGAGGACGGCACAGACACAGTCAAACACAGGCTGGCACTCAGTGACTGCACTAAAGAAGCTTTGGAGTCGGGCAGATTAGTAAGGGGAAGTGCCACAGTTAAAACTTTAGGACAAAAGCTGCGATAATAGCCTGCCATGTCCACGAAGGAGGAGGACAGGGGCCTGCGACTACAGCAGCAGTCTTTCCTCTTGACCAAGAGAAACAACTGTGGCTTTTACAAATTCAAATTGAAAGTTTAATGTGAGGGAAGCTCAGGCAAGGCGTGTGAAAATCTATGTCAAAGTGTCCATGTGCTCTTCCAAAGGAGGAGTATGCATGATTAAGGTGACACTGCAGGTGAATAGGAACAAATATTACATTTCAAATCAAATCAAATCAAACTATTTATATATTTATTTTCATACATATAATGTAACAAAAAGTGCTTTACAGTGCATTAAAAACATTCCCACATGCCGTTTCCCTCCCAACTTCCCCCACAGCCACCCGACCCACACAACCAACCCCCCCCATAGACAGTCACATATACAAACCTGTACATTCATGCACACACACGCACGCACACACACACACACACACACACACACACGTTCTAAGAGACATGAGGCTGAGTACAGATACACCAGTTGAACAGGCACCATCAGAGGAGCCGTTTGCACCAGGAGCAGAGTTGGCCACAGCCACAGTACACAAACTCAGGGCCCAGGGGAGAGATGAGGCAAACACCAAACCTCCACCAGGGGCCCATGAGCCAGGGCCCCACAGCCACAGACGAGCACCGCACCCGGTACAGAGGGCCCCTCAGAGGAAACACTGGAGAGTCTAAAATGAATAAAAGAATAGATAAATATTAAGAAATAAGTCAATAATTGGGTTGAAATACAGTAAAACTAAATAAATACATCTAAAATGCTAAGCCTAAAATAAATAAACACAATAAATAGGGTAAAAAAATATATTAAATGAACCGATTAAATTAAATATTAGTCAAAAGCTAAAATAAAAAGGTGGGTCTTGAGCCTGCTCTTAAAAACCTGAACGTTCTCTGCGGCCCTGAGCTCCTCCTCAGGCCGTTCCACAGACGAGGGCCGTAGTACTGGAAGGACGCCTCGCCGTGAGTGTGTGTCCTGACTTTAGGAATGACTAGGAGCCGGCTGCCGGAGGAGCGCAGGGGCCGCGAGGGTTCATATGGTAAAAGCAGTTCTGATAGATAAGAAGGCCCACGATCATTAAGACATTTATAAACCAGTAAAAGAACCTTAAAATCGATCCTGAAACACACGGGGAGCCAATGTAGTGATTTTAAAACCGGTGTAATGTGATCCCGCCCCCTGGTCTTAGTCAGGACACGTGCTGCTGAGTTTTGTAATAATTGTAAACCTGAAATACTTTTTTTGGGAAGACCAGAGAGCAGGGCATTACAGTAGTCTATATGACTGGAGATAAAAGCATGCATCAGGATCTCCGTGTTGGCCCGAGAGAGAATGGGGTGGACCCTGGCTATGTTTTTTAAATGATAAAAAACAATTTTTGTGATGTTCTTAATGTGTGGAATAAAAGTGAGCACAGAGTCAAAAATAACACCCAGGTTTTTTACTTAACCCCAGGGTTCGATTTTAGGTCGTTTTTTTCCCTTTTAGTTGCATTTTTCTGTCCCCTTTAGTTGCATGTTTGTCAGTTTAGTTGCGTGTTTGTCGCTTTAAGTTGCGTGTTTTATCCCTTTTAATTCTGTGGTTTTGTCACTTTTAATTGCATGTTTTTCTGACCTTTAGTTGTGTGTTTGTCAGTTTAGTTGTGTGTTTGTCGCTTTTAGTTGCGTGTTTGTCACTTTTAGTTGCATATTTTTGTCACTTTTAGTATCCTTTTTGTCACTTTTAGTTGCATATTTTTGTCACTTTTAGTATCCTTTTTGTCACTTTTAGTTGCATATTTTTGTCACTTTTAGTATCCTTTTTGTTTCTTTTAGTTGTGTTTTTGTCCCATTTAGTTGCTTGTTTGTCACTTTTACTTGCGTTTTTCTGTTCCCTTTAGTTGCATGTTTGTCAGTTTAGTTGCGTGTTTGACGCCTTAAGTGCGTATTTGTCCCTTTTATTAGTATGTTTTTGTCACTTTTAGTTGCGTGTTTTTGTAACCTTTAGTTGCGCGTTTGTCGCTTTTTGTTGCATGATTGTCGCTTTTAGTTGCGTGTTTGTTGCTTTTAGTTGCTTATTTTGTAATTTTTTGTTGCATGTTTATCACGTTTAGTTGCCTATTAGTTGCTTTTAGTTGCGTATTTTTGTCCATTTTAGTCGCATTTTTTTGTCACCTTTAGTTGTGTGTTTTTGTCACTTTTAGTTCCATGTTTGTCACATTTAGTTGCCTTTTTGTCGCTTTTAGTTGTCTGTTTTTGTCCCTTATAGTTGCGTGTTTGTTGCTTCTAGTTGCAATAAAATATACAACAAAAACACAACAAAAACATACAACTAAAAGCGAAAAAGAAACGCATTTAGTCATATGTTTTTTGGTTTTAGTCGCGTATTTATACTTTTAGTTGTGTGTTTGTTGCTTTTAGTTGCAATACAAACATTCAACAAAATATACAACAAGTTGTATGTTTTTGTCACTTTTAGTTGCGTGGTTTTTTTACTTTTAATTGTATGTTTTTGTCACGTTTAGTTGCGTGTTTGTCACATTTTGTTCCCTTTTTGTCACTTTTAGTTGTGTGTTTTTGTCCCTTTTAGTTGCGTGTTTATTGCTTCTAGTTGCAATAAAAACATACAACAAAAACATGTTTGTTGCTTTTAGTCGTGTATTTATGGCTTAGTTTGCATGTTTTTGTTTGTCTGTTTGTTTGTTGCTTTTAGTTACAAATGTGTCCAATTTAGTTAAGTGTTTCTGTTGGTTTTTGTTGCGTGTTTGTCGCTTTCAGTTGCGTATTTGTCACTTTTAGTTGCCTTTTTGTCGCTATTAGTTGTCTGGTTTTGTCCCTTTTAGTTGTGTGTATTTTGCTTCTGGTTGCAATAAAAACATACAAATAAAAGGGAAAAAGAAATGCATTTAGTGGCATGTTTGTTGCTTTTAGTCATGTATTTACAGTGATCCCTCGTTTATCGCGGGAGTTGCGTTCCAAAAATAACACGCGAAAAGTGAAATCCGTGAAGTAGTCACAGCTTTATTTTGTATTATTTTACAATGCAATACTGAACTATGGAATGAAACCAAAAATCAAAACCTGTTTTAAAGCTCAAAATGTGCTTAAAACAATCATTTTAATATAGTAATACAAGGTTGGAAACAGTCGTATTTCACAGTCTGTGCCTCTTTGTCCTGACTCCGCTCCGCTGTAGCCTCTGTTTCTACTGAAGGCGCAGAAGAAGAACATTGTTATGGGGAGTTGTTGTTGTTGGCGCTCTTTCTTTTTCTGAGCAAGAAGATTTTTATAAACGGATATGCCACCTTCGATTATATTTGAGAACTAGACAACAGTAAAGCCCCTGAGCCAATCAGGATTCAGAGCTCAATGCACTGTAAAAATATCCGCACTGTAAAAAAAAAATCCGTGAAGCAGCGAAGCCGTAAAAGATGAAACGCGATATAGCGAGGGATCACTGTATGGTTTAGTTTGCATGTTTTTGTTTGTCTGTTTGTTGCTTTTAGTTACGTGTTTGTCCTATTTAGTTGCGTGTTTCTGTCGCTTTTAGTTGTGTGTTTTTGTCACTTTTAGTTGCGCATTTGTCCCTTTTAGTTGTATCTTTTTGTCACTTTTAGTTGCATATTTGTCACATTTCATTTTGTGTTTTTGTCCCTTTTAGTTGCGTGTTTGTTGCTTCTAGTTGCAATAAAAACATACAAATAAAATATAACTAACTAAACTAAACTAAACTAACTAAAAGCGAAAAAGAAATGCATTTAGTCGTATGTTTGTTGCTTTTAGTCATGTATTCATACTTTTAGTCGCGTTTGTTACTTTTAGTTGCAATCCAAACATTCAACAAAACACACAACAAAACATACAACAAAATCATACAACTTATAGTGAAAAAGAAACGTATTTAGTCGCATTTTTGCTGCTTTAAGTCAGGTAATTAAACTTTAATTTGCCTTTTTTGTTTTTGTTTGTCGCTTTTAGTTGCGCGTTTATGTTGCTTTTAGTCACGTATTTGTCCCTTTTAGTTGCATGTTTGTCACTTTTAGTTGCGTGTTTGTCACTTTTAGTTGCTTGTTTTGTCCCTTTTGGTTGCATGTTTTTGTCTCTTTTAGTTGCTTATTTTTGTCAGTTTTAGCTGCATGTTTTTGTCTCTTTTGGTTCTGTTTTTGACACTTTTAGTTATGTTTTTGTCCCTTTTAGTTGCGTGTTTTTGTAACTTTTAGTTGCATGTTTGTCACATTTAGTTGCCTTTTTGTCAGCGTCTGGCTGAAGGTCAGAAGTCTCTAATGTTTATTAAATCATTGATAAGAAGGAGACGAGACCAAACCCCCAAAGTGCTCCATCTCTTTTAAGCGAAACGAAAACCAGATTAGGGAACTCGGAAATATGATCATATTTCACCTGTTTTATCCTCACTTCATTGGCTCCCAGTGCATTTTAGAGTAGATTTTAAGATTCTTTTGTTTACTTATAAATGTTTGAATGGCCTTGCCCCCTCGTACCTCTCTGATCTGATTCACCCTTATGCCCCCTCTCGAGCCCTCAGGTCAGATCAGCTGCTGCTTATTATCCCAATAACAAAACGCAAGCTTCATGGGGACCGTGCTTTTTCAGTTGCTGCTCCGCGACTGTGGAATCAGCTGCCTTTAGAGATTAGGCTCAATCTCTGTCTGTTTTTAAATCACTTGTAAAAACGCACCTTTTTTCCCTAGCTTTTAATACTATGTGATTTTGTTTGTTTTGTGTACGGCACTTTGGCCGACTGTATATTATAAGCCTTATAAATAAAGTTGGTATGGTATGGTATGATAATTTTCCAATAAAAGAAGCAATTTGTCTCTGGCACAATTCAGAGTCACTTCTGCTCAACGACAAGAAACGCGGCCCAACACGGAGCTGCTGTCGTGGTTCTGATCGAGAAACATGCAAATCTGTCGGTGCGTCTCAGCGGGATGAGAAATTAGGACCGTTGCCATAGCGAATAATGATTTAAAGCAAAATATTAGCTCTTTTGCGTCAGGCGTGTCCAAAGACCAAATGACCAAACGTAGGACTTTTGGAATTGGAATTGTAAAATATTTTGATGTTTATTGGTCAGTTTTCTCTCAACAAACGTGTCCAATCTGCTCCTGATGTTTGATTCTTCCACTGAATCCACTTCGTCCATAGATTTCTCTGGGACATTGTAACTTGAAAGGCTGTTTTCTTAAAATGCATTTTTCTCCCTCGAGACATAAAGATCAGCCTTAAAGTCCATATTTCAGGTTCTCAAAATGTTCTACTTATAACTTGGTTTGGTTTAGTTTTGCGTCTGTGAAGTTGCAGTTTGTGAAGAAATTTTGAAAAATAAATGCTTAAAATGACAGGAAGTGATTGAGTTCTAAAACAGAATCCCTCTGTGGTGTCATCAAAAAGCGACGTGCCACGAAAACATTAAAAGAAAAAATAGAAAAAATACATTTTACACACAACTGACACAACTTCTTATACTTTAAAGTGTCATTCAACAAAATAAAGTAGATACTGGGCGTTATTATTTGTCAAATCATAACTATTGTGTAATGTATGTGGATGTTGGCCCTTGTTTACAGTCTGGTTGCTATGGTAACAGTTGTGGATTACCTCTAATTCATATTTGTGCTCGAGTTCAACCAGGAAGTGACATTATAAACTTTACACAAACTATCAAACAAAATGGACAAAAACGTGACAAGAAGTAACAAAAACGCAACTCAAAGTGAAAAAACTGAGACTAAAAGAGACAAAAACACGACTAAAAGCAACAAAAACTCAATTACAAGTGACGGAATCGCAACAGAAGTGACAAAAATGCAACTCAAAGTTACAAAAACGTGACCAGGTGGCATTATCTGGGATATTATTCATCAGATCATAACTATTGTGTCATATATGTGGATGTTGTCCCTTGTTTACAGTCTGGTTGCTATGGTAACAGTTGTGGAATTACCTCTAACTGTGTCATATTTGTGCTCATGTTCAACCAGGAAGTGACGTCACAAACTTTACACAAACTGACAAACAAAAAGTGACCAAAGACGTGACAAAAACACAGCTCAAAGTGAAAAAAAACACACAAAAAAAAAATTAAAAGTGACATATACGTTAATAAAAGAGACAAAAACTAACGGACCTGACGGAATCGCAACAGAAGTGACAAATACACAACTAAAAGCGACAAAAAGGGATTATTATTTGTCAAATCTTAACTATTGTGTAATGTATGTGGATGTTGGCCCTTGTTTACAGTCCGGTTGCTATGGTAACAGCTGTAGAATTACTTTAACTGTGTCATATTTGTGCTCATGTCCAACCAGAAAGTGACATCATAAACTTTACACAAACTCACAAACTGCAGATAAATGGGAACGCCGTTTGTGTTTTAAAATGCGGCCCTGAGGGAAAAGCGTTCAGACGGCTCTGTTTTGAGCGGTTAGTGCCGGAAGCGAGCCGGTTGCCACGGAAACGAGTCGCTAAAATGGCCCAAACTGTCATGTTTTTGACGGTTCATGTTTCGTTTGACAGCGGAAGATGAGACGCAGGTGTTTTTTTGTTGTTTTTTTTAAGATTCCTGTTGCGGTTTTGCTTGTTTTAATTGATTTTGAGGTTTTGAACATCACCAGATTCTTCTAATGTCAAAACTTCCCAATTTCGTGTTATGGGGACATTAAAAGAGCAGCTGTATAGACCCTTTAAAATGCGTCAGAAAGTTCAAAATTCAAGTCGAATTGAGGAAAAATTAAGTAGAAAATAATACACTTTCAATGAAACTGACGTCAGATCTAAAAAGTAATGATTTTAAGTTTTTGTGATTAAAACATAAGCAACAATTTTGAATTTCCAGGCTAGAAATGTCAGTTAGTTTTGCTTTTCTGTAACAAAGGGTGGAGAATATTCACTTTTCTTGCCTCAAAATTGTGTTCGAGCTTCACAAACAGTATAATTTGTGATAAAGCCTGAGATATATCTGCAGATAAAATGAAAAATGATTGTGAGTATTTTTCCAGTAAAACCCATAAATCTGGATTGTTCCTTCATCAAAAATGCAAAGAGTTGAACATAATGTAAAATACAATAATAAATGGGTTTAAAACAGACTCAAAACAACACAATTTAACTAAATGTGACATTTGTAAAAGTGACAAAATATGAGTAAAAGCAACAAAAACGTGTCCAAAAGTGACAAAAAAAGCAACACATTTGAATTTCCAGAGTAGAAAGGTCAGTTCGTTTGCTTTTCTGTAACAAACCATGGACAAATTAGCGTTAAAGTTGTATTTTAGCTTCAAAAGAATCTAATTTCTGGAACAGTATCTAATATATTTCTAGATAAAATGAAAAATGATTTTGGGCTCAACATTTCTGTGAGTATTTTTCCAGTAAAACCCATAAATCTGGATTGTTCCTTCATCAAAAATGCAAAGAGTTGATGATAATTTTGTGTTTAAAGCAGCTCTGATGTCACTCACATGTGTCTGAGGCTTTTACTGACACATCATCTACAGTTGTTATATTTTGTAATATTCTGAGCTTAATCCCAGTTTCTCAGTGAAATCACATCATGTTCCACTGAAACTTTTGCCTCCGTTCTGGATTTAGAATGTTTTTGTCACAGACTTTTAAAGCGTATGTTCATGGCGCTTGTTTTTTGTCGGAATTCCAACAAATTGAATAAAATCCCCAAACATTCTCCATGGAGTGAGATCAGTTTAGTGCAATTCCTAAATGTCTCCAGCAGGTGGCGAAAGCAAATCCTGTACCAGAAAAGTTAAAACTTAAAATTGTGCAGAGACAAACCCCTCGAAGCAAAAGAACATGATTCTTCAAGTTATTTTAGAGCTTTAAATCGAGGACTGCACCAAAATTATAACAGAAATTTAAAAAAATAATAATAATAATAATTCATAATAAATCAGTTCAAAATCAATCAATTCATTCAAAATAAATCGTAAAACATGAGCTATATTTGTTTTACGAGGCATCATCTTGAAAACTGTTTAATTTTTTGCTTTCTTTTGCCTGATTTGCATTTTTGTTCGGAGTGTTTTGAATCCTTGGTGAAAGTTGTTTTGATTCAAACTGGAGGACTCTGGCTTCAGCTCGACGGACTGCTCTGCTCTTCTGAAAAAGTAAAGACATTTTCACTTACTTTACACTGTTATTTAGCTTTTTATGTACAATTTAAAGCTTTATTAACCTAAATAATCTTAAATCTTGTGACGTTTCCGAGCTGTTGTGTTTTGTTTGCAGCACAAAAGTAAAAGTACTGGACTTAAGTGAAGTTTTCAGGTTTCTGCACTTTTACTGAAGTATATTTTACTGTAGATACTTTTTACTTCTGTACATTTCAGAGCGTTTATCTGTACTTTCTGCTCCACTACATTTATGAACTGGACTGAAACGTAAAAGTCTATTTTCTAAAGGTTTTAGAAAGTGTTGAAAAGACTGAGAGGTTTATTTTTTACGCATTTATGGTGATATTTTGCCTGTTTTTTATTCTACTTCCCTTTGAGCAAAAAAAAAAAAGAGAAAAATAACCTGGAAATTGCCTTCAACGAGCAAAACTCAACAGAATAAATACAATTTGATGCTTTAATAGTTCTCAATATCAAAAAGAATGACTTTTACTTTTTACTTTTTACTCTTAAAGCGAGACTTTACAGCAAAACTCATTTTTTTCAGTTTTTTGTCAGTTTTCTCTCTCAACATATGGACTTTCATGTGGAAACAACAAATGTGTCCAATCTGCTCCTGAATATGTTTGATTCTTCCATTGAATCCACTTCATCCATAGATTTCTCTGGACATTATTTTCTTCAAATGCATTTTTGTCCCTCGAGACATAAAGATCAGCCTAAAGTAGATCCACACAAACTGTACAATCTGGACTCAACAAGATTTAGACCAAACACAAGGATTTTTAATATCTATTTAATATCTATTACTATATGTGATATCTATAGTGATTTATTGAAGTTTTAAGTTAAAAAAAATTAGGCAAAATTTGAATTTTTAGGACAATTTTCAGTCAGATCTAGTTTACTTAAAAACTAAATAATGAATCCAAATCTCCTTTGTACATTTTTATAACTAATATGTTACAAAAAAAAACCTGGTTCTGTCCATTTTTCAGATTTAAATGTCCCAAATATGTGGATTTTTGGCAGGTTTCATATAAAATGCCTTATTTCTAAATGAAAACATGACATGATGAAAAACTTATAATACATTTTTTCTGACATTTATGTGAGTTAACTAAAGCTTAACATTCATATCTTTAAATTTAAGTTTTTTTCCTGTTCACCTGCAGTATCTCGCCTTAAAGTAAATTTTTATTGTAGAAATGTAATACTTTTACTTGAGTAGATTTTAAAATGTGATACTTTTACTTTAACTTGAGTATTTTTTGCTGTTGCGGCTGTTGTATTTGTACTTAAGAAACAAAACGCAGCACTTCATCTCTCTGTTTTTTGTTGGATCGTCAGGTGTCGGTTGAAAATGGACGCCCAGGACACTTCTGCCGGACCTCGAGATCCTTCTGCGTCATCCGATAAACGTCCTCCGCCCGAAAACAAACCGGCGCCGAACCAAGCCGTGAAAACAACCAGAAGAGCCAAAAAAGGTCAGTGGAATGTCATCGTTTTCACTCCAGGAGAGACGTGTTAAAGCTGCACTGTGTAACTTTTCCTCCGGAGGGTGTTGTTACGGGAAAATTGCAGTTGTGGATTTCTTTAAAACAAGTTAAACAATAAAAATGCAGAGAGAATGAGTCTGATCAATGAGTTTCTTTATTCACTGGTACCAGAGTGAATAGACGTCTTTCCCTGACATAGTGACTCTCCCTGGTCGACGGAGGTACAACACATTCAGAGTATAAGCGCTTTATACTCAGAGATAACACATCATGAGGACACAACATACAATAATAGTCAAAGCATAGTACATGAGAACAAGGAGGAAGGTTAACTTACGACATAGATGACATTTATCTAAATAAGCGAACTGGGTCAGATGGGCTCCGGCCAGGCGGAACAAACACCAGATACGACTAAGTTAAAGTTAAAGTTAACCTTAGCAATGTAGAATGAGTGAAACCCCAATTTCGGCTATTACAGCGTCTGGACTTCCCCAGACAGGTAGACCTTGAGGGTCAGGCTGTCGGGAAGTCCAGACGCTGAAAGGGAGTCTGGCTCACTTTTTCCACTTAACTGAGCAAGAAATCTTGATTTAAGAGTGAGCTCTGTTTAAGTTTGTGTCACATCTTAAAGAAAACGAGAGGTTGGGTTAAGAGTATAATCTATTGCAAGACCTTTGGCCTTTAAAGGGAAGGTAAGCGAGCATAGATCTCTTCAGGGAACCTTTAAAAGAGTTTTTAGCTAAAGCGGGCTAAAAATACCTCAGAGTACCTAATTTATTGAATTGAATACACTAATATTGTTATTAAGTGACACATTAACCTGGGAACTTAAAGGAGCCCAGCTTAGGGAAAGTGAAGGGAACTCTTGGGGAGCTTCCCGGGACGTGGTGGTAAAACGTCTTAAAAGATACACGCTACGCAGACGTGCGTAAAGCGGTGAAAGGTGCGCACTACCATTTTATCTGGGAGATAAGAAATCTGGGAGATATTAAATATCTGGGAGATAAAATATCTGGGAGATAAAATGGGATCAAACCAGTCAGTGGTGGAGGAGGAAGCTCTAGCCCTCTAATTCAAGCCATGACAGACAAACACGGCAAGGAATGGATTTAAGTATTAACTGTGTGGTCCAAGAAATATAGCTTTCCTGAAGAAGGATCACTGAGCACTAATTTCTAAGAAAAAATTAAAGCAAATTAAAGTAAAAAGACGTATTATAACGTAAACATTGATAACGTTAAAGAAGGAGACCTGAAAAGGAGATAATAATAATAAGAAAATGTGTGACTCAAACAGACATTTTTTTATTTATTTATTTATTTTAAATTGAAGGAATAGAAATTAAGCAACAGTAAAGAATTACTCTGCACACATTTGCACTCACACGTCACTCATTATCTGTGTTTTTGTTTCTGTTACAACCTCCCTCTGACTGCTGTGAGCGCCGGGCTCCAAACCACTGCACGAGGGTCAACACGCTCTGTCCAGCCTTGTGGACCAGACCCTGTGGACCGGACTCTGGAGAAGATCAAGCTTAATAACACCCACACCACTGCCACACCATTCCTCCACCAACGACCTGGATGCCCTCTTGTGCTACAAGCTGCACTAAGCTGGGCACGAATGAGACGGACTGCCATTATCTCAATGACATCGCCCAAACAAATCATTGCATATTGGACAATAAAGCTAACACGGGTGGATGAGTGCCACCTCAAAGAAGATTTAGTTCAAAGACAATGGTTGATGTTCATGTTGCAAAAGAAAGTTGCTGAGAAAGTCACATCTGAGAGACATTGTTTACAAAGCCACTATCAGGACCCAAAGAAAACAAAGCTGGCAAAGAAGAATCAGCCAAAACAAAACCACTATGGAGTTTTGATTCGTACTTTGCGAAATTTCACACAATATGGAGGAGGTGGAGGTGCTCCTGCAGGGCATGGACGTGGGAGAAGATAAACATCTGAAGCTACTGCTTAAAGGCAGTGAAGAGGACACTGAGCAGAGTCTGGGCCTTCAGCGTGACCCTCTGACAGCAGCAGTGGTGGAGCAGAGCCCGGCCGTGCAGCAGACAGACAAAAAGGAGAGGTAACATCACACAGCATTAGAACTTTAAAAGCCTTTTTTAATGGAGAATGCATTTCCTGAAAATCAGTCACGTCATCAGCAGCACATACACAGCACATGCTCTCGCAACGAAGAAATGCTTTGCACTGATTCACTTTAAGAATAGCACACGATGCATTTTGATATGTCTGATCATCTTATCGTAAAAGTTTTTGGTCTCCGTATAAACGCAGCTCAAACCTGCTTACAGCTTAGAGTGACATAATGAATATAGAGCTACATCTAAGAAGAAATACATAGCTATATTAAAAGAGAAATATAGAGCTTTGTTTTGAAACTGAATATTGTTTGGTTTGTTGTTTGTTTGTTTTTTTTGTTTTTTTTTATGGCTAAGATCTTTTTGCGCACATTTTGTTTTGACAAGAAGTTTAGGCGGAAACCCTGCAGGACTTTAATAGGATCTGGTTTTGCTCCTGTTTTTCGATTTTTTGATTTTTGGTTGAAATGAGCTCATCTTTTTTTTTTTCCTGTAACAAACAGTGGTTTTATGGAAATTTTAATGGATTTGATGTTTTTCGAAAGAGTTAAAACCTCCCCAAATTTACATTTTGGAGGTTCCAAATTGTCTAACATAACATTTTGATTATAAGAATTAGGTTGATACGGTTTTCTTTTTTTTTTTTTTTCCTTCACGGGACCCTGGCCAGTTTTAGTCATGTGCCTGTGAACTAGAAAAAACCTGACTCCTCACAGGCCACAGACAAAACAGAGATAAAGGTGGCAGCTGTGAGAGAGGTCATCACAGCAGATTCAAACACAATACTGACATTGGAGTATTTAAAGTATTGAACAAAGAGACATAGCAAATTTACAATTATGTTACCATTGCATGCACAACTAATATTTTCTTGTGTGAGCGCTCTTATTTCCTGTACAGGCTCCTGCTGTCGATCCTTGACCCCGTTCCTTTTCACCGCCTGCTCTGCCTCCGCTCTCTGACCATCGACTGGACCCAGCTGAGGCCACAACGGGAAGTACTGATTATTTAAAGCTTAATCTTAAGTACGACCAGCCATGGAGCTGGTTTACCTCAATAGTATTTAAACTTATTACATGTTCTAGAGTCGTTTTAAGTTGAACTATTTTACAAAATTCATGCAAGCTCTTGGAATATATTTCACATAAGCAAATTTAACATTTTAGATTATTAAATAGCTTAATTAATTAAAACAAATAAATAAATAAAAGAAATTGAGATCTGCCAAATGCTGAATAAGAAACAAAGATGAAGACATGGTTTTAAAATAAGACATCCCAAATAAATTAATGCCTTTACTTTGTTTGTTAAAAGTCAATCTATAACTTGTGAAAGAGGCAGGAACACCCTCTTTCAAAAATTGTTTGCAAAAATAAAACATTAAATGGCATTGTCTACCAGGCCCTCCAGGTCATTTCATATATTTATTTAGTTCAAACTAAGATTGCAGATCCCAAAGTGTTTTCTGTGTGGTTGGTGCTTTAGCGCATGATGGTGATTTTTGTGTTCCTTCTGAGACTTTTGCAGAGAAAACTGAGGTGCCACACGGCGACAGAGATCAAATGTGGATGGAGAAGCTCCAGGTCACAGCGGCTCAGAGGGCGGGGCAGACGGAGGGGATGAGGAGGTCAAGGAGCAGCGGGAGGACATCGCGAACGGTTCGGCTGACGCGAAGGACACAATTGAAAACTGCAAGGAGTGTCACCCAAACCAGGTGACGTAAAAAAAAAAAAAAACATACACAGGTCAGTTATAGATGTGGACATTGGTGGTGTTGAATTTTAAAAATAAATAATTGGGGGACAAACAAATAGGGAAAAATGAACCCATCAACTCAACAGCGTGTCTATAACAAAAAGCAATATCAAAATGATAACGTGCGAGGAAAACTCAGCTGGTGTAAACTCAATTTTGGAGAGCTCCTTAGATTATTACAGATTGAGAGTAGGTTTGATGAACAGTCATCAAGTCTAAAGGATTTATTACACTTGTTGCAACAAGAGAGAACTAACAATTTTGATGTTCTGGGGAATGTGATCACAGACAGGACACTTCCTGTACCCACACAGTCACAAAAATGTGGTTTTTATATATGACGTCATTTTAAAGGTTGTGCACAACTCAAACTATGAACATGGTGACATTTTTGGACTTGACGAGTAAAGCTCTTGGACTAAAGAAGCTTCACTAACGCCTGTTTGTGTGAATGTGTATGAATGAATTAATCACTTTCTACTTTGCTTTGATTATGGACTTACGCATTTTCTGAAGTTTTTATAGATTTCTTTTGGCATAACTAAGACAAAGGTTATTTTAATCTCAAATTTACAGGTTTCAGCAGATGACCCAAAGGAGCACACAGATCCAAACAGAGTGGATCTGTGTGTACAGTGGAACAAACAATTATAAAGTACATCTAATACTTTAAATGTGTGTCTAATCTTTGATTATTTTTCTTCTCAGGTTGGTAATGATAATTTTTTTTTGCGGAGACTGACACAGTACAGGTGGCATTTTGATGCACGAAGGGCCTGAGCCCAAACAGGGGCTGGTGTAACAGTCTGTGTGTTATTTGTGATGTTTCCTATTTACCAGAAACAACTTTGGACCAAGAAGATAAACCAGTCGAAGCTGGTTGATTGTAATGCATGAAATTATTCCTTCACAGGTATCCTGGCAGAAGATGAAAATGTATGTTTGTTTTTTGTTTTGTTTTTTTTAAAAAGGCTATGATATAATTAGACAAAATTTCAGAATATATATTTTCATTAAAGATATTAAAGACATTCATATGTGATCTTTGATTTGAATTTGATTCAGAAAAGGCCTATTGAAATAATATATAATATATATATATATATATATATATATATAAATCAAATTATAATACTAAGGTATGAGTGTGGCAATTAATATTTAACATAAAATATTGTTGAAAAAAAACTAGACAAGAGAAGGTTTTTTTTTTATGTAAATTTTCCATATTTGGTCAATTGATATGACTTAAATTTTGTGTTTAGTTTGTCTGCTCTGAGCCTTTAATTAAGTCGCCTGTAGCTGGCGCACTTATGGCTCTGCCCAGCCACACTCAGGCCAACTTAGCTTTTGTTTGACCTGGTGGGACGGTAGTCACGTTTTCGCTTTTATTTTGCTCAGATTTAGCTGGGGATGGGTTTGTCCTTAGGTTGGTAGTGGTGTTGGCACTGGCTCCTACGGCCCTGTACAGGGTTGGCCCGGTGTCACATCATCTGTTTGTTCTTTTTGGCCGGCCCATCAGGTCCACCTTTCTGTTCATTCCTTTGTTTTATATTATTTTCTCCTTTTTGGGAAAGGGAGGGCAAATTTAACTAGCGGCACTCACAGGAAAAAGGGGGGAGTGCACTTTGTTTTTGTTTCTGTTCAGGTCAAAACACGGCTGAAGCTGCAGAGCTGGAGCTAGACCTGGTTTTGAACATTAGAGGCAACGCTGGTTGTCACCCGACATCGCTGTGGGACAGCTGAGCGGGGCACATGGATCCATGCTTCACACTGTGGCAATGGACCCAACGCTCACGAAACAAAACAACTTCCTGAGCCGCACGGAGCGTGTGGGGAGACAGCTCCCACCGCTGGAACCACATCTGCTCTTCCCCTGGAAGGGGGGAGGAGAGACGTCAGAGAGTAAGCAACCCACTGCTGGAGGACCAGGGTGAGCTTATGGTGAAGAAATTGAATCTCCAGATTTAGATTTTCATGTGTGCCTTATTTCTGACAATTTTGATAATATGGTTAAGTTTGATGCCTGGTTTCATTTACTCAAATAAACATGGCATGAAACGAAGCACCCGTAGTCTGACTTCTGACGAGACGGCCTGGTTAGAAGCATTGACTAAGTCTTACAACCACTCGACTGTCCACACTTTAAATTACTGGTATCAATATGTAAAGAGTCACAATTGATCTGATCGTCATCTGTGCACATGTTTGCCCATAGCTACAGCAGCAGCATAGAATCTTGCCACACATTGGACCCTGGTTTAAAGTTCCTGACAATGCCGGTCGTGAACCTTGATTTGGGCCGGTTCACATCAAGCCCGGTTCTAAGTTTTTTATTTGTTGCTGACATTTATTGTTCTGTGAATATGTTTTTCTGTGTGGATATCAGATGTGTGGATGTCTTCCGGTGGGTTGGGCTGGACGATGTGCGGCCGTGGTCCCCTCGGAGCATTCATACATCATATTTCCACACCCACACTCTGATCACAGACTTAGAACGCAAATTGGCTCCACATGACCCGATTTGGGGATCTGTTGTGCCAGACGACCACAACCTCTGGACTTCAGGTCAAAAGGTCATGCTGGCCCTATTCCCCAGCATGGGGGATAGGCAAGTTAATGTTAAGGGTTTAAACTCTCAGTTAAGTGTTCTCATCATATGTTAATAACACTCTCTCTGTTTTAGCCTCTACGAGGGAGGAGTTAACATGCCTTACGCTCTGTGGCTCCTCAAAATCGCCTGGTGTTAGATCAGATCATCACTAGCCAAGGGGGGGTCTGTCAGATCGTGGGGAGCAACTGTTGTACCTACAGACCTGCTAATGATAAAGAGGGGGGCGATAGCACGGGCATAGCTAATCTCACTAAATTACGAGACCTGATGGAGGGTGAGACTGCGAAGGGCTATTCGCTGTTCACTCTCGATTGGTTTCTCTCATCCTGGAAAGAGTTGTTGATAAATATTGCATTCTTCTTTATCTTAGTTTCCTGTCTTATTCCCTGCATTCTTAGGATGGTGAATTATCTAGTTTCTTCCCAGTTTTTGTTTCTGCAGAACCGAGCAGAGGCTTTAAGCCTGACGGCTCACTGGGACTTGTCTGGTGACTTTGACCTGGACTTGGACTGAACTGAACCATTAGGCCCGGGTTGCTTTCAACATGTTTATTCGAAGGCATCATTGCATTTTGAGTATTTTTAACTTTTGATTTACAGGTTGATTGAATTGATTGTTTGAAACATGAATAAATATAGATATGTTATTCTAATGATTTGATTTGAATTGATTACAGATTTTTGGGTGTAACAGTAAAATGCTTTTATCTGTGACATGGGGTGGAGTGTAATAGCCGAAATTGGGGTTTCACTCATTCTACATTGCTAAGGTTAACTTTAACTTTAACTTAGTCGTATCTGGTGTTTGTTCCGCCTGGCCGGAGCCCATCTGACCCAGTTCGCTTATTTAGATAAATGTCATCTATGTCGTAAGTTAACCTTCCTCCTTGTTCTCATGTACTATGCTTTGACTATTATTGTATGTTGTGTCCTCATGATGTGTTATCTCTGAGTATAAAGCGCTTATACTCTGAATGTGTTGTACCTCCGTCGACCAGGGAGAGTCACTATGTCAGGGAAAGACGTCTATTCACTCTGGTACCAGTGAATAAAGAAACTCATTGATCAGACTCATTCTCTCTGCATTTTTATTGTTTAACTTGTTTTAAAGAAATCCACAACTGCAATTTTCCCGTAACAGTGTGTCTGCTGCTCGTCTGTGGAGATGTCCCGCATTATGGCATTAAACACATATTTTAGCAAAAAATAAAGCAGGGGATGCAAACAGACCACTTTTTATGGTTTAGTCCTGGTTTAGTCTTTGGTTTGGTCTTGGTTTTGTCTTTGATTTGGTCTTAGTTTAGTCTTGTTTTGGTCCTGGTTTAGACTTGGTTCAGTCCTGGTTGGTCTTGGTTTGATTCTGGTATAATCTTTAGTTTGGTTTTAGTTGGTCTTGGATCAGTTTTGATTTTGTTCTGGTTTGGTCCCGATTTGGTCTTAGTTTGATCTGGATTTGATCCTGGTTTAGTCCTGGTCTGGTCCTGGTTTAGGTATTTGGTTGGTCTTAGTTGGTCTTTGATTAGTTTTGTTTTGTTTGTCCTGATTTGGTTATTTTTTGGTTCTTGTTTGTTCTGGGTTTTGTCCCAGTTTAGTCCCGGTTTGGTCCCAGTTTGGTCCCGGTTTGGTCCTGGTTTAGTTGTTTGGTTTGGTTTTAGTTGGTCTTGGATTAGTTTGGATTTTGTTCTGGTTTGGTCCTGATTTGGTCTTTGTTTGGTCTTGGTTCAGTGTTTGTTTGGTCCTTGTTTAATCTGGATTTGGTCCTGGTTTGGTCTTGGTCTGGTCCTGGTTTAGTCCTTGGTTTGGTCCTAATTGGTCTTGGATTAGTCTGGATTTAGTCTTGACTTTGTTCTGGTTTAGTCCTGATTTAGTCTTTGGTTTGGTCTTGGTTTAGTCTTTGGTTTGGTCCTAGTTGGTCTTGGATGAGTCTGGATTTAGTCTTAACTTTGTTCTGGTTTAGTCGTGGTTTGGTCTTTGGTTTGGTCCTAATTGGTCTTGGATGAGTCTGGATTTAGTCTTGACTTTGTTCTGGTTTGGTCTTGATTTGGTTCTGGTTTAGTCTTTGGTTTGGTCTTGTTTTGGTGCTTTGTTTGCTCTGGTTTGATCCATGTTTGGTTCTGGTTTAGTTTTGTTTTGGTCCTGGTTTAGACCTGGGTTAGACTTGGTACAGTCCTGTTTGGTCTTGGTTTGATTCTGGTTTAATCCTTGGTTTGGTCTTAGTTTGGTCTTAGTTTGGTCTTGGTTTGGTCCTGGTTTAGTCCTAATTTGGTCCTGATTTAGTCTTGATTTGATCCTGATTTCGTTCGGTACTAGTTTGATCTGGATTTGGTCCTGGTTTAGTCCTGGTCTGACCCTGGTTAAGTTCTGGTTTGGGCTTGATTTGGTTATTTTTTGGTTCTTGTTTGTTCTGGGTTTTGTCCCAGTTTAGTCTTGGTTTAGTCCTGGTTTGGTCCCAGTTTAGTACTGGTTTGGTCCCAGTTTAGTCCTGGTTTGGTCCTGGTTAAGTCCACGGTTTGGTCTTGACTTTGTTCATGTTTGAGTCTTCTTTAGTCCTGGTTTGGTCCCGGTTTAGTCCTGGTTAAGTGTTTGGTTTGGTCTTAGTTGGTCTTGATGTTGTTCTGGTTTGGTCCTGATTTGGTCCCGGTTTAGTCTTCGTTTGGTCCTGGTTCAGTCGTGGTTAAGTCCTGGTTTGGGCTTGATTTTGGTCCTGGTTTAGTCCTGGTTTAGTCCTAGTTTAGTCCTGGTTTGGTCTTTGTTTGGTCCTGGTTTGGTCCTGGTTTAGTCCTGGTCTGGTCCTGGTTTGATCCGGATTTAATTTGATTTGGTACATTAAGACGTTTTTTCTTCCTGGTGCTGAGGAGGCACAGGATCTACAGGACTCTCAGTTTTTATTTGGTCAAAAATGTATTTAAAAAAAGTTTCGACATTTTATCCCCAGAAGAAGCGACGATATCGAAAAGAGCCAAGCTAAAAGGCGAACCAGAAGAATCTGCGAGTCAGCAAATGGCCGATCAGCAATATTATCAGCACTTGCTTCCACTGGCTCAACATCGGCATCAAGCATCGAACCAGGCGGCGACCGGGCGGTGTCCTCAACACCAACACGCTCAGGTAAGATTCAGAGTCCAGCATCACGGGAAATACGTGTTCGGTTCGAATAGAAATTGCAGTTTGAATGGAGGCAATTAGCAACTCACAAAGTCTTTTAAAAGGGCAATAATTTCCTCCACAAAAAACAAAATGTCCTGTTTTATTCTGCATCAACTGCTAACTCTGTAGTTTAGAAATTTTCAAAATGTGTTCAGAGACAGGGAACAAAAATGCAACAAAAATCAACAAAAACTAGTTTAAAAGAGTCCTAAACACGTCAAAAATAACTGTAGTTATTAGTAGGTTGTAATTTGTTAAAATATGTTCTGAAATAAGTGATAAAAACTGACTGACAGCGACAAAATTGAGAAAAATTTGACTAAAATGGACAAAAACCTGACAATATTGTTCTGAAATATGTGATTATTGTATTAGTTTGTAAATTCATATTTCAGTCTTTTCTTTTTCTCAATTCTCCTGGTTGTGTTTAATGTAAGGATGCATGATTTCCCTTTTTCTTTTTGAGCAATAAAAACAGCCATAATGAAAAAAGTACATTCAAACTCTGGCATAAGTGACTAAAAGTGACAAAAACACAACTAAAAACGCAACTGAAAGCCACAAAAACGCGGTTTAACGGCAAAACCGTGAATAAACCAGACTAACAGTGACAAAAGTTTGACGAAAAGTGACAAAAAATGAAAAAAAAGCGACACACACATTTTTGTATTAGTTAATGATAAAAACGCAACTGAAAGCTAAAAAAACATGACCTAAAGCTTCAAAAATGCGACTTAAAGTGACAAAAACGTGACTAAACCCAACAAAAACACTTCTTCTGAAACACTTGATTCTTTTAGTAGTTTGTCTTTTGGTCAATTCTCCAGGTTGTGTTTAAAGGCGCTTGTTCTTCCATTTATTTAGAGCAATAAAAACACAGCTAATGACAAAATACATTAGATTTTAATACATTTTTGGCAGAAATGTTCCACAGAGAGGCTTCAAGAACCCATGATAAAGGCTAAACTTGGCATAATATTGCACAAACTGTATAAATTGTTCTAAAAATGCTAAACTAAATCTTCTCTCAGAGCCACGCCCCGCGGCGTTCTTACCCCGCTCCGGCGCTCTCCAGCGGTGCTCGACTCCTGGAAGTGGTCCCCCAAGAGCCGCGCCCCCACCCCTCAGCCAATCAGCTCCCTCCGCCCGGCCGGGCCCAGGTCTACGCCCCGATGGGAACCCAGCCGCCGCGCCCGCCGGCCCCCTGTACCCTGGAAGTGGTCCCCCGAGAGCCGCGTCCCCAGCCCACAGCCAATCAGCTCCCTCCGCCCGGCCGGGCCCAGGTCTACTCCCCGATGGGAACCCAGCCGCCGCGCCCGCCGGCCCCCTGTACCCTCTGCAACCAGGTGAGGAAAGGGCAACGGTCACAACGGTTTCAACCATATTGAAAAAAAGTCATTGGATTTCAGTAAATTCTTGGCAGAAATGACTGAAAGTGACAAAAACACGACTAAAAATGCAACTGAAAAACAACAAAAACACATATTAAAGTGACAAAAACATAATGAAACTCGACTAACAGTGAGAAAAACCTGACAAACTCACTCAAACAAAAAGCGACAAAAAAACGTGACTAAAACGCGACTAGAAGCAACAAAAACGCAACTCAAAGTGAAAAGACTGAGAATACAAGAGACAAAAACTTAACTCGAAGCAAAAAACCTGACTGACAGAGATAAAACACGATTAAAGCAACAAAAACTCAACCGTAAGTGACAAAAACGCAACAAAAGCGACAAAAACGCAACAAAAACGAGAAAAATTGGACACAGCGGTGTTATCAGGGATTATAATTCGGCAAATCCTAACTATTGTGTGATGTACGTGGATGTTGGTCCTTGTTTACAGTCTGGTTGCTATGGTAGCAGTTGTGGAATTGCCTCTAACTATGTCATATTTGTGCTCGTGTTCAACATTAAGTTACATTATAAACGTTACACAAAGTGACAAACTGGGACAAATGGGCAAAATATTTAGTAAAACCTTAAAGTCTATACGACAGATTAGACACACATTTCACTAAAACGTTGTGAACATGATTCAATTTAAGATTTTACTAAACATTTGGCCCGTTTGTCCCCAGTTTGACAGTTTTCATAAAGTTTATAACGTCACTTCCTGGTTGAACATGAGCACAAATATGACACAGTTAACTGTTACCATAGCAACCAGACTGTAAACAAGGGCCAACATCCATTAAAAATACACAACACTTACAAATACAATACACAATACTTAACAATACGTTTATTTTATTAAATGATGGTTGAAACTGTCCGATAAACGTTTCAGTTGCGTTTAAATTGTATTTTTGACGGCACTTCTGACAGAAACACGTTTGTCTCCCCAGAACTCCCCGATGCCGCCGCCGCCGCGTCCAGCCGCGGTATTCGGCCCTTTCCTCGGCTTCATCCCCGAGTCCAGGATCCACTGGGTTGGGTTTTTGTGAGTAAAAACTACACCACTACTACAAGTACTGCTGCTGCTCGTACGACAATTACTATTACAACTTCTGGGACTACAGCGAAAACATTGAATTGCGAGCTGTCTACGTAACAATCTGCTGTACTGTTGAAATCAAACACTAAAACAAATCAGAACTCTTCATAATTGTTTCTGTGGCAGGATGGACGGACAGTCGGTGTACGGGATCCTTCCGTGAAAAACCCAAAACGACGTAGAGAAGAAGACAACGCTGTCAAACTGGAAAATGCACTCGGCCTAAAGAGGAAGCCAATAAACCGCTCTAAATATGGTCCAGTCTTGATTGTAGAAGGTAAAATATTATATTATGTGGAAACGACAAACTTGTCCAATCTGCTCCTAAAGATGTTTTATTTATCGCAGCTTAAAGTCGATTGGTCTAAGTCAAGATTTAGACCAAACGTACAGAAGGATTTTTTAAATATCTGATTCTAAAACAGATTTATTGAAGTTTTAAGTAAAAAAAAAAAAAAAAAAAAAAAAAAGGACCATTTTCAGTCAGATCTAGTTTACTTAAAACTAAATAATAAATCCAAAATCCCCTCTGTACATTTTTATAACTAATATGTTACAAAATGAACCAAGAAATTTAAACCTGGTTCTGTCCATTTTTCAGGTTTATATGTATTTTTGACTGTTTTTACACATAAAATGCCTTATTTCTTATCTTTGTCCTGGTTTTGCCCTGCTTTAGTCTTGGTTTAGACCTGGTTTAGTCCTGGTTTAGTCCTGGTTTAGACCTTGTTTAGTCCTGGTTTAGTCCTGGTTTACAGCTGGTTTAGACCTGGTTTAGTCCTGGTTTAGACCTGGTTTAGTCCTGGTTTAGACCTGGTTTAGTCTTGGTTTAGATCAGGGTTAGTCCTTGTTTAGTCCTCGTTTACTACTCATTAAGTCCTGGTTTAGTTCTGGTTTGGTCCTTGTATAGTCCTTGTTTAATCCTGTTTTGGTCCTGGTTTAGTCCTGGTTCAGACCTGGTTCCGACCTGGTTCAGACCTGGTTCAGACCTGGTTTAGTCCTGGTTCAGACCTGCTGTAGTCCTGGTTTAGTCCTGGTTTAGTCCTGGTTCAGACCTGGTTTAGTCCTGGTTTAGTCCTGGTTTAGACCTTGTTTAGTCCTGGTTTAGTCCTGGTTTACAGCTGGTTTAGACCTGGTCTAGTCCAGGTTTAGACCTGGTTCAGACCTGGTTTAGTCCTGGTTTAGACCTGGTTTAGTCCTGGTTTAGATCTATATTGCATTTCACATTGAACAAAAGGTAAAGTTTGTGCTCGTTTCAGATTCTCAGAACACTGAAAACAGCCGAGGAAATGACGGTAAAAGTCTGTAAAGTCTGTAATCTGACTTTTCTTGCGGCTCTCGTTCTGCTGATTGACAGGTGACTGACAGGTGAAGTGATTGACAGGTGACTGACAGGTGAAGTGATTGACAGGTGTTGGACGGGGTCGATTGCGGCCTCAGGTCCATTTGAACTGTGTAAAGTCTGAGATTTTCTGATAAAACCTTCAGTCGTCTCCATCACAGACACAGAAAGTGAACCAGGGTCTGAGCCGAGCCTCGTCACATTTGAACAATTCTGACAAAACCTTTGATTATTAGACCTTTGAAACCAGGAGACAAAAACAAGTCGACTGTAACAGAGTAAAACTGTCCTGGTTTAGTCCTGGTTTAGTCCTGGTTTAGACCTGGTTTAGACCTGGTTTAGTCCTGGTTTAGTCCTGGTTTAGACCTGGTTTAGACCTGGTTTAGTCCTGGTTTAGACCTGGTTTAGTCCTGGTTTAGACCTGGTTTAGTCCTGGTTTAGACCTGGTTTAGTCTTGGTTTAGACCAGGTTTAGTCCTTGTTTAGTCCTCGTTTACTACTCATTAAGTCCTGGTTTAGTTCTGGTTTGGTCCTTGTTTAGTCCTTGTTTAATCCTGTTTTGGTCCTGGTTTAGTCCTGGTTCAGACCTGGTTCCGACCTGGTTCAGACCTGCTGTAGTCCTGGTTTAGTCCTGGTTTAGTCCTGGTTCAGACCTGGTTTAGTCCTGGTTTAGTCCTGGTTTCATGTGTTGGGTGAATATTCCGGCTCTAAAAGCTGCTTTGATCACATTTTTGTTTTGGTCGTTGAACTAAAATGCTACAAATCACAGACACATTTAGTCCGTTTCTTGGTCTGGGTTTATGCCCTGATCAGGCCGGAGCCATGATATCGACGGCTCTTTGTTCATGGAGCTTCAGACGGACTCAGACTCAGTGTTTACACTGGAGCCAGAACGATGGAGGAACAAACACACGGGACCGACGCCGAGAAGACGAGGGAGAGACAGAAACGTCGTGGAACTCAGCTTTTACCTGTGTCATAGGGCTGTTGTAATGCAAAACACGACTAAAGGCCATAAAACACGACTCAAAGCCATAAAACAGGACTAAAAGACAGAAAAACATGACTCAAAGCCACTAAACATGACTCAAAGACACAAAAACACGAGTCAAAGACACAAAAACATGAATAAAGGCCAGAAAAACACGACTCAAAGCCATAAAAACACGACTCAAAGCCACAAAAACACGACTCAAAGCCACAAAAACATGACTCAAAGACACAAAAACATGACTCAAAGCCATAAAAAACACAACTAAAAACCACAAATATGCAACTGAAAGAGACAAAAACATGCCTAAAACAGACAAAACGGCACAAAAAAGACAAATATTCCACTGAAATAGACAGAAATGCAAATAAAACCGACAAAAACACGACTGAAAGCAACAAAAAACGCCACTAAAACACAACAAAAGCAACAAAAACATGCCTAAAACAGACAAAAAGGCACTAAGAGAGACAAAAACACCACTAAAAACAACACAAATGCAACTAAAACCAATAAAAACGCCACTAAAAGCGACACAAATGTGACAAAAAACGATTTAAAAATGCGATCCTTTCATCAGTTCGTCAGTTCACATTTCCGTCTTTTTGTCGATGTAAAATGTGAACGTGGAACAGAATTAAACCATAAATCTAATGTCGGTCACAAAACGGCTCAGAAAAGCCACACTTGGACGTTTTTCGCTCGTCACGTTTTAATCCACAGTTTATTTTCACTCGTGTTTCCTGCGGAGTCTCGGTTTATTTCGGTTTCCTCTGATTTGACGAGTCGAGCTTCGCGGCGGGACGTCTCTGAAGATTTGCCAGAATGAAATAATAAATAAAGTAATAATAAAGTCAGCGCAGGTTTGGGGAAGTGGAGCACCGCCTGCCGAGTCGAGAGCCGGCTCTTCGTCGTCTTTCATTCAGAGTCGTGTTCAGTCTGTGTTTACCTCCGGTTTTAGAGTTTGTCAAGGAGTTTCTTTAAAGTCTACAGTGTACGACGGCTTCTCAGACTTTAGTGGAAAACTCCTGTGGCAACTGTGTGTTAGAATTTAGACAGAAAAGTGAAAATTTGAAAAATAAAAGTTTATAATGACAGGAAGTGGTGCTGAGTTCTAAAATGGAATATCTCTGACAAAAACACAACTAAAAGCGACAAAAACACGACTAAAAGTGACAAAAACATGACTAAAAGTGACAAAAACACGACTAAAGGTGACAAAAACATGAATAAAAGTGACAAAAATACAACTAAAAGCGACAAAAACATAGCTCAAAGCGGCAAAAACACAACTCAAAGCGACAAAAACACGACTAAAATGGACAAAAACACAACTAAAAGCAACAAAAACATGACTGAACGCGACAAAAACACAACTAAAATTGACAAAAACATGACTGAAAGCGACAAAAACACAACTAAAAGCGACAAAAACACAGCTCAAAGCGACAAAAACACAACTCAAAGCGACAAAAACACAAATAAAAGCGACAAAAACGCAATTAAAAGCGACAAAAACACAACTAAAAGCGACAAAAACACAACTAAAGCGAAAAAAACCACGACTAAAGCGAAAAAAACCATGACTAAAAGTGACAAAAACACGACTAAAAGTGACAAAAACGTGAGTAAAACAGACAAATTTGCCTCTAAAAGCAACAAAAATGTGATTAAAAGAGCCAAAAGTGCAACTGAATGTAACCAAAACTCCATCAAAAACCACAAAAACACCACCGAAGGAGACACTTCACGGATGTAAAACTGTGATAAATATTTAGCACAAACTATCACAACAAACTGAGTCAGATTTAGAAAAACAAACCTGTTACATGCACTTTAAAACAGATTTGATTGATTTATCTGTTGGTTTATTGTCCAGATTAAACTGTTTTTTTATCCTGGATGAAAGAAAAATCTGAATTTAAACTTCCACTTCCTCCTTTCGCGGTTTGAAAATCTGGGATATTTTTTGTCAAACTTTTCCGTTTGAGGCCGAGCGACAAAGGAGGCTCTGAAGATCGTTTCTGATTGAAATGAAGCGTCTGATCTGAAGGTTCATCATCAAAGCCTTGTGGACAGAACCGACGACTATCAGGAAGTTTCAACGTTTGAAAGAGCAAGACGGAATTTAGATTTTGAGGTGAAACTTTTGGATTTTAGCTGATTTCTTTCAAAAACACAAAAAACACCTAAGAAAACCAAAGACACAACAGAAGTAGCAAAAACTTATCTAAATACTATGATCTTACCACATTTTTCATACTGTATCTCAAGCTGGTCCCAAGCAAACAAGACCAGCCTGAAGCCGCTAGAATCAATCTAAAAGCGCGCACTAAAAATCCTGGATAAAAAATCGCATATGTATCATCATTGCCATATATTGCGCAAGCATAAAATGCTGAGCTTTGAAAATTTTATCACATTCTCCCAAATCAAACTGGTTTACAAGATCATCCACAATCTGGCTCCTCCGCCCCTCAAAGAGTTCATTCACCAGACTTCAGCCGTGACCACCAGGATCACCAGAACCTCCACCAGAGGACAGTGCAGTATTCCCAAGTGTAAAACAAGCCTTGCCCAATCGTCCTTCTCATACCAGGGGACCAAACAGTGGAATAAGCTCCCCACTGAGCTCACAAATGAAAGTAACCTCTATACCTTCTCCAGAGAGGTAAAGAAGTGGTTTATTGAGAACCAGAGATGCACACACTGAGCACAAACTTGCACGCTATTATTTGAAATATGTATATATGGTTTTATGTAATTAGTATAAAATAGTCTTGTCTTAGCTCCTTTTATAAACTTATTTAAAAGTGTATTAGCTTTACTAAGTGTAAATTGTTCTAGGATTTTTTAACAACTAATACTGTAATCTTAACTTTAAGGTGCTGGTATCTGCAATGAACCTCGATGTTAAAATAATGTTGATGACGATGGAGTGTCAGAGACTGTATGAAAACTGTTGCTCTGTAAATAATGCACATTGTACTCCCCCCGTCCCTGATCCAGGACTGCAGATGGAAATTAGCTTGCATAGCTATAATCTGGTGCAATCATCTTTGCCCTCGAGCATAATGTCATTGTACGTGGTCCTGTTCAAATAAATAAAATAAATAAAAAATAAATAAGAAAAGCTAAAAATGTGGTGAAAATGTTGCTTTATTCAGAGTCTGGCTGAGGTTTCTTTGGTCCGAGATGCACTTTTGGAGCGAAAATAATTTGATTTTTATTATTATTATTTTTTAACCCTTTGTTACCTGCAAAGAACAAGCGTTTTGTTTACAGACTTTTAAAGGGTCTGATGGTTATTTAGCCTTTAACAATAGATGTGAAAATATGAACTAAAGCATCAGAAAGGGTTAAAACATCACGACAGATATAGATCAAATGCTGTTTTTCTTTTTTGTCCGTTCCATTTTAATTCCCCCAAACTTCATGTCAAACATGAAAGTAAAATCCTTCTGAGCATCGTCTGTGTTTCTCGTCGTACAAATACTGACTCGACTGAGCGGAAAACTCTTCGGAAGAGTTTAGTCTGAAGCAGCGTGAATGGATTTAAAGAGAGAAGACGCAGCTGTTTGGTCAGAAATCTGAGCCAAAAGTGTGAGATGTGTTTTCTCTGGTGTAATGTGCGCCGCTGGACACCGGGAGGCGCTGCTGGCTCAGATACAGCTGCTGAGACCTGACTTTGTCGTGGTTTTAGAAAAATAAACGCCTTAAAAGTTTGTAACTGGTGAAGAAAACTTGGATTCAACCTCAGAATCTGACAAAATATGAAAAACTGACATGATTTTGTCAAAGTAAAAGCCTCAGACACATGTGAGTGACATCAGAGCGGCTTAAACACATTTATTATTGTATTTTACATTATGTTTGAGGAAATTATCATCAACTCTTTTTTTCATGAAGATTTTTGATGAAGAACAATCCAGATTTATGTTTTTTACTGGAAAAATACTCACAGAAATGTTGAGCCCACAATCATTTTTCATTTTATCTAGAGATACATTAGATACTGTTCCAGAAATTAGATTCTTTTGAAGCTAAAATACAATTTTAAGGCTAGAAATTTGTATTTTGTCCATCGTTTGTTATAGAAAAGCAAATTGATCTAACAGATCTTTCTACTCTGGAAATTCAAATGTGTTGCTTTTTTCCAACACAGACACTTCAAACCATAGAATGTAGATCTAATGTGAGAGAATCATTCAAACATTTACTTCATTTTGCCTCCAGTCGCAGTTTCAAAGACTCTAATGATATTTTTTTTATCCTGATCGTGTTAATGTCGTCGACCAAAGGATTTCGTCACAGTTTTTATCAGTGTCATATTTTTGTTGACTAAAACTTGCCAAAAAGTAATCAAAAGTTTGTGGAGGTTTCAAGCCTCTTGTTGTTTCTTCAGGTGGAGATTTTGCGCCTGGAGCTGCTTTATGTTCATGATCTCCAGTGATTTTTCGTTAAAGGTCCCATATTCTGCTATTTTCCCCTTTACACAGTCTATTCTAAGGGCTTTGTTGATAAAATTTTGCGTTGTGCAATATCCATAACATAACAGTTTCCAAAAAACACCCATTTCTTGGACTGGCCCCCCTCCTTGCAAAAGCAAACGGCTCACTCTGAGATCTGACCCCCCCGAACAGAGAGCAGGCTGCCTCCCCCGCCCAACTCGCGCGCTCCCCCGCCCAACTCGTGCCGAAGCCTAGAGCGGAGATAGTGCGCATGCGCCGTGTGCTCCGGTAAACAGCGATACACAAACACTGAATAAACATTTTATCCGTCCTGACGGTGCGTCGTGCTGAGTCCTACGTCCTGGATCTGACCTGGAGTTTGACGTGCTCCAGTACCTCAACGACGGACGTTGCCGTTTGGTAAATAACAAGCTAACTCTTCTATCTGTCGTATCCATCGTGTAATTACTGTGTAGCATTAGCATTAGCTGTTTTTATTCTGCGGCTGCGCGCTTCCTGGAGGCGTGGCTTAAACACTGCATCATCCTGGTGAAGCCGCGTCATCTTAGTGAGGAGCCCCCGTCTGCTGCTCAGCCGAGGGGGACGGAAAAGACAGTTCTCTAGTGAAAACATGAGGGAATCAATCAAAAAACCACTTTGGGCACACACACGAGGCCCAAATAGCACTGTAGGAAGGTTAAAACCTCTGAAAAGTCGATTTTGCATGTTATGGGACCTTTAAAATAAATATCTTTTATTTGGATTTCTGGATCTGCGACTGGATTCTGTAATTAATCAAATCATAAAACATGTCATCAGCTGAGAAAATAGGTTTTATGACTCCATCTTTACACGAAAATGACGCGTCAAAAACACCAGGAGTTACATTCAGCTTAATTTATGCTGTTTTGAGCAATGTTTATTAGAAAATCAGAATCAGAAAACGTTTTTTTCTGGAATTTGTTTTGGCGTAAAGTGCAACATAAAACAATGAATAAAATCGTAGCTAAATATATAAAAGAGGCATGCATAAAATTAAGAATAAAATAAAATAGACTTAGACTTTATAAAAAAAATTAACAAATCCTCTCCCTCCGAGCGTCAAACACACTTCCTGCTGAACTTCCTGGATTTTCTGAACGTATTTTCAGATCTTCTACGTCATTTATCAGAGAATCTTCTGCTGTTTTTAGTCCTTAAACAATGACGTCTTTTCAGCGCTAACTTCACTAGATTGTATATAGCTGGTATACAGCGCGGGCGCCATCTGCTGGCTGGATGCACTCAGTAAGTGGCTGATAAAACCTGTCTTAGAATTCAATCCAATTCAGTTTATTTTTGTCGTGCCCAAAATCACAAGAACAGTCACCTCGATGGGCCACACGCAGAAAGCAGTTCAATTAAACATTGTTCAATAGAATTTAGCAGTGGATAAATGTCCCAGAGCGCCCCCTGTCTGTCCCAGAGCCTCCTTCTGTCCTGGAGCGCCCCCTGTCTGCAGAGTCTCCTTCTGTCCCAGAGCGCCCCTTGTCTGCAGAGCCTCCTTCTGTCCCAGAGCGCCCCCTGTCTGCAGAGCCTCCTGTCTGTCCAAGAGCGCCCCCTGTCTGCAGAGCCTCCTTCTCTCAAGGAAAAACTACAAAAAACCCTGTGGGAAAAAGTAGAAACTTCAGGAGAACCACATGAAGGAGAGATCCTACTGACCCAGGACAGACTGGACCAGGACTGGACCAGGACTGGACCAGGACTGAACCAGGACTGAACCGGGACTGAACCGGGACTGAACCGGGACTGGACCAGGACTGAACCGGGACTGAACCGGGACTGGACCAGGACTGGACCAGGACTGAACCGGGACTGAACCGGGACTGAACCGGGACTGGACCAGGACTGAACCGGGACTGAACCGGGACTGAACCAGGACTGAACCAGGAGATGGACAGATGGACCAGGACTGACACATCCACTCGGACCAGAACCACTCAAGAGGAAGGAAGGTGGCTCATCTAATGTAGAGAGTTCTTCTGGACAGACGGCTCCTCTAGACAGTCCATCCAGCACAGAGAGAATGAATAAGAAACTTTTAAAAATTTGTTTTAAAACATGAGATGGCAAATTTAAGACACTCAAGATCATGTTTAAAGGGTAACTATAACGGCTCCCAAGGTTTTTTGTTGTTTGGACCAGATTAAGCCATGCTCTAACTCAGTGGTTCCCAAAGTGGGGGTCGGGACCCCTCGGGGGGTCGCGAGGGGTAAGCTGGGGGTCGCGAGATGATTTCAAGATCAAGATTTTAATTCATATGACATTGTATTTGCTCTATTTTTAAATTTAAAAGAGCATCTTTTAGTGAAATAGGGTCTAATAAGACAATTAACTATTCAAATAACTAATATTAAACCTGAATTAACAGGCTTTGACACTTAAAATGATTGCTACTGTCATTTTCATTTCGCTTTAGGGGTCCCAAGTCAATTGCGTGGCTAATTTGGGGGTCCCGGGCAGAAAAGTTTGGGAACCCCTGCTCTAACTGATGTTTTTGTTAGTTTTAGTCACAAATCTTCACTTGACGACACTGACAAACACCGAGAAATACTAAAGAAAAGACAAGCATACTTTTATCAGAAAACCAAATGAATAAAATATATACAATAAATAAATAAAGAATAATTACCGTGTGCCTATTATACATTAGGAGTGGTTAGTTGTTTTGAGTTACTTTCTTTCTTTTAACGAGCACATTTTTTCGTGTCCATGTGCTTCAGCTCTCGCTTCAGCCTCTTCAGCATGTAAATAATTCCTTTTTACACCAGTGGAGATCAGCGGCGGACACCAGATTTGACATTTTTATAACTTTGAATACAAACAATATAAAATATAAATAATATTCAAAACAGACACATTTTCTGCGACAGCAACAGTAATTCAGAATACTTTTCCTTTTAATATGCGCCAAACAACTGTTATTCAGAGCTGGTTTTGGCGCAAATGTTCCAGGACGAAATTCAAATCCAGTGGCTCCGATGGGGTTTTTGTCAGCGCCGTGAACATGCAAATATTCTGCTCGATCACGTCAAACAAACACAAACCGGCCCAAACGGCAGGCCTTTTGAGTCTTAAACAGAAGTGAAGAGGCAAAGAGTGAAGGTCACAGACAAGACCGAGAAAAGACCAGAAGAGGCCGAGCTGTGGACACCGGAAGGAGCCAAGAGAATGGGCTTGGCAGAATCAGCGGGGAAAGAAGAGACATAAGAGTTCAAGAAAATGTACAAAGCTTTGGTTGCTTGGCCCAACCCTAAGATCACCTACTAATACTTGACTAAAAGTCAAAAGGCGAAACGAAATATTAAATGTAAATTATATGGCTAAAGAAGTTACAGAGTTAGCATCGGATCTGGGTTTTGGGTAAGGAAAGTAGCAAAGCTAAAATGTAAAGGAAGTGATGGCAGAAGTGACAGATAGCATTTGGATCTGAGTTTGGGTAAACTATGGATGCACAGCTAAATTAAAAAAGAAATTGAAAGAGTTAGCTTTGGATCTGGGTTTTGGGTAAAGTATGGTTGCAAAGCTAAAATGTAAAGGAATTGACAGAGAAGTGACAGTTTGATACCTTCATTTTAATGGATAATCGTAGATGGCAAAAAATATAAGTTTCGTCTTGAAGAATTGGTTTGGTAGGTCCTGCCAGACACAAAACCAAATCCCAAACACACAAAACAAAGAAACACACATTGTAGAGACAAAGTACAGATGCTTTCATTGCATTCATGGAAAAATTACTGATTATATAATGTCAGCTTTAATGTGGTTTAAATGGGAACATGACCTGTGATTCACCATTGTATCAATGGTAACCATGGAATCCACAGTTGCTGTGTAGCATGGAATGTGATGTCACTTAGTTTAGAATGTGATGTCACTTAATTTAGAATGTGATATCACTTAGTTTAGAATGTGATGTCACTTAATTTAGAATGTGATGTTTTCAGTGCAGCTACTGCACGTTTTGTCCGTTGAGAGCAGTCATAGAGAAGAGCTCTTGAAGGTATTGCATTAAAGTCCAGTAAAATTTCAGGTTCAACCCACCCTAAGGATTGTTCGTGGGTGACTGGAGCTTATCCCAGTGACTTTGGGCCTTAGGCGGGGTACACCGTGGACAGGTGCCAGGTCATTGCAGGGTTAACACAGAGACATAGACAGACAACCTTTCACTCTCATGTTCATTCACCATAGGGGCAATTTTAACCTCTGAAGTTGCCCCTATCAAATCGATGATGTCGCTCAGTGTTTTGAAAACAGCAAAAAAATTTAAGAATCTATTGTGCTGTTTGTGCTGTGCATAATTTCGTTTGTGTTATAATATTTTAAAATGTATTTAAGAAAATATTTTTCAGTTGTGGGAGGTTGTGTTCTAGAATGTGAGGTCGTGTTCTAGAATGTGAGGTCGTGGTTTAGAATGTGAGGTGTTCTAGAATGTGAGGTCGTGGTTTAGAATGTGAGGTCGTGTTCTAGAATGTGAGGTCGTGTTCTAGAATGTGAGGTCGTGGTTTAGAATGTGAGGTGTTCTAGAATGTGAGGTCGTGGTTTAGAATGTGAGGTGTTCTAGAATGTGAGGTCATGTTCTAGAATGTGAGGTGTTCTAGAAAGTGAGGTCCTGTTCTAGAATGTGAGGTGTTCTAGAATGTGAGGTCATGGTTTAGAATGTGAGGTGTTCTAGAATGTAAGGTCGTGTTCTAGAAGAGTGGTCCCCAACCTTTTTATCACCGCGGACCGGTCAACGCTTGAAAATTTTACTGCGGCCCGGAAGGGGAGGGGGCGTTTATCATAATAAACGTGAATCCACTGTGTACCTGTTTTTTTCTTTCTAAATAGTCCAGGGGCTTGTCTTTTAATCCAGGGTGCTTGGTCTCTAAGTGGCGAAGCAGCTTTGAAGGCTTCATTGCCTCATTAGAGCTGTAGGATTCCTGTAGGATTCCTGGTATTGTCTTGTTTCTTCCTCATTTTGTTGCTTGTGGGTTAAATTTTAGCACTCAAATGACCGAGATGTAACCATCGATCGGGCCCAAAAATTCAAGCCCGACCCGGCCGAGCCCGCGCGCGTACTGTCCGAGCCCGAGTCATTTGCTGCAAGATTCGACCCGACCCGGGACCGTGCACGTGTAGAACCTGAGTTACGTAAACTGAGTTCCGTGCAGAGTTTTATTGGCAGAATAAGCGCCTGACAGGGCTTCAAGTGTTTAGTGTTCTACCTGCACCAACGGGACGTTTCCTGTACCAGAGGGGCCTGTTCCTCCGCTGACGCTGGCCCACATGATTTTTCCCTCGCTCCTTTCGTCTCTCTCTCCTCCTGCTCCTTCTCCTCCGCTGCTCTTTCTCTGTTTTTCTCTCCGTGCAGCAGCCGCGCTTTCATTAAGGCGTCTTTTCTCACGTCACATATTTTGACCACTTTATTCGAGGATTAGGAGGAAAACATCACAGCACTGGCTGAACATGCGCTCTTTCGCCGTGGAGCGCATGTGCGCCTCTGTACCCTGGGCCGCCCAACTCAGCCCAACAGCAGAGCAGAAAATGTGGACCCGAACCCGGCCCGAATTGCGGGTCGGGTCCTGGCCAAGAATCTAAGCTCTTATGTATCCTAGACTAGAGAATCCGGTCCTCTTCAAAATAAATGATCGCTCAGACTCTGACAATAAATGAATTATTTGTTGTGCGGCCCGGTCCCAATTGATCCACGGACGGGGGTTGGCGACCACTGTTCTAGAATGTGAGGTCGGGGTTTAGAATGTGAGGTGTTCTAGAATGTGAGGTCGTGTTCTAGAATGTGAGGTCGTGTTCTAGAATGTGAGGTCATGTTCGAGAATGTTAGGTCATGTTCTAGAATGTGAGGTGTTCTAGAATGTGAGGTCGTGGTTTAGAATGTGAGGTGTTCTAGAATGTGAGGTCGTGGTTTAGAATGTGAGGTGTTCTAGAATGTGAGGTCGTGTTCTAGAATGTGAGGTGTTTTAGAATGTGAGGTGTTCTAGAATGTGAGGTCGTGTTCTAGAATGTGAGGTGTTTTAGAATGTGAGGTCGTGGTTTAGAATGTGAGGTCGTGTTTCTCCATCAAGTTGGCCCCATCAAACACACATCCACACAAAAACTATGTCTATCGTTTGTCCTTTGTGCTGCAAAAAGTTTTTTTGTGCTGCTTTAGTTTTTGAGATATTAACAATTCTTTTATGGGTCAAATTAGGGTCACCCGGCCCCCCAGGAAACTTAAAAATGCTCCACAAACGGCCCAAAATTGTGTCAAGGGTTAGCGCTTTGTTTGTGCGGTTTTAGGCTGTGAAAGTATAAATTAAGTTTTTAAGTGTGTTTGAGCTTTTCGTGCTTACTTTGAAGCAGGTCTTTGGTAGTTACAAGTCTGTGTAAAGACGTTTTAAAAGCTCTGATAAACGAGCTGACTGCTCGCACAGACGTCAGAGGCAAAAACCGAGACCTTTCAGGTAACATTTATGAACCAGTTTTACATTTATAAAAAGCTCTTTACCAGCTACATCAATCTAATTGTTCTTAATTGGCCGGATTATTTGACCCAATTTTAGGCCAAATCTTTTACTGCAACCTAGTTTTTAGTTTAGTTTCTATCTTGCACTTGTACGTGGTGTTCTTTCACAATTTAAAAATTGTACGACTATTGCAAATAAACAGTGTTAGCTCTCTCCCTGGAACATACTTGAGTACCTTGTCTAGCTGTCAATCATTAACATTTTCAAAATACTACATAATCATTTAAATGTACTGTAATTATGTGTTATTATATGTAAATTTCAACTTTTGTACCACCAAAATATAAAAATAATCAGTGAAATACCATCACACATGTCAGCTAACTGAGTGTTTCCTTTATTTTCTAATAGGAATGTTACAATAGCAAATTTTAGTGTTATGATTATTGAAGATAGATTTAATATTATTCACTATTAATAACTCCATATGTAAAAACAAACAAATAGTGTCATTCTTCATTGTCTTTCATAACCATTGCTTAGTATGTTGCCATTTCTCAAGTATCTTATGTGACCAGCTTCATGAGATCAAACCTTGTAAATATTCATTCATTTATTTTCTACCGCTTGCTCTCGTTAGGAGTCGTGGGTGACTGGAGCTTATCCCAGTGACTTTGGGCCTTAGGCGGGGTACACCGTGGACAGGTGCCAGGTCATTGCAGGGTTAACACAGAGACATAGACAGACAACCTTTCACTCTCATGTTCATTCACCATAGGGGCAATTTTAACCTCTGAAGTTGCCCCTATCAAATCGATGATGTCGTGGTTTAGAATGTGAGGTCGTGTTCTAGAATGTGAGGTCGTGGTTTAGAATGTGAGGTGTTCTAGAATGTGAGGTCGTGGTTTAGAATGTGAGGTCGTGTTCTAGAATGTGAGGTCGTGTTCTAGAATGTGAGGTCGTGGTTTAGAATGTGAGGTGTTCTAGAATGTGAGGTCGTGGTTTAGAATGTGAGGTGTTCTAGAATGTGAGGTCCTGTTCTAGAATGTGAGGTGTTCTAGAATGTGAGGTCATGGTTTAGAATGTGAGGTGTTCTAGAATGTGAGGTCGTGGTTTAGAATGTGAGGTGTTCTAGAATGTAAGGTCGTGTTCTAGAAGAGTGGTCCCCAACCTTTTTATCACCGCGGACCGGTCAACGCTTGAAAATTTTACTGCGGCCCGGAAGGGGAGGGGGCGTTTATCATAATAAACGTGAATCCACTGTGTACCTGTTTTTTTCTTTCTAAATAGTCCAGGGGCTTGTCTTTTAATCCAGGGTGCTTGGTCTCTAAGTGGCGAAGCAGCTTTGAAGGCTTCATTGCCTCATTAGAGCTGTAGGATTCCTGTAGGATTCCTGGTATTGTCTTGTTTCTTCCTCATTTTGTTGCTTGTGGGTTAAATTTTAGCACTCAAATGACCGAGATGTAACCATCGATCGGGCCCAAAAATTCAAGCCCGACCCGGCCGATCCGAGCCCGAGTCATTTGCTGCAAGATTCGACCCGACCCGGGACCGTGCACGTGTAGAACCTGAGTTACGTAAACTGAGTTCCGTGCAGAGTTTTATTGGCAGAATAAGCGCCTGACAGGGCTTCAAGTGTTTAGTGTTCTACCTGCACCAACGGGACGTTTCCTGTACCAGAGGGGCCTGTTCCTCCGCTGACGCTGGCCCACATGATTTTTCCCTCGCTCCTTTCGTCTCTCTCTCCTCCTGCTCCTTCTCCTCCGCTGCTCTTTCTCTGTTTTTCTCTCCGTGCAGCAGCCGCGCTTTCATTAAGGCGTCTTTTCTCACGTCACATATTTTGACCACTTTATTCGAGGATTAGGAGGAAAACATCACAGCACTGGCTGAACATGCGCTCTTTCGCCGTGGAGCGCATGTTACACACGTGCGCGCCTCTGTACCCTGGGCCGCCCAACTCAGCCCAACAGCAGAGCAGAAAATGTGGACCCGAACCCGGCCCGAATTGCGGGTCGGGTCCTGGCCAAGAATCTAAGCTCTTATGTATCCTAGACTAGAGAATCCGGTCCTCTTCAAAATAAATGATCGCTCAGACTCTGACAATAAATGAATTATTTGTTGTGCGGCCCGGTCCCAATTGATCCACGGACGGGGGTTGGCGACCACTGTTCTAGAATGTGAGGTCGGGGTTTAGAATGTGAGGTGTTCTAGAATGTGAGGTCGTGTTCTAGAATGTGAGGTCGTGTTCTAGAATGTGAGGTCGTGGTTTAGAATGTGAGGTGTTCTAGAATGTGAGGTCGTGTTCTAGAATGTGAGGTCGTGGTTTAGAATGTGAGGTCGTGTTCTAGAATGTGAGGTCGTGTTCTAGAATGTGAGGTCGTGGTTTAGAATGTGAGGTCGTGTTCTAGAATGTGAGGTCGTGGTTTAGAATGTGAGGTGTTCTAGAATGTGAGGTCGTGGTTTAGAATGTGAGGTGTTCTAGAATGTGAGGTCATGGTTTAGAATGTGAGGTGTTCTAGAATGTGAGGTCGTGGTTTAGAATGTGAGGTGTTCTAGAATGTAAGGTCGTGTTCTAGAAGAGTGGTCCCCAACCTTTTTATCACCGCGGACCGGTCAACGCTTGAAAATTTTACTGCGGCCCGGAAGGGGAGGGGGCGTTTATCATAATAAACGTGAATCCACTGTGTACCTGTTTTTTTCTTTCTAAATAGTCCAGGGGCTTGTCTTTTAATCCAGGGTGCTTGGTCTCTAAGTGGCGAAGCAGCTTTGAAGGCTTCATTGCCTCATTAGAGCTGTAGGATTCCTGTAGGATTCCTGGTATTGTCTTGTTTCTTCCTCATTTTGTTGCTTGTGGGTTAAATTTTAGCACTCAAATGACCGAGATGTAACCATCGATCGGGCCCAAAAATTCAAGCCCGACCCGGCCGAGCCCGCGCGCGTACTGTCCGAGCCCGAGTCATTTGCTGCAAGATTCGACCCGACCCGGGACCGTGCACGTGTAGAACCTGAGTTACGTAAACTGAGTTCCGTGCAGAGTTTTATTGGCAGAATAAGCGCCTGACAGGGCTTCAAGTGTTTAGTGTTCTACCTGCACCAACGGGACGTTTCCTGTACCAGAGGGGCCTGTTCCTCCGCTGACGCTGGCCCACATGATTTTTCCCTCGCTCCTTTCGTCTCTCTCTCCTCCTGCTCCTTCTCCTCCGCTGCTCTTTCTCTGTTTTTCTCTCCGTGCAGCAGCCGCGCTTTCATTAAGGCGTCTTTTCTCACGTCACATATTTTGACCACTTTATTCGAGGATTAGGAGGAAAACATCACAGCACTGGCTGAACATGCGCTCTTTCGCCGTGGAGCGCATGTTACACACGTGCGCGCCTCTGTACCCTGGGCCGCCCAACTCAGCCCAACAGCAGAGCAGAAAATGTGGACCCGAACCCGGCCCGAATTGCGGGTCGGGTCCTGGCCAAGAATCTAAGCTCTTATGTATCCTAGACTAGAGAATCCGGTCCTCTTCAAAATAAATGATCGCTCAGACTCTGACAATAAATGAATTATTTGTTGTGCGGCCCGGTCCCAATTGATCCACGGACGGGGGTTGGCGACCACTGTTCTAGAATGTGAGGTCGGGGTTTAGAATGTGAGGTGTTCTAGAATGTGAGGTCGTGTTCTAGAATGTGAGGTCGTGGTTTAGAATGTGAGGTCGTGTTCTAGAATGTGAGGTCGTGGTTTAGAATGTGAGGTGTTCTAGAATGTGAGGTCGTGTTCTAGAATGTGAGGTCGTGTTCTAGAATGTGAGGTCATGTTCTAGAATGTGAGGTGTTCTAGAATGTGAGGTCGTGGTTTAGAATGTGAGGTGTTCTAGAATGTGAGGTCGTGGTTTAGAATGTGAGGTGTTCTAGAATGTGAGGTCGTGTTCTAGAATGTGAGGTGTTTTAGAATGTGAGGTGTTCTAGAATGTGAGGTCGTGTTCTAGAATGTGAGGTGTTTTAGAATGTGAGGTCGTGGTTTAGAATGTGAGGTCGTGTTTCTCCATCAAGTTGGCCCCATCAAACACACATCCACACAAAAACTATGTCTATCGTTTGTCCTTTGTGCTGCAAAAAGTTTTTTTGTGCTGCTTTAGTTTTTGAGATATTAACAATTCTTTTATGGGTCAAATTAGGGTCACCCGGCCCCCCAGGAAACTTAAAAATGCTCCACAAACGGCCCAAAATTGTGTCAAGGGTTAGCGCTTTGTTTGTGCGGTTTTAGGCTGTGAAAGTATAAATTAAGTTTTTAAGTGTGTTTGAGCTTTTCGTGCTTACTTTGAAGCAGGTCTTTGGTAGTTACAAGTCTGTGTAAAGACGTTTTAAAAGCTCTGATAAACGAGCTGACTGCTCGCACAGACGTCAGAGGCAAAAACCGAGACCTTTCAGGTAACATTTATGAACCAGTTTTACATTTATAAAAAGCTCTTTACCAGCTACATCAATCTAATTGTTCTTAATTGGCCGGATTATTTGACCCAATTTTATGCCAAATCTTTTACTGCAACCTAGTTTTTAGTTTAGTTTCTATCTTGCACTTGTACGTGGTGTTCTTTCACAATTTAAAAATTGTACGACTATTGCAAATAAACAGTGTTAGCTCTCTCCCTGGAACATACTTGAGTACCTTGTCTAGCTGTCAATCATTAACATTTTCAAAATACTACATAATCATTTAAATGTACTGTAATTATGTGTTATTATATGTAAATTTCAACTTTTGTACCACCAAAATATAAAAATAATCAGTGAAATACCATCACACATGTCAGCTAACTGAGTGTTTCCTTTATTTTCTAATAGGAATGTTACAATAGCAAATTTTAGTGTTATGATTATTGAAGATAGATTTAATATTATTCACTATTAATAACTCCATATGTAAAAACAAACAAATAGTGTCATTCTTCATTGTCTTTCATAACCATTGCTTAGTATGTTGCCATTTCTCAAGTATCTTATGTGACCAGCTTCATGAGATCAAACCTTGTAAATATTCATTCATTTATTTTCTACCGCTTGCTCTCGTTAGGAGTCGTGGGTGACTGGAGCTTATCCCAGTGACTTTGGGCCTTAGGCGGGGTACACCGTGGACAGGTGCCAGGTCATTGCAGGGTTAACACAGAGACATAGACAGACAACCTTTCACTCTCATGTTCATTCACCATAGGGGCAATTTTAACCTCTGAAGTTGCCCCTATCAAATCGATGATGTCGTGGTTTAGAATGTGAGGTCGTGTTCTAGAATGTGAGGTCGTGGTTTAGAATGTGAGGTGTTCTAGAATGTGAGGTCGTGGTTTAGAATGTGAGGTCGTGTTCTAGAATGTGAGGTCGTGTTCTAGAATGTGAGGTCGTGGTTTAGAATGTGAGGTGTTCTAGAATGTGAGGTCATGTTCTAGAATGTGAGGTGTTCTAGAAAGTGAGGTCCTGTTCTAGAATGTGAGGTGTTCTAGAATGTGAGGTCGTGTTCTAGAATGTGAGGTGTTCTAGAATGTGAGGTGTTCTAGAATGTGAGGTCGTGTTCTAGAATGTGAGGTGTTTTAGAATGTGAGGTCGTGGTTTAGAATGTGAGGTCGTGTTTCTCCATCAAGTTGGCCCCATCAAACACACATCCACACAAAAACTATGTCTATCGTTTGTCCTTTGTGCTGCAAAAAGTTTTTTTGTGCTGCTTTAGTTTTTGAGATATTAACAATTCTTTTATGGGTCAAATTAGGGTCACCCGGCCCCCCAGGAAACTTAAAAATGCTCCACAAACGGCCCAAAATTGTGTCAAGGGTTAGCGCTTTGTTTGTGCGGTTTTAGGCTGTGAAAGTATAAATTAAGTTTTTAAGTGTGTTTGAGCTTTTCGTGCTTACTTTGAAGCAGGTCTTTGGTAGTTACAAGTCTGTGTAAAGACGTTTTAAAAGCTCTGATAAACGAGCTGACTGCTCGCACAGACGTCAGAGGCAAAAACCGAGACCTTTCAGGTAACATTTATGAACCAGTTTTACATTTATAAAAAGCTCTTTACCAGCTACATCAATCTAATTGTTCTTAATTGGCCGGATTATTTGACCCAATTTTATGCCAAATCTTTTACTGCAACCTAGTTTTTAGTTTAGTTTCTATCTTGCACTTGTTCGTGGTGTTCTTTCACAATTTAAAAATTGTACGACTATTGCAAATAAACAGTGTTAGCTCTCTCCCTGGAACATACTTGAGTACCTTGTCTAGCTGTCAATCATTAACATTTTCAAAATACTACATAATCATTTAAATGTACTGTAATTATGTGTTATTATATGTAAATTTCAACTTTTGTACCACCAAAATATAAAAATAATCAGTGAAATACCATCACACATGTCAGCTAACTGAGTGTTTCCTTTATTTTCTAATAGGAATGTTACAATAGCAAATTTTAGTGTTATGATTATTGAAGATAGATTTAATATTATTCACTATTAATAACTCCATATGTAAAAACAAACAAATAGTGTCATTCTTCATTGTCTTTCATAACCATTGCTTAGTATGTTGCCATTTCTCAAGTATCTTATGTGACCAGCTTCATGAGATCAAACCTTGTAAATATTCATTCATTTATTTTCTACCGCTTGCTCTCGTTAGGAGTCGTGGGTGACTGGAGCTTATCCCAGTGACTTTGGGCCTTAGGCGGGGTACACCGTGGACAGGTGCCAGGTCATTGCAGGGTTAACACAGAGACATAGACAGACAACCTTTCACTCTCATGTTCATTCACCATAGGGGCAATTTTAACCTCTGAAGTTGCCCCTATCAAATCGATGATGTCGTGGTTTAGAATGTGAGGTCGTGTTCTAGAATGTGAGGTCGTGGTTTAGAATGTGAGGTGTTCTAGAATGTGAGGTCGTGGTTTAGAATGTGAGGTCGTGTTCTAGAATGTGAGGTCGTGGTTTAGAATGTGAGGTCGTGTTCTAGAATGTGAGGTCGTGGTTTAGAATGTGAGGTGTTCTAGAATGTGAGGTCATGTTCTAGAATGTGAGGTGTTCTAGAAAGTGAGGTCCTGTTCTAGAATGTGAGGTGTTCTAGAATGTGAGGTCATGGTTTAGAATGTGAGGTGTTCTAGAATGTGAGGTCGTGGTTTAGAATGTGAGGTGTTCTAGAATGTAAGGTCGTGTTCTAGAATGTGAGGTGTTCCTTTTTATCACCGCGGACCGGTCAACGCTTGAAAATTTTACTGCGGCCCGGAAGGGGAGGGGGCGTTTATCATAATAAACGTGAATCCACTGTGTACCTGTTTTTTTCTTTCTAAATAGTCCAGGGGCTTGTCTTTTAATCCAGGGTGCTTGGTCTCTAAGTGGCGAAGCAGCTTTGAAGGCTTCATTGCCTCATTAGAGCTGTAGGATTCCTGTAGGATTCCTGGTATTGTCTTGTTTCTTCCTCATTTTGTTGCTTGTGGGTTAAATTTTAGCACTCAAATGACCGAGATGTAACCATCGATCGGGCCCAAAAATTCAAGCCCGACCCGGCCGAGCCCGCGCGCGTACTGTCCGAGCCCGAGTCATTTGCTGCAAGATTCGACCCGACCCGGGACCGTGCACGTGTAGAACCTGAGTTACGTAAACTGAGTTCCGTGCAGAGTTTTATTGGCAGAATAAGCGCCTGACAGGGCTTCAAGTGTTTAGTGTTCTACCTGCACCAACGGGACGTTTCCTGTACCTGTACCAGAGGGGCCTGTTCCTCCGCTGACGCTGGCCCACATGATTTTTCCCTCGCTCCTTTCGTCTCTCTCTCCTCCTGCTCCTTCTCCTCCGCTGCTCTTTCTCTCTTTTCTCTCCGTGCAGCAGCCGCGCTTTCATTAAGGCGTCTTTTCTCACGTCACATATTTTGACCACTTTATTCGAGGATTAGGAGGAAAACATCACAGCACTGGCTGAACATGCGCTCTTTCGCCGTGGAGCGCATGTTACACACGTGCGCGCCTCTGTACCCTGGGCCGCCCAACTCAGCCCAACAGCAGAGCAGAAAATGTGGACCCGAACCCGGCCCGAATTGCGGGTCGGGTCCTGGCCAAGAATCTAAGCTCTTATGTATCCTAGACTAGAGAATCCGGTCCTCTTCAAAATAAATGATCGCTCAGACTCTGACAATAAATGAATTATTTGTTGTGCGGCCCGGTCCCAATTGATCCACGGGAATGTGGGTTCACCTGTGATCTAGGTTTAGAATGTGAGGTCGTTCTAGAATGTGAGGTGTGGTCGAATGTGCCTAGACTAGAGAATCCGGTCCTCTTCAAAATAAATGATCGCTCAGACTCTGACAATAAATGAATTATTTGTTGTGCGGCCCGGTCCCAATTGATCCACGGACGGGGGTTGGCGACCACTGTTCTAGAATGTGAGGTCGTGTTCTAGAATGTGAGGTGTTCCAGAATGTGAGGTCGTGTTCTAGAATGTGAGGTCGTGTTCTAGAATGTGAGGTCATGTTCGAGAATGTTAGGTCATGTTCTAGAATGTGAGGTGTTCTAGAATGTGAGGTCGTGGTTTAGAATGTGAGGTGTTCTAGAATGTGAGGTCGTGGTTTAGAATGTGAGGTGTTCTAGAATGTGAGGTCGTGTTCTAGAATGTGAGGTGTTTTAGAATGTGAGGTGTTCTAGAATGTGAGGTCGTGTTCTAGAATGTGAGGTGTTTTAGAATGTGAGGTCGTGGTTTAGAATGTGAGGTCGTGTTTCTCCATCAAGTTGGCCCCATCAAACACACATCCACACAAAAACTATGTCTATCGTTTGTCCTTTGTGCTGCAAAAAGTTTTTTGTGCTGCTTTAGTTTTTGAGATATTAACAATTCTTTTATGGGTCAAATTAGGGTCACCCGGCCCCCCAGGAAACTTAAAAATGCTCCACAAACGGCCCAAAATTGTGTCAAGGGTTAGCGCTTTGTTTGTGCGGTTTTAGGCTGTGAAAGTATAAATTAAGTTTTTAAGTGTGTTTGAGCTTTTCGTGCTTACTTTGAAGCAGGTCTTTGGTAGTTACAAGTCTGTGTAAAGACGTTTTAAAAGCTCTGATAAACGAGCTGACTGCTCGCACAGACGTCAGAGGCAAAAACCGAGACCTTTCAGGTAACATTTATGAACCAGTTTTACATTTATAAAAAGCTCTTTACCAGCTACATCAATCTAATTGTTCTTAATTGGCCGGATTATTTGACCCAATTTTATGCCAAATCTTTTACTGCAACCTAGTTTTTAGTTTAGTTTCTATCTTGCACTTGTTCGTGGTGTTCTTTCACAATTTAAAAATTGTACGACTATTGCAAATAAACAGTGTTAGCTCTCTCCCTGGAACATACTTGAGTACCTTGTCTAGCTGTCAATCATTAACATTTTCAAAATACTACATAATCATTTAAATGTACTGTAATTATGTGTTATTATATGTAAATTTCAACTTTTGTACCACCAAAATATAAAAATAATCAGTGAAATACCATCACACATGTCAGCTAACTGAGTGTTTCCTTTATTTTCTAATAGGAATGTTACAATAGCAAATTTTAGTGTTATGATTATTGAAGATAGATTTAATATTATTCACTATTAATAACTCCATATGTAAAAACAAACAAATAGTGTCATTCTTCATTGTCTTTCATAACCATTGCTTAGTATGTTGCCATTTCTCAAGTATCTTATGTGACCAGCTTCATGAGATCAAACCTTGTAAATATTCATTCATTTATTTTCTACCGCTTGCTCTCGTTAGGAGTCGTGGGTGACTGGAGCTTATCCCAGTGACTTTGGGCCTTAGGCGGGGTACACCGTGGACAGGTGCCAGGTCATTGCAGGGTTAACACAGAGACATAGACAGACAACCTTTCACTCTCATGTTCATTCACCATAGGGGCAATTTTAACCTCTGAAGTTGCCCCTATCAAATCGATGATGTCGTGGTTTAGAATGTGAGGTCGTGTTCTAGAATGTGAGGTCGTGGTTTAGAATGTGAGGTGTTCTAGAATGTGAGGTCGTGGTTTAGAATGTGAGGTCGTGTTCTAGAATGTGAGGTCGTGTTCTAGAATGTGAGGTCGTGGTTTAGAATGTGAGGTGTTCTAGAATGTGAGGTCATGTTCTAGAATGTGAGGTGTTCTAGAAAGTGAGGTCCTGTTCTAGAATGTGAGGTGTTCTAGAATGTGAGGTCATGGTTTAGAATGTGAGGTGTTCTAGAATGTGAGGTCGTGGTTTAGAATGTGAGGTGTTCTAGAATGTAAGGTCGTGTTCTAGAAGAGTGGTCCCCAACCTTTTTATCACCGCGGACCGGTCAACGCTTGAAAATTTTACTGCGGCCCGGAAGGGGAGGGGGCGTTTATCATAATAAACGTGAATCCACTGTGTACCTGTTTTTTTCTTTCTAAATAGTCCAGGGGCTTGTCTTTTAATCCAGGGTGCTTGGTCTCTAAGTGGCGAAGCAGCTTTGAAGGCTTCATTGCCTCATTAGAGCTGTAGGATTCCTGTAGGATTCCTGGTATTGTCTTGTTTCTTCCTCATTTTGTTGCTTGTGGGTTAAATTTTAGCACTCAAATGACCGAGATGTAACCATCGATCGGGCCCAAAAATTCAAGCCCGACCCGGCCGAGCCCGCGCGCGTACTGTCCGAGCCCGAGTCATTTGCTGCAAGATTCGACCCGACCCGGGACCGTGCACGTGTAGAACCTGAGTTACGTAAACTGAGTTCCGTGCAGAGTTTTATTGGCAGAATAAGCGCCTGACAGGGCTTCAAGTGTTTAGTGTTCTACCTGCACCAACAGGACGTTTCCTGTACCAGAGGGGCCTGTTCCTCCGCTGACGCTGGCCCACATGATTTTTCCCTCGCTCCTTTCGTCTCTCTCTCCTCCTGCTCCTTCTCCTCCGCTGCTCTTTCTCTGTTTTTCTCTCCGTGCAGCAGCCGCGCTTTCATTAAGGCGTCTTTTCTCACGTCACATATTTTGACCACTTTATTCGAGGATTAGGAGGAAAACATCACAGCACTGGCTGAACATGCGCTCTTTCGCCGTGGAGCGCATGTTACACACGTGCGCGCCTCTGTACCCTGGGCCGCCCAACTCAGCCCAACAGCAGAGCAGAAAATGTGGACCCGAACCCGGCCCGAATTGCGGGTCGGGTCCTGGCCAAGAATCTAAGCTCTTATGTATCCTAGACTAGAGAATCCGGTCCTCTTCAAAATAAATGATCGCTCAGACTCTGACAATAAATGAATTATTTGTTGTGCGGCCCGGTCCCAATTGATCCACGGACGGGGGTTGGCGACCACTGTTCTAGAATGTGAGGTCGGGGTTTAGAATGTGAGGTGTTCTAGAATGTGAGGTCGTGTTCTAGAATGTGAGGTCGTGTTCTAGAATGTGAGGTCATGTTCGAGAATGTTAGGTCATGTTCTAGAATGTGAGGTGTTCTAGAATGTGAGGTCGTGGTTTAGAATGTGAGGTGTTCTAGAATGTGAGGTCGTGGTTTAGAATGTGAGGTGTTCTAGAATGTGAGGTCGTGTTCTAGAATGTGAGGTGTTTTAGAATGTGAGGTGTTCTAGAATGTGAGGTCGTGTTCTAGAATGTGAGGTGTAATGTGAGGTCGTGGTTTAGAATGTGAGGTCGTGTTTCTCCATCAAGTTGGCCCCATCAAACACACATCCACACAAAAACTATGTCTATCGTTTGTCCTTTGTGCTGCAAAAAGTTTTTTTGTGCTGCTTTAGTTTTTGAGATATTAACAATTCTTTTATGGGTCAAATTAGGGTCACCCGGCCCCCCAGGAAACTTAAAAATGCTCCTAAACGCCCAAAATTGTGTCAAGGGTTAGCGCTTTGTTTGTGCGGTTTTAGGCTGTGAAAGTATAAATTAAGTTTTTAAGTGTGTTTGAGCTTTTCGTGCTTACTTTGAAGCAGGTCTTTGGTAGTTACAAGTCTGTGTAAAGACGTTTTAAAAGCTCTGATAAACGAGCTGACTGCTCGCACAGACGTCAGAGGCAAAAACCGAGACCTTTCAGGTAACATTTATGAACCAGTTTTACAAAAAGCTCTTTACCAGCTACATCAATCTAATTGTTCTTAATTGGCCGGATTATTTGACCCAATTTTAGGCCAAATCTTTTACTGCAACCTAGTTTTTAGTTTAGTTTCTATCTTGCACTTGTACGTGGTGTTCTTTCACAATTTAAAAATTATACGACTATTGCAAATAAACAGTGTTAGCTCTCTCCCTGGAACATACTTGAGTACCTTGTCTAGCTGTCAATCATTAACATTTTCAAAATACTACATAATCATTTAAATGTACTGTAATTATGTGTTATTATATGTAAATTTCAACTTTTGTACCACCAAAATATAAAAATAATCAGTGAAATACCATCACACATGTCAGCTAACTGAGTGTTTCCTTTATTTT
>CM033637.1:3367326-3430186 GCA_019453435.1 Rhinogobius similis | reverse complement strand
GTTGGCATCACAACAACTTCTACATCAAAGTGTGCAGATTTGACATAGACATGATCAATTAATGTGCCCCTTTCGGTGGTTGGAGATGAGACATGTTGAGTGTAACCTTTATCAAACATGAATTTGGAGAGGTTTGAAGACTTCAGGAGGTTCTCATTAAAATCTCCCACAACTGCAATATTTTCACTTTGTGAACTCAGCCAACACAAGAACCTTTCCAAGTTGTACCTAAACAGAGACATGGGGTACGATGGTGGACGATAAATGGCTGATACTATCAGTTCATGGTCCGGACAATGAAAAGCCAAACATTCCAACTCAAAAGGTGGTACTGTGATTTCATAGATGAATTTGTCATCACAGTAGAGGCCAACTCCACCATGCTGTTGGCTTTTCAAAGAAACCAGAGGAGGGTGCTGGCTTTGATAGGATAGACTACGTGGTTGACTATAGAAAGAATAACGTTCTATTTGGACGGCATGGAGGGAAAAACCATCAGTCAACCACGTTTCTGCCACAGCACAGACGTTGGGCTGCAACCTTTGAATAGATGGTGCCAGATCTGAAATATGTTGCACCAAGCCACGGACATTGATGAAAAAGACAGTAAAATCCCGGTCATGTTTCACATATGCAGGTTCCACTATAAAGGGAGGCATGTGTTCCATTGCAAGTTTAACGGCGTCGTTGCAGTAAATAAGCTCTTCGATGAAGTCTTGAATAATGAGTCCCTCTAAACTTCTAACACGACTTAAGGCTACATATGCCTGACCCGCAGTAAAAACCTCCTTTAAAGACACAACAGCTCTATCTAAAGTCATTCCTTGTACTTTGTGAACTGTAATGGCCCAGGCCAGGGTTAATGGGAACTGACGACGCTTTTCTCCCCTCCTAGTAGCAATTTCTTCCTCTGGTTCAATGCGCCAGAACCGCCAAGTCTGCTGGACCATGCCTACGCCGCCTTCTTTGTGCACCAACTGTTGGGTCATCAAAGGTGACATAAACTGCTACAGGAAGCCGCAAATGATCTGGATTTTCAATGTGCGTTACAGTGCCACACACCCCATTAACAAGACCATCAGCAGGATCAACGTTTTTACAAAGCATGACACGTGCGTTCTTGGCAATTTCGAGTGTAGCCTCCAGGTTGGTGTGTGTTGCATTGCCAAGGTGTCCATCAAGCTTTTTGAACTTGCCAGTCTTCTTCTCAAATGAAAAATCTTGGGCATACATTGTAATGTAGTCTGGATCAATTTGTTTCAGCCGTTCAATATTGTATGCGTAAACGTGGGGTCTCTTTGCAAAGATGTGTAGCTCAGACGACTCTTCTCCTGTTTCCCGTTGTCTCAAAGTCTCTAAATCCCTTCTGCGCAGTTGCGTACCTTTGGAACGCAATCTCAAACGATTCAGCAACTGTGCAAAGGGGACATCCTTTTGGCGCATGATTGTTTTAAGTTCTGCAACCTTGAATAAACCATTCCAGAAATCAATGTCAAGAGGGACGAACAAAGCTTTACCATAGACTGGACTTAACTGATAAAAATCTCCAACAGCTATAATGCAAACCTTTCCAAATGGGGAGAAGTCACCAGTCTGCTTTATTTGCCGTAACCTTCCATGAATGTAGGTCATTAACTTGTGATGTACCATGGAGATTTCATCAATGATCAATATCAGAAGGTCACTGTACTTGGCACGCAGTGAATTGAGCTTATCATCACCTAGGGGACAGTAGGGAAGGGTGGCGTTTATCCCTATGTTAAATGTTGAATGGATTGTTGCTGCATTCAAGTTATAAGCTGCTATCCCTGTTGGTGCTGTCAACAAGACCGATGTCTTGTCTGGTTGACTACAAGTTGGTGCCAAGAGCCGAGTTGCCTCATAGTGAATAGCTCTAATAAGGTGACTCTTTCCTGTCCCCGCACCACCGGTTATAAAGACATGAAACACCTCAGGTTCCTTCCCCGATACCTTGTCTACACACCATTGTCGTATTTTGTAGAAAATAGACAGCTGCTCTTCATTCAGGGATCGAATTAAGGCTAGACCTTCACTTCGGGGTAGGTGTTTTGACTTTTCCAAGTGACAAACATCCTCGGTACGTATTGCTAAATCAGGAATCAATGGAGCTGGGTCTTGTTCAGATGGATCCTCTCGCTGTTGATTTTCCAAGACTTCTTGATTGGACTCTAATCGTTGAACTTCTTGCTCTGGGCAAAGCTGGCCCCAGGCATCTTCTAAAAGATCATCACTAGCCATTATTTCTTGAAGGTCATCAAAATCTTCAGGTTGCGCCTCAAACTTGTTTCTATTAGCCTCCACAATTGAACCAACAGAATGTAGTGTTCCATCACTGAATCGGACTGAACCATTAGCAAAGAATTGTTGAAAGTTTTCATATCCCAATGGTTTAAGCTCATCCTCATCCCGGTATGGCAAAAACAACTGAAGCAAACTTTGATGGAACACTTCAGGATTTTTGGTTTCTGAAAAACGGGCATAACGAACAACAGCTGGTTTTCCTCGTGTTCGTTTTACAATGGTGCCTAATCCATTTTGGAGAGGGATTGCATTTTTAGATCTTTCAGTTGAAGGAAGAACACGGTATTCTGAAGCAAATGTACACATGCACATGTCATTAAAGGTGGCATTCTTAGGTCTGCTCTTGTATCGGTCAACAAGATTAGTCATCCACATGTCGTCTGGTAATGTTGAATCAGAGAGTTCCCCAATAGGCCTACTCAGTCGAACAATGTTGTCACCTGTTGGCACAAAGACAACTTTACGAGAACATTCCTTCAGATGCATGTTGGAAAGCCGATACACAGCTTCTTGAGCAGAAACCTCTCGATTGTGCAGGTAAACAGTTCCAATCTTTTTCATTGACTCTTGTGCATCAAGATTACCCTTTTTAGCTTCTGTTACAGCATTGCGCAGCAACAACCCCATTTGTCGCTCTGCTTTGGAAATGTAACTGATTATGTATACAATACAAGCCCATGGATCAGTAACTAATTGAATATCCATATTTGCTTCCCATCCTTCTAACAACGGCTCATTCCAATTATTTATATAGAGCTCATCAAGCTCCCTCTGTAAAATAATCTGAGTATTTCCACCTAATCTTTTCAATGCCTCTTCCAAGGTGGCCTGAGTGAGACCTAAAGCCTCAAACAATCCTGCCACAAAACCGTAGGGATTGTTGTCATCTTTACAAGCGGTTTTAATGGCAGTCATGATGGCTTTAGCACGCTCTCTAGGCATGTGGCTGGGAGTTAGACAAGTGCATGTCTCATCTTCAACCTTAAGGTCACACTTCTTACACTTTGGTTTTGGCTCCTTTTTCTTAATAAAAGTACGCATTGATGGCGGTCGGGGGAAATTGAAGCGACAAACAGTATTGCCCTTTTTGCAAGTTTTAGAATGTCGTTTCGAATGTTGCTGCACAGATGTTACCAACTCCAGCAGCTTTTCATCATCTTTAGGTAGCCTGCATGTCACGTATTTGTCAACAAACGCAACAACCTCTTCATCTGGGTTAACTCCAATCCGGGGTGCCCCCTCGACCCAAAACAAACAGTGCACATGTGGGGATCCTCTTTGTTGAAACTCAACACGATAAAAGTAGTCAACGACTTTTCCAATTGGTGCAGCTTTGGACAAGATGACATCATTCAGAAAAGCATGCCAGCGACGATCAAACATTTGTGCGGCCACAACTGAATTACGCCTTAAAAGGTCACATCTCTCCTCCCAAGTCAAGCCCTCAGCTGTCTTTTGACTCCCCTCTATTTTTAATAGAGCTTCAAGTAACTCCCCCCATCTGAGATCTGCTGAACTGAAAGAGCAGAACCACGTAGGCAACCCGAGCTGGCGCAAACAAGCCAGCAGATCCTTTTGTGCGTTCTGCCAATAAGATGGAGTACCTCTTATTGGGTGCAGAAAGTGATACCCTGCATCACAATCCAACATCTCTTTGAGAGAGTCTTTGACATTTTTACCACTAGGAGGTTTAGAGCCAGAGTGTCCTTTTCTGGACGCTATAGAAACTTTAGAAACCACCTGATCAACCTCAATCAAAGACAGTGCAAAGAAAATGTATTCAGAATTATGAGCAAATCTACGGTCTGCATGCATTATTCTATTAAGTAAATACCGGAACAACGTCAGTGGGATGCGCCTCTGTGTATGGAAAGTATTACGTGCAAACGGGAACAACTTGGGAAAACATTTGGCTTCATGGTCCTCATCAGACCGCAATTTCAGAGGATGATTGCCTTCAGCCGGAGCAAGATTCAGGATATCCGTAAAGGCATGATCAATGGTTTCCTGACCGGGATCAACTGGCATAAGGCAAGTGTCAGGAATGATACAATGTCGCTGATTATCATGTAAAAGTTCATCTTCCATTTCCTCTCCTGGCTCTCTTTCAACATCACCTTTTTCCTGTGGACAATCGCCGGGTTCTTGACAAAAAATATTTACCCACTCTTCATTAAAGTCAATATCAGCAAAATGTTTGTTATTTTGTTTGAGGAACCGAAGGGCTTCTCTGATGTGCATCGGGTCGGCAAATTGGAATTCATAATAACCTTTGTATGATAGTTTTCGTTTCAGTTTGATGGGTATGACAACACCCTCCATGTCTGTTCGAGGAAGCAAGGTGGTTGTTTCAAGAACATTAGCTGGGACACAGGTAGCTGGGCCGTGGGCAGCATTCTGACCACCTTTAGGAAGAGCTATTGCTTTAATGAAGGAAATGGTAGGACAACACAAATGATGCTCCAGACTGTTTAAACATTCTAACTCTGGTGGAATGGGGTCCAATTCCAAGTTGTTAAGATGGCATTCAGCTGGCATTTGACCTTTCCGAAGCTTCATGTTACAAGTAGCACAGATCCAGAGTTCTCCCATTGCTGAATTCTTTACTCTGCAAGGACTAGGGCAATCAGGAGTGCATCTGTGCAAATATTTCTCTGAAATGCACCTCTCTGCAACTGAAGTAACTTCAGGCTCTGAGTTGTAACTACCTTTGTTACAGGGTTTAACTTGTTGTTTAAAAAACAATTTAAAGCAAACACAACACACATATTCTGGACCACCTTCTTTAACTTTTAATAAAAATGTATCAATGATATAAGCAATATCATCTTCTTTCTTTTTTACTTGCTTTTTCCATTGTTTGTTTGCATTTTTACCTGGGCTCTAAAGGTAGGATTTGTGCTGTATTTGAGTTACAAAGGAGTAAGAAACAGAGGAGGAGGAGTCAGAAACAGATTAAAAGGGAGAGAGAAAGACACCACACACACACAGGAGAGACAGAGACACAAACACACAAGTCAGAAATAGAGTGGAGTCAGAAACAAGAGACACATTCAGAAAAGAGACATGGATGAGTCAGAAACAGAGAGAGAGAGAGAGAGAAGTCAAAGAGAGGAGTAAGAAACAAGAGAAAGAGGGGAGTTAAAAGAAAAGAGAGGGCAAAGAGTGAGAGAGTCAGAGTCAGAAACTGAGAAGGGACACAGGTCAGAAACAGAGAAGGGTCACAGAAACAGGAAGCTGAGGGACACACATGAGGTCAGAAGGAGAGAGGGAGAGTCAAGAGAAAAGAGAAAGCAAGCGAGAGATTCAGAAAGGCAGAGAAGGAGGAGTCAAGAAACAGAAACTGAAAGGGACACACAGAGTCAGAGAAAGAGAAGAGAAAGGAGTCAGGAAACAGAAGGAGGAGTCAGAAACAGAAGGAGGGGTCAAGCAGAGGAGGAGTCAGAAACAGAAACTGAAAGGGACACACACACACATTACTTGAGTCAGAAACAGAGCAGAGTCAGTGCAAGAGAGTGAAAGAAGCCAGAGAAAGAGAGAGACAGGAAGGAGACAGAGAGTGAGAGAGAAAAAAGGTAAAGAAACCAAAGACAGGCTGAGACAGAAAGAGACAATCCACAAATGAATTAACATGTTTTGATCCCGATAGACATAAGCAAATATTCATTACACATTTCTTTTGAATCCTTAAAACAGCACCACATACTATTTCAGGTAGTGAGCATGCCATCTGCTGTACTCCATGGAGATTGAAAGTTACAACTAACCTTTGGCAAATCCTCAATCAGAAAAGTTAAAAGTTAAGACTGGAGAAACAAGCCCCTTTTTTAGTTCAATTAGAACATTTGTAATTGCGCTTTTTAAAGTCTATTTTTTTCCTCAAATCTTACAGTGGGGCTTTAAAGGAAAAATAATATCACTTTTCATATTGTTATTAGCCTTTAAACATTCTCATAAAAATGCTCCAGAGCAGTAGGTGATGATTTAAGGACTTAAAAACAGCAGAACATTCTCAGATAAGTGACATATCAGTGGTCCCCAACCCCCGGTCAGCGGATCAATTTTTTGGCTCCTGATCTGTTACCAATCTTTCCTTCTCGATACCAATCACAAATCTGATATTCTTGTTTTAATTTTAATGTTTCTGATTGATTCTTTGCCTTGATTACCAATTATGTATTGAATTGTGAATTTGGTTCCAGTTGGATTAATCTACTATATTACTATTAAGAAATAGGCAACATAATAGTTCAATTAATTGTTATGTAAACTCAACAGTTTCAAGGCATAACTCTCATTGTGACAGAGACATGAAATAATGTTTTAATCCTAGTTTCTAAAAGGTAATCTTTGGTTACCATAAAAATACCAGACGTCTGAGAGCACAAGGCTACTTAATATATACACACAATAAATGTTAATCTCAATGCTTAAACTAAAGCATTTAAAAAATAAACAACCCAATTGAAATACCATGCAGAGCCCATTGAGATTAAAATTTAATTGTGTTTTTGATTCTATTTTGTCACAAGTAACTGAGTATTTAGTTAGTAACTGAAATTTTTACTATAGGTAAATTAAAAGTAATACGTTAACACAAGTTACTTGAAAATGTAGTTTAATTACACAAGTAGTGTAAGTATATATATATAGTGTAATAGTGTAAGTATTGGTGACTAAATTACTAAATTACACCCAACACTGGTCGGGCAAGCTAGCTTTAGTTCATCTCACCTATGTAATGGACATTAACATTAAACATGATGAAGTCTGTTTATCAAATAATTTTAACAGAAAGTAATGTGGAAATAATGTTAGACCATGGATGTGTGTCAACAGATGATATTGCATAATGTCTCAGTCACGTTAACTGTCTGTAGAGTTTAAACATTATAACAAAATTGGATATTTTAGGCAGGTCAGTTTTAACTAGAGCTCAATCTAGCATTGCATTTTAAGTATTTATGAACAGAATCAGCTAAACAAAAGGAAAACATTAAAAATAGGATTTTATTGGATTGGATCAGAACATTAAAAGATCAGTTTTTGCTCAGAAGCCACAATAACCTTTATTGGGACATCACTAATAAAAAAAAAAACCCAAGCCTACCTGGTCCTGAAGATCATCTTCCAGGAAGACATCACGGATGATGACACTGGTGGGTGATGTTTGTGGGATGCCCTCCACATCGCCTTCATGCATCTATGGAGATACAAATGTTACTTATGAAATCACACAGTAGTACTGCATTAGATAAATCATTACTTCTGCTGCATTCCACCACAGTAAATTGCCTTGAGTGAAGTTGGCCTCTTGGCAAGGAGATACCAGGCACAATGACAGTTGTCTTACAGCAAATCAACAGGCGACGGCAAATGGATATACTGCCATTTTGAACCACTTTTAATGAGTGGTTTGTCTCTTTTTTATGTTAGAAGCTAAGAAAATGTTCAGAGATCAATTCAATACAAATGAATGAGTCATGAAAAGCGTCATAATTTTGCAACAATTAAAAAAAACAAAAAAATCACCCACAGTATATGTTAAACAGTATGAATATGTGCATCTTGTAAACAGCATTTGAAAGGAGACTAAAAAGAGAACTAGTAAACTAATACAATAATGTTTGTAGAGGTCTAATCTACACAACATTTCTTAAAAATACAGGATATTTTGTTTATTACAGGGTACATTCTATTACTGTAGTCTTTGCAGTTTGATAATTGCTCAAATGTATATGTATTGATTTGATTGCAATACATAGATTCACTACTATGACATTAAATAAAAACAAGAATAACGTGACATAGCGGATTGTGTTGTGTTGTGTTGTGTACCAAAGTATGAGCTAATGTAAGACAGAGGATATTACAAATGTTTTAATTGAATAAAAAAGGGTTTTGTTTGGTGGTTATCCTCCACCTAAAATGTACATAATGACCCTTTAATCCATTTAAATAAGTGCAAACTCATACCTGGTCCTCGTCCATCTCTGATGAGGAGCTGGCAGGTGAGCCCGGTCTCACCCCCAGAGCAGGTGCTGCCTCAGACTTTGAAAAGAGAAGTCACTGTTATAATTTTTTACTTACACACTGGACAAAGACTGTGCAAAATCTCACCTGCCGCTGGAAGCGACGGCGCTTTGAGGCAGCGGGTTTTATTGTCTCTCGCGAGACATCCTCCTCCATCCCGGATGTGGAGCTGGCAGGTGAGTGGCGTTTCACTGCCATCCCAGATGTGGAGGCGACGGGTGAGTGCCGTTTCACCACGTCAGCATAGGAGGGGCGGGTAGGTGAGCGGCCTCGCACCTCCACAACCGCCTGTAAAATAGTATGAACATAATGAGTCACACATTTTGACATGTAATGACATGTAAATATCAGCTCCTAGACACTGACCTGGTGCCCCTCCGATGCGGGCGAGGTGCTGGCAGGTGAGCGGGGTCTCACCTCCAGACCGGGAAGGGCGTGAGCGTGGCGGCGGTCCCTCACTTCCACAACAGGCTACAGAACAAACAACAGAAGTCAGTTATTACAAGTGTCCCACGTCAGAGGAAATCTGTAATCCCACACCCACCGTGTGCTCCTCCGTCCCGGGCGTTGGGTGGGGAGGTGGGCCGCAAGGCGCCACCTCCTCAGCCGTTGCCTTGGCCGCTCCCCTGCGGCGGCGCTTCAGGGCAACAACTTTGGGACGCCCCACAAGAGGCGTCTTTTTAACAAAGAAAAAGGGTTTCATTATTTTGAAACTGGAAAATGAAACAGCACATTATTATACACAGCTTGACATAACAGTAAAATACCTTCTTTCCCTTAGGAAAGGAGCCCAGTGGCTTCACCGAGCCAAGGTGAGACGGAGAGATCTTCTCCATCTCGACCAACATGGCGGGGCTGAACAGCGTGGGCGAAAGGGGGATGGAGCAGACGGTCTCCACCTGTGGACATAGATCAAATGTTTTAGTCCACATATCAACACTTCACAGATCAGGATTAATGAATGTGACAAGATTCTTTAACTCACCTCCTGTCGAACCAGCCGTGCCTTGGGTCCCACAGGAGAGGCCCTGGGGGCCCTTGGCTGGTTCTTCTGTAATAGATACACAAAAAAAGAATCAATAAACCATGTTCAGAGATAAGAGGTTGTGCTCATACAATTATGACCTTGGAGTTAAGTGATATATATCATCACGCCCTATAAAATAAGAATACTGTAAAATAAAACATCAAAGGTTTGGGTCTTCACTTCCTAAAATGTTGGGACGCTGCTCCACTCCACTATGATTGGTGTGAAATCAGACCTGGTGTTATTTAATTTTTTTCATGCAGGCTTTCAGTTGACATTCTTTTGTCATGTATTAATTAAATTGGGTACAGTGGAACGTTAACATTTTCAACTGTGCAAAAAGTGGCAGCAAATTCAGCCTAAAGGTTCAATTTAAAAGTATGAAAATGCCAAGAATGTTCCACAAAATTGCTAAAAATATATGTAAATTAGTGTTCACATAAAAGTAATTGGACACTTCAGTGTGAAAAATCTATTTAATCTATTTCTGTTAAACAGCATCTTATCAGGTCACAGCTAGTTATTTTTATTGGTTACTGCAGGTTTAATAATGTTTGGCACATTTAGGATTAACATGACAGATTGTCATTGTTGTCAGAATAATTGCAAAGTTACATGGAATACAGAAATATTAAGGAAAGTGTGACACACGCCATCAGTTAATACAAGTGTCCTACCTTTCTGCCCTGTCCAGCAGCCGTCCACTCAGAAGGGGGTGGAGGTGGCACGGGCACAGGTCCGGTCACCACCACTCTTGGTCTGACCCTTCTGGTGGCGGGGCGCGATGGTGGAGGAGACACCGGGGCGGTGGGAGCAGGTGTCTCCAGCTGAGTGTAGCAAGCCTGCCACATCAGCTGAGCGAAGATCCCCATCCCATGATCATCACTCAGGTGGATCTGAAAGAGGGAGGAAACTATCAGACATAACAAATGAACAGGTTCAGGCTGGTGAGGTGACCTAAAGGAAGACAATTGTCAGATCTGAGATCTTCAACTGGCTTTTGAAAATTGGTGTTAGGACGATGCTTTCAGACAATTTACAAATGTAATTACACATTTTTAATTTTAGGATTTGCTGATGGGCAAAAGTGCATTTGACACAGTGCACAGATTCAGAGATATGAATGTAATTACCCCATCCCAGCTCCACAAAGCAAGGCGATCCACCGGGAAGTGCTCAGCCACATGGAAGTAGCGGACACCTGTGAAAACCACATCAGTAAATACTTGTGCTAAATATAAAGAGGTTTTTGTGCAGATTCACATCTGAAGTCTGCACCAAGAGCCACACCCAATGTTGTGTGTGAAAGGACACAGATTATACTCTGAACCTACCCATGCGCACTGAGACACGGTGGAACTCCTGCCTCAGAAAGGTTTGGACCTCCAGATCGTCAGCCAGACGAGTTGGAAAGTCCATGACCACAACCTATGATAAAAATCATGTTAATATACTGTGACATGAAAAATATAAATAAAAAATGACAAATAATAAACTCTTGTACCTTCTGAAAACGTCCCAAAAGGTAGGACAGGAGTCGGGCGTACTCGCGGCCAGCCTCATCAACAGTGCGACTGGCCTGCAAGTTGTTACAGGGAGCCAGGAGACACACAAGGTCGGGGTCTGTTAAAACAAGTGAAGAGTCAGTATATTTCAGCAAATTATTTAAAAATTCAATTAGACCCTATTCTTCTGTTATCAGTCACCTCGGGTCAGCACGGTCTGGGCCAGCTCCCTGTGGAGGTCACGAGCAGAACCTCCAGGTGTCGAGCTGAAGCCAAAGGAGAGGCATCCCTCTGGCATCGGCACGAATCCATCCACGATAGCGCGCAGATGAGAGTGTCCGACAACAAAGACGAACTAGAAACAAACAACAATTTAATGTTCCAGACTTTCCAGACAAAGCTTTCATTTTACAAAGTACTTATTACAACAAATCATACCTTCTTGTCGGGACACTCAGGTGGAATGACCAACTTGTAGGGCCTTCCAGTGATGGAAGAAGTTGGCCAGTTCTGTTTTCGCACAGAATGGCGTGAACCGGTACCATAGCCTTAAAGAGAAAGAGAAAACATCAGACAAACTCGCAAAGTCAGTTAACATGTACCTAACAGACGCTGAACTTACGAATGGTCGGTTCAGGGCTGGTGGGGCAGTACGGAGGAGCGCCGACCGTGAGCTGCTCCTGCCGTCGCTGCACGGCTGCCAAAGAGCGCTTGTAACCCTTTGGCCGAGGCATCTGGGAAAAAAACATTAATGTTAATAAAAAACAAGTATAACTGTTGTAGAATTATGCACATTACAGGCCCAGGCTCAAACGTTGTAACAAATAAACATTAAATCAAAGGCTAATCTGACATCGGGGTTAAAAACAGAACAAAACTTTTTTTTTTAAAGCAAGACCAGCTTTACATTTCAAGTAAAGCAGGACTAAACCTGGGCTAGACCAGGCCTGAACCAAGGCTAGACCAGACCTAGACCTGGACAATGCACACAACACAATTACATCAGCTCAATAATGCACATTTAAAAACACAAAACCAGAAATAAAATGAAAGTTATGAATGTTACAACGGTTCCATGAAACCCAGATGCCCACCAGTGGCAGTGCTTAAGCACTGGATGGTGCAAACTGACTCATTCAGAGTCATTCAGTGCCCAGACTCCATAAACAGAACTAAAACTTGCGTTCTCAGGTCTAAAGCAATACCAAAACGAGACCATAACAGGACCTATCAGTGACCAACAGAGTCGAGGCCTAAACATGACTTATTAAATACAACAAAACAGTTATGAATCTGGATTAGAGGTTGAGCTCTTCTGTCGCTGCAATGAGCCAGAGCACTCTGTGATTTTGTGAAAAGAGAGAGAGTAAAAGGCGTGGACCAACAGGAGCCATGAGGCGCCAGCCTCAGGTGGGACTTTTCTCGGAACTGTCTGGAGGATGTGGACAGGGAGCGCACGGAAAAGACGCTGAGGAGCGGAAGAGCTAAGGCGGGCTTGATTGACTCGCCAAAGGCACCAGCCCCGTGCACGGAGCGTAGGAGCCCCGCGCATGGAGCATACAGCCCCGTGCACGGAGCGTATGAGCCTCGCTCTCGGAGCTCACCAGCCCCGTTCTCGCAGCGCTGAGCCCCGCTCAGAAGAAGAGCACTACAGCTTCATCACGTCCCGTTAACATGACAAACACAGGCTACACTCAAGTGTGACAGTCCAGTGAAAACATCACCAAACAGGGCAGACACAGAGAGTCGCTCTGGTCATCATACAGTGCAATGTAACAGTGTGACTTTTAATCAGAATCACTATAATTTGGGGAAATAATTTAATTCGGTAAAATTGGTCTGGCAACGCCTATGGCCTATAACAACAGCCCAGCAACAGCCCAGCAACAGCCCAGCAACAGCCCAGCAACAGCCCAGCAACAGCCCAGCAACAGCCCAGCAACAGCCCAGCAACCACATTTCCCGCTGCAGTAGAGACCAATGTGATTGGCTGTCTGCAGGCTCACTGCTCTCTGATTGGTCAACACTGACACACATTAAACCGGACCAGAACCAGTCTAACACAAGGCTAAAATAGGAATAGACTAGGTATAACAAAATAATTACATTACACCAGCTAATTATAACAGCACCCCATAGGCCACGTTTAAGTACAATTAAACAGTATACGGGTTCAAAACCAGACTAAAAGCACGGTTCAGAGACTGATTAAAATTTGGGTCAGAAAAGCTCACATTTGCTGAGCCTGCACAGGACAAACTTCCCTACAGGAACAATAAAGTGTACACTAAACTGAATGTTGGCCTCTCACTGTAGTCTGCAGTAAATGCTCCGCGTACAGTCACGTTTACAGAACGCACCGCAAAGGCAAATGCCACGCTTCTGCTGCGTGAAGCTGCCCCCGCGATTACACCAGAACCAAACCGGGACGGACTATGGCTAAATCAGAACCTAACCAGCACTAAACAAGAACCAGAAGGAAAACTAGTTTGACAAAAAAAAAAAGGAAAAAGATCTTACCTTTCAGAGGAAAGAGCGTGGTCCAATCAAAGGCGCTTTCTTCAGTGAAGAAAGTTCCGGAGAGGTTGGGTGGATGAACAAACGAACCAGATAGACCAGCAAAAGTAAATCCAATCCGATTGTCCAAAAAGGTGAAGGAAATGCGACTCAAAGGTTATCACAAGTGAACGCCAGTGAGGAGCAAAGTGAACAGAGTGAATCTGCGCAGATCGCGGGGCTCCGCTCTCTTATATAGAAAGGGGCTGGGCCAATTAGAGCCGTTCTTTTCAAAGAATGCATTCTTCTCTGGCCAATCAGAGCCGCGCGGGGGTTTCACAAAATGGCGGTGTCACAATAGAAGTTGTTATAATTAAAGCTAGAGAGAACTTAAGTTCTTTTGCCCTGGTAGTAGCGGCGGCCATCTTGCAAGTGCAGAAGTGCAACATTCTAGAACTGACCGCACTAGAATATAAAATGTAAAACAGGGTAATGCAAATTACATGTTATAATAGTATATTTGTGCCCTAATAATGCAGAACTCACCCTTGTCTATCAGGAATAATTTTCTCTGAATAATGAAAGTGAATATTCTCCCTAAAAACACTTCATTGGTCTATATATTATGCAAAATTAAACTGTTTCTTGTGTGCGTAAACCATATGGACACAACCATTGATATTAAAGACCTAAAATAAAAATAAAAAGTGTTTTTTTCCCCCTTCCACATACTTTTGGTAGAATATGTGTAAAATGAAGTACAAAAACTAAATTAAAATGATAAAGTAATGATTAAAAATCCAGATGAGCTATTAGTTTTTTCTTTGGTAGAATTTAATAATACAAGATTTTTTTGAATAAGATAGCAAGTATCCTCAACTTACACCATTCAAAGGAAGCAGAAAAGGCAATTGGTGTTCATGCCAGACATGTGATCTGCAGCCGCCTTGATTCTGGTTGTTAATGTAAACAAAGTAAAAGTGCTGCATTAAATATTAATTCAGTTTTTGACTGATTCTGAGCTTGATAAAGGCCTTTGTCAGTTAAAAGACAGTTCAAAGGGTAAAGTCTTGAAAAAGCAGTTCAACAGCTCTGATATCTGCACTGACTCTGCTGTGAGATGTTAAATGCGCAAAAACACTTTTCAGGAAACATTAGTGACACAATTTTGTGTTTTAAAAAAGGCTAAGTACAAAAAGTAAACACTCGTCACTTCCCGTAGAAATAATATGTCTCAATTCCTGATATGATATGTTTGCATGAACTGATAAGAGAAATACTGATGGTTGCATTGGTGGAAATGTTCATAATTTACCTGGTACAACATATTTGATTACAAACACATTTAATTTAGATTTTATTTATTATCTGCATATCAAGATTAAGACTCATTCATAGGTAGTTTGTTTAACTCTAACCCCTAACACTATTACTATTGTGGGACCAATAGTGATAAGCAAGCTAATAAGATAACCAGATGTCGGCCATATTGGATCAAAATTCGCTAAACATGACTCAGCATTTTTTTTTTTTACTTTGTACTTTTAAGAAAAGATATCCAAATTTGGTGAACATCTTCCTGAAGAGTGGGGCCCTGTTATCCAAATCGTTGGGATAAGTATTATGGTCTCTGTGCGGCGAAGCCGCAAATTTTGCCAATATTTTAGAAAAGACATTAAAAAAAACCCATGTTATTCTTATGGGAAAATCTCAAAATCGCTCAAATTAAACATTGTACTTTAACAAACTCCTCACATTTTTTGGATAAGTATTACGGTCTCCGTGCGGCGAAGCCGCAAAAATTGCCCAAACTTGAACAAATGACACAAACATTCCATGTTATTCCTATGGGGAAAATGCAAAATCACTCAAATGAAACTTTGTATTTTAACGAACTCCTCCTCGGGCGTAAGCCCGATCATCCTGAAATTTGGTGAAAATGATCTTGAGGACTGGGACATCTAAAGTTATCTTATTTTATCACAAGTATTACAGTCTTTGTGCGGCACAGCCACAAACTTTGACCAATTTTTACACATTGTCAGTGGAATATGATCAGTAGGAGGCGCGGTAGCGCCACCGATTCGGCAGCAGGTATTTTACAAGGAGGGAAATTGGGGCGCGTAAGCGCCCCCCTCTTGCGTTGCGGGGCGGCGGCGTGGTGCGGGCGAGGGCCGATCATTGCCGCTTGCGGCTATATTTCACATTATCATTGTTTACAAACAGAATAAACCTTCCAGAATAGTCCTGGGCATACAATGTGTAAAAGTATTGAATATGATCAATCAGATTGTTGGACAACTTTGAATCAAAGCAATTTCTGAACACTGGCGATTGCTACACTGTAACCTTTGACTTGATCTTCAAAAAAAAAAAAAGTCGAAATGTCTTAAGTATCACATGATAGTAGGATACATCAATTTCAAAAATGCTTTTTTTCAGTCCACGGCATATTATTCATTTAATTCTGGATTAGGATTTTGGGAAGAAGAAGTTTTAAAGTAAAGTATTTTGGTACGTTTGGAACAACATGAATGGGGATGAATGGGGAATACAAATGCAGTCAATTTTTTTAAATGGAAAAAAGTCCTCAAAATGTTGCATAACAGAAAGCTAAAATACTGGATACTCTCACCTAAAATATACTACAGCTGTACATAAAGTTAACACTGCACCTATAGCCATTCGCACAGTACACGCCCCAACCTATGCTATGAAAATGCAACTAAACTATACAACTTTGTTCTTTCTGTTGTATAAGTACTGTAGATATACGATTAATATAGTTGAGGGCATGACAATGCAGGGGAAAAAGAAATAAGAAATACATGCAAATGCATATGTTTGAAAGATTTCTTGTGGATTCCTGACAGATGTGGGTTCTCTTAGGGACGTTTTATCTTCTCTAGCTAGTAGATAAATAAATAAATGCAAATTTGCATATTTATTGGTTTAAGCTTAGATGTAAATATGTGGATATATATTGGATCATACAGTATGACCATAAGAGCACTTACAGGTGCAGTGTAACCATTGAAAATATGCTGAAAATGTACATTCTGAAACCAAAAAAGCTTAGTAAGAGTTGACTTCCTGGGACAAACCCCACAAACTCCAATGTGATGTTGACTCACGCCTGTGGGAGGAACGTTCCATTAACAAGTAGCGCCCTCTAGCGTGAATGTCATGCATCAACCTCTGTATGCAATTTAAGGAGACATGCTTTTTCCAGGTACTTCGTATTTAACTCTATAAGTAGATCTTCATTTCACATTTTGTTCATTGTAAACTGTAACATTTATCTTAAACTGTTTAGTACTAGAAACAGATCAGTTGACTTCCTCACACTGGCATTTCACTGTAGTGGATTGTCATTTACATACTCTGCCATTGCCATACTCTGAGTCTAATTTTTCAAATAATCACAACTAAGTACAGATATGGTGGGGACATGGGGTAGGTGAAAACAAGAATCGTCTTAAGCTTTTGAGCCTCATTTGCAGGACAATACAGGGTTCACTCAAACATGCAGAATTCAATCAAAATAAAACTTTGAGTAAACTAATGATGGGGAAACTCTGTTGTAACAAGGTAAAAAGCTAATTAAAGTTGATTTTTACTGAGTAGACATTCTAATGAAATTAACTTTTTGTTAATTATGGGTGAAATAAGCAAGGCTATGTATACATTCAATGTGTAATACACACTTTACGTTTTATACATTATTTTGAAGATAAACTAGTGGAGCAAACTAAACACTTCAAAACACTCGGCCATAACTACTTTATATGTTCACTAATATTTATTATCGACAGTCAGAGATCAGGGAGGACAATCTTCTCTACCCCAACAGTGTCACTCATGACCCTAGGTGTCCCGCACCTCAAAGATTGAGTCAAGTCTATGTCATGTTCAGTTTGAGCGTTTGTAAACTTTTTTGTCTTGAATGGTTCTTTGTGGGGGAATTTGTTATCTGCTTTTGAACAGTGTCTGAGCTTAACAAACCAAGACCAAAACAAGGCGACATTTGGACTAAATAAAGATGACGATGCTTTCCCAGCTGGTTTAACTGTACTCCGCCACATGCCCATAATTTATTAATTTATTATTTTAATGTATGTGTGTGCGCATGTTCTAAAGATTAATGTGGGGATGGTGGGGACAGGGTAGTGGGTGGATTGGAGGAAATGATGGTACTTTAAAAATGCAGCCTTTTCAGTGACATTTTTATAAATTGTGCTGCCCAAGATGAAACAGTTTTACTTTCTCACTTGAGCTCAAAAAGAGGTTGCAACAATAACATATATATATCGCAAGTTTATGGATTCAGCCTGTTCAATAAATCCACATGTTTATCAAATTTCCACTTCTCTCACCTCCAGGTACACGGCCCAGGGCATGACCAACGAAGCCACCAGCAGATCGGCCACAGCCAGACTGACCACCAGGTAGTTTGTGGTGGTCTGTAGCGACCTCTCCCTCAGCACAGCCAGGCACACCAGCACATTCCCAAAAACGATGGCCAGGATGAGCAGCGAGTAGAGCATGGCGTAGTAGTTCCTCTGGTTGTCCTCCTGTCCCGCTGTGGCCACGCTCTCATTCCCCTCGTTCCATCCCAGGTGCTCCGACTCGTTCCAAACCCGCTCTGCGCTGCTAAACATTGCCATGGAGACGTCCCAGTGACATGGGAAGTGAGACGCTTGGCAGACCTATCAAAGGAAGAAAAAAACGTGTTGTTTTCCCATTCATAATCTTAGCTATAATTTTGTAGTCAAATTAAAGTGAGGCGTGTTCGCTACCAAAGAAAGCATGGCAAACTGCTTTATTTTAGGCCACAAATCTTCTGGGAAACATGTGAGCTCCTAGCAACAGTAGCCACATGAACTGTGCCACTACATCACCATGCAGTTTCCAGTGTCTTGATGTAGATTCATGAAACAAAACAAATTGCCTGTGCGTTTTAAAGTTAGATGGCTCCAATAGAAACAATCTGGACGAGAATTACGCTACATAAGCAACCCTCTTAAGTGCACCACCACTGTTGTTGTTCCTGGAAGACCTTTAACTTTGTACATCTGCTTCTGGTAAATGCCTTTAAGATAATCTTGAGATAGACTGAAACGGCTGTAAGATAAGTTTAATAGGGTCTCGTGGTGTGACGTTCCTGGGTTAGCTCATTGGGGAGAGGTAATAAGTCCACGCTGCCATAGTGAGAGGTGAGATTGGCTGCAATCCCAGGCTCTACTCTCCTTGCACTTCATCCTTCCTCTCATTAATTCCCAAACCTTCTATTCTGGCCCACATTCAAATAGTGATGCTGTGGTTCTGTTCCCACCTGTGTCTTGAGATGGTAAACAAAATTATTCATCTTAGCCTTACCCATCATGGTTATATGGGACAGAAATAGTGAGATGCACAATAAAACCCGGATCCTTTTTACATCTTGCGCTGCCCTGGGAGCCTTTTTAAAGATTTCTGAGTGTATTGTTCCACTCGGTTCCTCAATGGCTGCAGTATCAAATTATAGTCTCCCAAGAAAAATGTGGGGAAGTAAAAGAAAACGGGCCATTGATACCAATCACCTTGAAATCTCCTAATGGGGTGGCACTGGCAGTTTATTACATGATTACGAGTGACAGGTTGAATGAAATGCAAATCATTACTCAGTGGAGGGGTGTTGCCTTGGAAAGCCCATCTCCACTGATGAGCTGCCTTCACACATGGCTCCTGATCAGGGCTGACTGAAAATCCTCCCCACAAACAGTTTGCTGTGGACTAATTGAAACTGATTTGCCTCTTCCCTGCCTTTTCCTCACATATGACACCACCACCTGATCCTGCCCCCTCAATGTCAACGTGCATCAGTTCTCCATTCTGTGGCGAGCAAGCCAGTAAGTGCACGCTTAGTACATGCACGCGCAGTAAGGGTCCTATTATAGCTCCTGGATTCCACTGAACTGCACCACAACCGTCCCCAACAGTTAAGGCCATTTTAATATTTGTGTAACTAAATAGGCCTATAACTATTACCCTAATTAAGTGAGCAATTAGCTGGTCATTACGCCACAAGGAACACACATTAATTGGCTGTAATTGATTGACTTTATATTTCATTATCTCCAATTGGATCACAGTGACACACAATTTAGATACCAAACCCAAATCACAAAAAAGATTTAAATCACACGACAGGGATGAGTCTTTATCACGTGAAAATCACGTTCCAGCGACAACGAGGTCATAGATGTGCCGATAAAAGGCATAATGAACTCCATGTCCTGTTGACGTTCTTTTTTATACAGCGCACAAGAATGAAGGAACACGTGAGTTCGGTGAAAACGGGAAAATATGCTAAAACACGGGTTTAATGTGGTTGTAGTAAAACGAAAGTAAACTTGTCCTCTTACCTGTTACTGTAACGTTGAGAAGAATTCATTAGTAGCCATTGAGAAAAAACAACATCCGCGCAGAGAAAAAAGTTGTCCGGTCATGTAGTCCGGTAAGGAGCTCGAGGAGAGCGCGGGCAGCAGCATTTTGAGCCAGAGCGCACGGTGCCATTCTGGCGCTGACAGTAGAGAAAGTGGGATGCTCTGCTCACTGCTCCATCAGAGATCGACCCGCGCCTTCTCACTTTCTCATTGTGCCTCACGGGAAACGCGCGCGTACTGAGAGTGCGTCATGTGTCTCCCCTCAGACAAGAGCCTTAGGTAACAATTTGTATTTTATAATTACCTGCATGCTAATTTGTACCATATTGCCAGAACTGGGTTGAATTTGCCCCAAGAGCATTGTTTGTCGTTGTGACCCTGAACCAGTCTGGGTCATGTTTTCCTGGAAGTAACTAAAGTATAAAAATAGCCTATTCTGGCCTTTAAAACAGCCTCATGAGATAACCTGTATAATTAGGTCAGTTTATGCATAGGTGGACACTTAGGAAAAACACAATAATGTGACATTTTGCATTTGTCTGTTTGTTTTCTATCCCTATCAAACAGAACATTTCGTGTAATAATAAGCCCTGGGGCAGATTCTGTCAGGGAGCCAAATATAAACTGGTTCAGACAAGAAAGAAATTAAGACAATGTGTTGTTTTCCTCTTTGTTCTCTTGAAAATAAAATTTAGAATGTAATTAAATTAGTTTTGTTATTAATGAACATGCCATTTTGCAAGAAATCCCATTGAAAACCTTCTGAGGAAAGGGCAGAGCAGTAATGTTTGGTTTTATGCTTGGCCACATGTGTACTAATATGTAATAATGCATTTTTCACAGACACTGAACCACAGGAGAAGACAGCCTGTGCATCCTTGGAGCTCATTGTAAGTTCTGACCCATCCTTCGCTCTATACCTGCTTGGGACACGTAGTAGGCAGTGCAGGGAATCATAGCCTGTTTGAATTCATAAATTCATCCAGCTTCTCTTTACTGCACAATGAAGGTGTGACATCCATAACACATTGGATTTCCTCAGCACATCATCTTGAGCCATTCAAGCCACGTCTGGAAATTTTCCGTTTCCACTTTTCCCATTTCTGTTCACTGTGCAATGTTCAGGACATCAATCTCAACGCCCCATGCCATGTGAATGGCAGCTCCTGCAAGTGTGTAATATTTTCTGGTGGAGCCTAGCCTGACTGAGCTGCTGATTTATGGTGCTTGGTTGACATATGGGTCCAAACACACTAAGTTTTAGAGACAGAGCGGCTGGCTAAGTCCTCGTTCATGGTCAATTTCAAAGATCATATAAGGTACTAAAAGTCAGAGATGAGCTGGTGTTGAAAATGCTCAAAGACTTCAGACAGGTCACAAATACACATACATTGTTCTGACTATGGATTAGTGAAACACATTGATGAGAAGATATATAGTTGGGAGCTGGTGATCTATTAAAAAGCATGGTTGTGTAAAGTGCACCCTTAGCAACAACTCTGGGGTGCTATAGCTGTCTAGACTAATACCACACTGAAGGTCTCCGCTCAAAGGACACCGCAGCAATCAAAGAGCACCGGGAAGGGAAAGTGGAATCGTTTGTTTAAACATTGCTGCCATCTATTGGTCAATAGACAAAACGGCAACAACGTCACAAAAGAGTGAATGGAGATTAGAGTTGTAATTAAAAAAAAAAAAAAATTATTTAGCAGGAAAATATATCGTACATATATTAAAAAGTATTTCTTACAAACTGTAGTCATCTTTTGATGGCAGACAATGCCTCGTACAATTTGTATGACCTTGTATTCTGGTCTGTCCTATTAAAAGATAATGATGTTTTATGGTTTGATTGTTAGCAGTGTGGCAATCATTAACCACATTTTAAAAGAAAATACAAAATTCAGAATCTAGTTCAGTGCTTGTCAACATAGATCTTAAAATTAATTGTTTGATTTCATAGTTTTAAGTGTTTCTTTATCACCTAGCTGGAGGTGGATTTTCCCTTTGCTTCTTCTGCTTCCCACTCAACGAAGCCACCCTGAAGATGTCTTGCCCTAAAATAACCATATAACAACAGGAGGTTATTACCATTAACGAATAACAAATTGGATTGAAAGAGGTTTTGGTCATGTAGTGAAAAAATCTTACTTGGAGAATCCGAGTCGATGGGCGATGTCCAGAGCCTGGCCACTCCTAACTCCACTTCTGCAGTTAAACACAATGTTGTCATCTTCTTTAGCCGGAGCCTTCACTTGAAATTTCTGCTCAAATGTTTCGGAGGAGAGTTTCAGCGATACTTCCAGGTCACCCACTGATAACGTACAGAGAAAAGTCTTTATTATAAAACTGATCAGATACAACATTGCAACTCATAATGTTTTTAGCTACATTTGAATAAATTCTGAAATTATTATGAAAATAAGCGACAACAACAACTTCACCTGACAACAAAAATAAACTTCTATATCTGTCATACATGGTACAATACAGATAAATAGATCCGCGGAAGGCATGATAATGGGGTCACATTTTTCATGTCTTGTCTTGTATTGTATGTCTCTGTATCCGTTCAGTGCAATATAGAACTTGGGTGATGATGAACTGCTGAGTAAATACTGGTAAATGTCATCATCATCACATTATTTTGAAGAATACTTTTGAATGAAGTTAAGTATTTAGCATTTTCAAATTTCCAATGGTTTAAAAAGGCTAAATGAAAAATTTGTGAGATGTGACGACAATCCTGAGCTCTAACATAATATGTAAAACGTACACGGCATGTTCACAGCACTTGGAATGTGTCCTGCCTGGTACTCATCAGGTCCTCTCACATCAAACAGCTGGACGTTCTTGCTGGTCAACATGGACTTGAGCTGGGGAACAGTGACCACTGGGGAAAGAAGAATGTATATAAATTACAATACAGATGGTTTACCTGTTGACTCAAGACAGCATTCCTTCAAACTCACCATCCATAATGATTTATCTACCGTCCCTAAAGATGCTGCTGCTGTAACTAGACCTATACCGACCCCGTGGTAACAGACCATTGTTATCTCCAAAACAAAAATGTCACACTCAACTAAAACTGGACAAAGGCACAAGGTGAACACTGGGATGGCGGCATGCAGACCATTCATTCAGAGCCACATAAGAGACTACCAAGCTCTTATTTCCGCGTCCAGCCCTTTTGATTATAATGGCAGTTTGTTGATTTTAACCTACTCTGGGGTTTTGATTATAGCGGAAAATTAAAACTGCACAAAAAGAAACAGTGTAGCAGAGCCTGGTCTTCCTATGGAGATCAAAGGATCAGATTATTTATTCAGTTAAATAAAAATAAAAGGAAATGCTAAAAAATAAAATCAAATTACACCCATTGATATTATTTAAGTTCGTGTGAAATCGTTCCTCATATCATTCATTAATCAGGATGCTCTGACAGACTCCCTGCTTTTGCCGTTTGTGTCAATTGAACTTTGAACATTTGGACCCGTGATTAATCTGTTTTTTGTTTTTGTTTTTTGGGGACATATCACAGATCTAACTCATGAGACAATAGCGTAGTTTCACACACAATTCTGTATTTTTTGCATTTCCTTTTCTCTTTGATTTAGACACAGACTGCACGCTCTGTTACATTAACTTGACCTAAAACCTACAGAGACGCCGAGCTAGTTTAGGGGAATGTTTACCCTTGTCATCCGTGTCTCCGCATCTTGGAGGAGCTGTCGCAAAAGTCCGGAAGAATGGACTTAATGTCGGGTATGATCTGTGGTTTATCTGCGTGAAAAGCTGGCAGAAACTTCTTGAAAAGGCGCGTGTTAGCAGCATTATGAGGACAGGTTTACAGAGAGTCACACACGGGACAAATGTCTTCTTCTTGATACTGATTCATTTCCTCTTTTTACCAAAGCTGCAGGTGCTGCCATCCTCAGGTAGTTTATTCCATATCACAACATCACAATCAAACCAACGTTCAACCGCAACTCAGGATTCATCATTCATGCAAACAGTTAAGTTACAACAATGTATGTGTAAGTTTATCAGATAATATTCTACTTCACCTGTGCACCCTAAGCAAACCTGTTGAACAAAGAAATGCAAAGATGAGACTTAAGAAAAATCTTCAATAAATAAAAGAGTAAGCAAAAATCCATTACATTGTTGTTAGTGTTGTTCTTTTTTTTTCCTGCAGTCAAAAGTAGCATTTGTTTTAGTTCAGGAGTTTAGGAAATTAAATTAATAAAATAAAAGGTGCAAGGGATCGTCAAAGAGTTCATATTCTGCAGTGAGCTCTTTTTTTTTGTTTTGTTTTTTAATGACAGTGTTCTTGCTTTCCATAAAGTTAAAGTGCCCAATGACAGGTTGAACTACTCCTTTAGGTTCATAATTTTACTTCCTGGTTGTAAATGATGACATCACACAATGAATCACTAAGAAACCATCCTGTACAGTGCACCAAAACTCCTCTAATATCAGAGATTTTTTATTTGACAAAGAAACATAAAAATGGACACCTGTTTTGTTGAATCTATGTTTAAAGGGTCTAAAAGCAGTTTCTTTTGTGTAAATTGTGTAAATTATGCATAACCTTTGGCTCCCTAGTGTGATGTCATCAATTTGTGCACTTAATAATAATAATTTTCAACATATTTTTCATCTTTTCTCCACAAACAGCGACCTGAATGGTGTAAAACTATAATTTATATTTACAAGATGTCAATACATTGATGTCAAAATTAGAAAATGCACTTTAAGTGAGGCACAAAAAAAAAAACAAAAAAACAACTCTCAATTCTTTGATAAATATTTGAAAGAGGGGTTTACATTTTAGATATTTGTTTTAATTGATGAAATATTTCCCTAGTCAAATAATAACATTTAGATAAAGCTCTTTTTTTTTGTCTTTACATAAAAGTCCACAGAAATGTCCATTTTGAATTGCTTCAGCTGGAAAACACCCAAGTGTAACATGTATTACATCTTCCCTTGCAGTGGACACTTAAAAAAATGTATAGTTTGTGGTTTCTACGCTCACTACATTCTATTCCATAACATGTGCTGATTAATTCATTTGAAGGGTAAAGACAGGAGCGTCTTCTCTTCAAAAATTATACACTACACCCATTAAAATCCACTTTATTTATGGAACATTTTATATTTTAAAAAGTTGTGCTTCTCCAGTAGCCTAAGAAAAATAAAACAATGATTAGTGCTCGAGGGTTTTATATATCAGGCACGATCATCCAGCTCTTACAGTTCATAAACCAAACTCATTGCTCTAAGTGAAAGTAGATGTTCAAAGCTGGCTATTTTTTCCAGCCATGAAATTAATTTGTCTGAGTGATTGACCATATTGTTGGGTGTTCCGGTTTCCAAAGCTACACTACAAACTGGCTGAACTTCAATTTATTTTAGCAATAGGTTCATGTTGGATGGAATAACCATAGTATCTTTAGATGGTTGTAGTTCTGCAGTTTGAACCCCTCGCTTGGCGACAGATTAAGGCTGCACAATTAATTGAAATTCAATTGAAATCTTATTTTAATGGACACAATTAGCAAATTGCAAAAGCTGCAATTTTGGAAGTACCATATTTTCCTTCATGAACAACAAAATGTATTGTTTTATCAGTTCATAGGCCTCTTTCAGTCTTTTTGTCAATTCTCTGATTTGTTTAGAATGTGAACAGAATCCTATCATTAAAAATAAATCGTAAAATCTAATCGCAATCACAATACTGGTTAGAAAAATCACAATTAGATATTTTTCCCAAATCATACACCGCTTGTTATGATCTCAGTTTATTTATTGTGGCATGTTGTGCCTTCTGTACTTTAGTCCTTTACTCGTGTCTTCATGTTTGCCTCACTTTGAGTTAAGCTTCATTGAGTATTTCAACTCAACTAATTTCACAGTTTTATTTTATTGCATCCTCAATAAAAAGGTGCCTTAGGGATGTGGACTGTGATTGTTTACCTTTGTTATTGAAGCCCACAAGGTCTTTAACACCATGCTAGTCGTCTATGTAAAATATATGAGACTGCATGCATCTTAACCCTTGTGATCTTTTACGGTGTTTTACTCCATTTTATTTCACGCTTAAATTGGCCATCATTTGTACTGTACAAGAAATATTTGGATGATTTTCTATTACAAACCTTGGTTTGAGCTATATTTTCTAAAAATCAATTACAGGATTTACAAACTTTCTACCCACTTGTCCTGTTGGTGCTGTTTTACTCCACTTTTTTGACAGCCGTAAAAACAGATCATTTATTTTTTAAACTTCTTCTGCTTAATTCTGTTAATCCACTTCTTTTCTAACTAAAAATACTAAATAAAAAAAATGACAAAGTTGACATGACAAATTGTTTATTAAATATGTTTACAGAGGTGCTGAAAATTTCACACTTTTTTTTCATATAAAATATGAATATAGGCTGAATTATTTTATTTTAATTTTTTTACCCTTTGTTATAGTCTTGGACATGTCAAAGATTAGTAACAACACTGGCTTTGATGTTCTTTAACATTTTATTTTTTCTCCCACTTCCATTTTCCCTCCATTGACTTCCATTTACCGACATTTTTGATTGTGTTGCAATGACACTATAAAATTGTAATTTCCAGATCATTTGTGGTTTCCCTTTTCAGAAGAGATCAAATTTGTGATTTTTATGGTTGAAATGACTCCTTTTACCTTCTAACTTAGAAACACTGCTTTCAGATGATTGACATCTTGAGAAGACTAAACCACGCCCCAGACTAACCCAATTCACCAGAGGAGTCGGATCAGAGGGACACACGTCTTTGTAATATCATTTTTGCAGTAGGAATAATTTGCGTTTCTTTTTATTGGGGTTGCAAATAGTATCCTGGTCATTGTCGACATTTCTGGAGCCTTATAATGCTTCATTGCAAAAGCCCCCCCTGAAGAAATGGTACGCCCCACAAACACAGTCACATGACGCACAAGCTCAAAAGTATGACTCTCCTCACGGAAGTGCACACTCTACAGACACTTGTGTACTATTCAATCATAGTATTCAATCCCCAACTATGTCTGCCCCAATGATGTGCGGAGGGACCGGAGATGTGAAACCAGCGGACCCAGAGATTCAGGGAATCTGTGATTCTGTGAGTAACTGTGCCGCCTGCTTTAGTGCGTGCCATCGTTATTGTTCACTTTGGGATAATCGTATTACTGTTGGCTCTAACGTTTTGTATTTAAACTGTTAATAATCACTTAAACATTTTCAGGTAAAGGGTCAGGTGGAGGAGAAAGCAGGAAAGAAGTATGACACGTTCCTGGCCAAATCATACAAAACCCAAGTTGTCGCTGGGACCAACTACTTTGTCAAGGTAAGTCTGTTTCAGGAGAGTATTTTTGGACACCCTTGAATCTTAAACTTCTATCCTTTATAGGTCCATGTTGGAGGGGATGACCATGTCCACGTCCGTATCTTCAAAGGGCTTCCACACACCGGGGGTGAGCTGAAGGTACATGGTCTTCAGGAGTCCAAGAGCCACCATGATCCCATTGCGTTTTTTTAAGGGATTCTCCCCCATGAACATCCCATCTGTGCCTGTAGGCCACCGCAAAACTACGAAATAATGTCATCCTTTTTCATTCTATTGTTAAGATGTTTTCTGTAGCTAATGGTTACAAAATAATGAAAATATGTTTTGTACAAGCAACATTAAAACGTGTTATTTTACAAACCGCATGTGATTTTTGTCTGTCTTGTATCTAGTAATAATTGTAACTAGATGCTGTAAAAGATAGGGAAAAATTGCTCGGCAAATTATGAAGAAACTACAAAAGGTACGTTTACCAAAAGTAATAGCAGACATTAGAAGGCTAGGAACTATTGAAAAATGCAAAAAAAATTCAAAGAATTTAAAAAATGCGGCCTGTGAAACGTGCCGAAAAACCGGAAAATACAAGAACAAATAGTTCTGCATAGGCAGTCACTCAATGATTCACAAGCAGCCCATTTACATAGTACTGTGAACTTAAAGGTAAACACAATACTTACTGTAGTAATATCCATCATTATTGAGAGCCTCCCAAGCATATTTGCAAATCCAATATGCTGTGCACTCAATTTGACGTAAGTTCACGTAATTAATTAAGAATGGGTTGAAAGAAATAATTATAAATAGAACGTATAAACAATAATGTGGCTTACATTATGCTTAAGTGCATTGAGCCACTGTGAGACCTATTGTGCTGTACATTCCTCCACTAGTCATATACACTTTGTTTAAACAGTATACATTTACAGACTTGTCTAATGACAGGAGTGAAGGGCTGTGGCTGTGGCTTTTGTGCACATATCACTTGGCATCATGTAAAACCAAAGTGGTGACATCTATCCTGCTGGGGCAGGTAGCTTTAATGCAACAGATGACCTGGCGGTTGAATCCATAACCACACAATCCTCCAGTTGTCACACACTTGTGGTTTCTTGTCAGCAGTGATTTCACTGACTACACAATTCCTCTTTATTTAATCATGTGTCAAAAGATAGGGAAAAATTGCTCGGCAAATTATGAAGAAACTACAAAAGGTACGTTTACCAAAAGTAATAGCAGACATTAGAAGGCTAGGAACTATTGAAAAATGCAAAAAAAATTCAAAGAATTTAAAAAATGCGGCCTGTGAAACGTGCCGAAAAACCGGAAAATACAAGAACAATTAAAGCCGCAAGCGGCATCGAACGGCCCTCGCGGGCCGCTCTCGTAACACTCAAGGGAAGGCGCTGACGCGCCCTCATCCTTTCCTTTACTGGGGCTTTGTGGTGGAACAAAGCTGTGTCCCCAAAGTGCTGTTGTTACGAATGAGCAGAAATGTTGTTAAATGGTTGCGGCTCCGCCAGATTGATACCGTAACTCCTGTCCAAAAAATATGGATAACTTTTGGTGTCACACTCCTCAGGATGATTGTCACCAAGTTTCGGATTGATCGGGCTTACGCCCGAGGACGAGTTCATTAAAGTACAAAGTTAAATTTGAGAGAATTTGCGATTTTCCCATAGGAATAACATGGGGTTTTTCTGTCTTTTCTAAAATGTTTGCGAAATGTGCGGCTTTGCCACATGGAGACCGTAATACCTATCCTGATAAATTGGATAACTTTTGGTGCCCCACTCCTCAGGATGATTGTCACCAAGTTTGGGATTGATCGGGCTTGCGCCCGAGGAGGAGTGCGTTAAAGTACAAAGTTAAATTTGAGAGATTTTGAGATTTTCCCATAGGAATAACATGGGTTGTTTCTGTAATTTGTTCAAGTTTGGGCAATTTTACAAGCCACAAGACAGAGACCGTAATACCTATCCCTATAATTTGGATAACTTTTGGTGTCACACTCCTCAGGAAGATGTCCACCAAATTTCAGGTTGGTCGGGCTTGCGCCCGAGGAGGAGTTCGTTAAAGTACAAAGTTTAATTTGAGCGACTTTGAGATTTCCCCATAGGAATAACATGGGGTTTTTCCGTGTTGTCTAAAATGTTTATAAATGTAAAGGCTTCGCCGCACGGAGACCGTAATACCTATTCTGATAATTTGGATAACTTTTGGTGCCCCACTCCTCAGGAAGATGTCCACCAAATTTCAGGTCGGTCGGGCTTGCGCCCGAGGAGGAGTTAGTTGAAATGCGTAGTAAAAAAAGATACAAATTTGAGACAATTTTCGATTTTCCCATAGGAATAACATAGGATGTTTCGGTCATTAGTATGGCTTCGCCACAAAATACGACATGGGTCTGATTGGCTTTTTGATCGGTAGGCCAAAATGGAATTTTGTGCAAAATTTCAAAAAAATCTAAAAAAGTAAATTTTTTGCTCCCCATACAAAAAGTTTTTTCACTCTGTAGGGGGCGCTATCGCGCCAAATGAAAAAATTACACCTAAAGTAGGTCCAGGCAAGAAAGTTCTACAACCTATTAAAAATTTGGGCATAATCGGACTCGTTTTGCCAAAACGGGAGCATTTTTAAATTTTGAAAAAGAAAGAAAACGGCGGTCAACTTTCGGGCTGCGCCGCGCAGCGCCGGTACAAGTTATTATAACGAATTGGATAACTTTAGATGCCCCACTTGTCTAGAGCATGTGCAGCGATTTTGAGCGCTGGGCATAACGCCCTAGGAGTGAGTTCGTTCAAGTTCGACGTGAGCGAAAAACGCTGACTCAGCGCAGAACTTTATATCCAATATGGCGGCCATACGGTGAGTCAGGGGCGTGGCCATAATATTTTTTTTTCGTCCTCAGGAGAGGAATGCGTGTTCCGAATTTTGTGGCTGTATGACAAAGTTGACGTCGGGACGCCTCCCATAGGCGCAATGTATTTTGACTTTTGTAGGTGGCGCTGTCGCGCCATTATTTTTTCCCAAACATGACACCTATAAAAACAAAATTTTTCACGATTCTGAATTTTGGGAAAAGTTTGGTGTTTTTTTTAGCATGTTCAAGGGGTCAAATTAAAGCACAAAGAGCAGAACACGGAAGAATAAAAAAAAAAAAAAAAATAATAATATTTTTAGCAAAAACAATATATCCGTTTTACTGGGAACAACATATTATAGGTTTTTGAAAGCTCTGACCCTTGCGCACGCCGCCATGGGGTCAAATTTGGATTTGGAGTATGTCACTCACCTCCGAAGTCGGGCCTGCGCATGGGCTCCCATTGGTTTCCATGTATTTTAGCAGGAACAAGTATGGTTACTGAGTGGGGCTTGATGCCAGGGGTGTGGGACAGTTCACTGTCAATGTTTGGGGCGTTGAGGGCTGAACTTCGCTGGGCGCCGCGAAAGTTCGCCAAGACAGTTGATAGGGTTCTTTCGCATAGCAGAAGTAAATATGCAGGTCCCATGCCTTCGGCATGGGCTATTTCACTGTCCGACCATAGAACCGAGCTAGGCTGCCGTTAAACCTTCGCTGTGCACAGCGGAAAGTTTGGAGATAGTTGCAACGATGCCTTCGGCATCGTTCGTGAGCTAACAGGCCCTACGCCCTGTAGGGGCTCGGGCCTAAAAACAACTAAAAAACAAACGCTTCCTTTCAAGAAGAATTCAACAGACACGACAGAAAAGTTACAGAAACAAAAAGGAAATCACACTTGACGAGGAGGGGCCTGTACTTCATTTTGCCTTGGGCCCCCAAATAGCTCGCTCTGCCACTGGAATCTTGAACGCTGTAAAAACAAACTATTGGCGCAAACCTTCAGGGGGCCCTGGGCAGAATCTGCCTTGGGGGCCCTCGCAACATCAGCAATAAAAGCATCTATAGACCATATGATCATCACTTAACATGGATGAATGGACACTACATGGAGCCAAACGGCACTTAAAACTGTAAACAAAAGACAACAAATAGAAATAATCTTCTATTTACATGTTTCATCATAACATGACACAAAGAGTGTCAAATGCAAGAAAAAAAAGTGTAAACTGACCAAACATCAGCAGCAGGTACAACTGTTCTCAGTGCTAGAAATGTAAATTAAATTGTCTGCAGTGTAGCTTTAGTACTATGCCTTCTTAAAGCGCAGTAGACTTAAAAGTTAAAACAAATGCATGAGCAGTGACATTAATTAGTAACTCATAACTAGCTAGTGCAAAGCAGAACAGTAAAACAGAGCAAAGATGTTTGCAACTGAATTTAAAGGGCCTGTACCTGATTTATACTGTTTATGCATTTGCCAAATGGACAGCTAGAAAAAATGGAAGGAGTTGGTGTCTTGCGAGACAGAATTCTGGAATGCTTTCTTTGAGAGCTGTACATTAGGTGTTGAAGTGAAAGTCCCCTTCATCAAACATGATTTTCAGTGTGAGCAGTGGCAAGCTGTTGTCTGTGTTTTAGTAGTTTAGATAAGCTTGCTATTTTCCTGCACAACTTGAGGTTTTGTATGGATCCACAACCACAAACTTACGCCTGAATCCCACATCAAGCGCTGCGCAGGTCTGCGCCTCAGCTCCGCCCCTCCGCCACTCTCTGACAGAATTGCGGATGAAGTCTATTTTCTTCTGCGCCAGAGTCCGACTGGATCAAGCCCCACAGTTTAGATCGCACCAAACAGGAAAAAGAACACAAACTACATCTGGGTTTCCAAAACAAAAACTTTTAACTCAGACCTAATGACGTGCATTAAACTTTTTGTTACCCAGAAGGCAAATGTTTACAATCAATACCACCCCAAACATGTAAATGGTTGTAAATCTCTTAAGTACAGTTTTGGGCTGTCATTTTATTAATGCTCTATTCATGCGCCGTGTTGACATGGTGAAAAAAGCGATTGCAGTTGCACAAACGACAAACTTTCAGTTAATCTGCATTTGTTTTCTTTCCGATACTTTTGGAGCGCTTTCTGATCGCGAGTTCTCGCAAATCCCGCGGGTCCCGCTCCTCGGGACTTCGAAGCCCTGCGCTGCGTGGACTGGCGGAGACAAATTGCATCCAGTAGGCGAGGGTCTGCACTTTAAATCGGAGGCGGTCTGCGGCGCAGCGGAGCGGAGACGCATGATGTGGAATTCAGGCGTAAAGGATTGTCTGCTGTCGTACGTATCACAGAGGGAGAAAAATGTTCTTTCAAAGGCCCTGGATGGTTTCAAATCTGTGGCTTCAGAAGATCTTCTGGATGTTCTTGATGCACTTGAATGCAAGAAGGTAGTTCCAGAGGACACACTCAGGCCCATTTGAGCACAAATAGGCCATGAACCTGTCATTCAAGCTCCCATGTATGTGATAAAATGCTGGCATTCTGTTGTGAGTGCAATTGCTAATACTCTGCCACTTGAAGATCTCCATTCATTTCTTGCGCACAGAAAAACCAACATCAAAAGCAGTCAAAGATCCACTGCTCTTTCCAGAGGAGATGACGTCAGTGCAGCTGACTGTGTCGCGTTATCTGAAAAGACATCGGGGAAACAGATCACAATGAACTTCAGTTTTTCCTTCACTTTTGTACAGGGTCTGATCTTGTTGACAAGGCCACACATGTGGAGTTCATAGAAAGTGCTGATTTTGTCCACAGCCCACAGTCCCACACATGCAGATGCATCCTTAAACCGCCAAAAGGTTACCACAGCGATCCTGATTTTCAAAGTCAGTTTAACAACATCTTAACAAGCTCAATGTGGTCGTAGTACACAACTGTGTCATGTTTTTTATGTTATGTTTGTGAATAATGCTGTTTTAATACTTGTTCAATAAGGTGGATGTTTGATATAGGTCTGACAAGTAACTAGTTAAAGTTGCTTTGAAGTGTTAGTGTTCCTCACTAATCTGCTGTTTGTATATAACCGAAAGACATTCAACACTGTCTTTATTTTATTATTTTAGTTGAGATGTTTAATAAATCATTCACACTTGGACACTGGTTGGACCTTTTCGTTTTGTTTAAATTATATAACAGTTCATTTCAAACATGCTGGTTATTCCTTCACATACATTTTCAACCATGTGTCTCTGTCCATGGTGCTGCTGGAAGAGTTTGGCCTAACCATTACACAGTCACATCACATGATACCAAGAGCTGTTGATTTGTCTTGAAATGCAATTGCATTTACGTTTTAAAGATGCACATGACACTATTACTTGTCCCGTAAGTGCATATTTAACGGCAAAATGTTTACTTTTTGTATCATATTGTCCCAGTAGCACTATTATTATTATTATAGCTTATATATATCCACAATTACTCATCCAAAATAAAAAATAAAAATATTGTATCTGTTGCTATTTGTTAGGACCTGGTTTAGTCCCGGTTAGAACCAGTTTAGTCCCGGTTTAGAACCAGTTTAGTCCCGGTTTAGAACCAGTTTAGTCCCGGTTTACTCCTGGTTTTGAAATGGTTTAGTCCTGGTTTATTTCTGGTTTAGGTCCTGGTTAAGACCTGGTTTAGGTCCCGGTTTAGAGCCGGTGTAGTCTTGGCATTGTCTCGGTTTAGACCTGGTTTAGACCCAGTTAAGTCCCGATATATTCCCGGTTTAGACTCGGTTTAGTTCTGGTTTAGTCCCGGTTTAGTCCTGATTTTGACCTGGTTTAGTCCTGGACAGGGGGCGCTCTGGGACAGTTGTCCATTTGATCAATTCTCTTTAACGTTGTTTATTTAATCTGCTTTCTACCTGTGGCCCATTGAGGAAACTGTTGTTGTGATTTTGGGCGCTAAAAAAAAAAATCGATTGATCTATTTATGCCCCGCTGTGCACAGGAGGCACGTGCACAACCGGTGTGTCGTCTCGTGAGAATTGCCTCGTCCTCCCCTGAAGGTTCATCTCCCTCTTATGAGCTCAAAATGCCATGTGGAAATCCAACCTCAGTATTTCAGGTGAACTTTGTGACTTCTGGTGGTGGGGTCTGCAGCTGCTTGTAGGACTGTGCAATTAATGAAACACGTCATTGTGATTTCAATGTTACTTTATTCAATTACAAAAATGTAATCAAAGATACAATTAATAATATGTTCCTGGAGAAAAGCCACTCTTTTCTGTACAAAGGCTTTTTTAACAGAAGAACATTACAAAATGATTCGCTCTATACTTTCTTGACACGTCAAATATGACATTATGGAAATTGTACACAATTAATCACAATGCCAATTATGCAGCTCTAGTTGCTTCCATCCATAGAGATGTTATAACTTTGCCTGGAATGTTCCACAATATGGCATTAAACTCTAATACATATTATTCTATTGCAGATATTTTTAATGCTCATAAATACAGACAAAAATGTATGTATAACCAGTAACTTGGCCGGGCGGCACACATGCTTGTCTTCACGGAAATAGATTATATGTTTAAATCAGAAACTGCATAAATAATGGATGTAGCTAAGTCATTAGCTGCTGCGTTCCAAATGGAATATTAGCATGGGCGCCTTTTTCTTTCTAACAGCTGCTGTCTGGCCTTTAAAGGGGCTGTACCTGATGTTTACTGTTGTGAAATGGAAAAAACAGAACTGGTCCACGTTAAATTTGTAAAAGTGTCTATTCGGGTGAAAATTAGGCCACAATATTTACTTTGCATCTACTTATAGAACATTTTATCTTATGAGAGAAACAGGAAGTACACCGACAGCATGCTAATGTTTGTTAGCTTTACCGTGGCTCAGAGACACATGGAAAGTGCATAGAAACTCATCCCAGTGAATATTTTGTGACTGATGTAAACACTTTAACATCACTTAGTTCTGTTTTCAAAACAATAAGAATCAGGTACAGGGCCTTTAAAGCAAAACTAAGTAACTTCATTTACAGAGCTCCCCCTGCAGGTCTCTTGTGAAAACAAACCATTCCTTTTTTCCCTTCCTCATTTTTGAAATAAAGAAATACAATAACATACAAAAGCATTTCATGTCACCAAATATTAAAAAATAGCAGGTGTTTATGCAGCTGGTTCTCCACGCAGAGACAGCAGGGGGTGACGACGGGGGCTTCAAACGCCCCGAAAAGACATTTTCAAAACCACATTAACTTACAAAGACATTTAATAATAATTAATAATTTAATAATTTAAAAATGTTACTTAGTTCTGCTTTAAGATGTTCAATTTTAAAATGCTCTACATCGGTGGTTCCAAATCTAAATATAAAGATGACTTGGAAGATAAAAATTAGGACAATCAAAAGGACACAATACAGTATATTGTAGTGAAGTCAAATAACAAGAAAAACTACTCAAATGAACACAATTAAACCAGATTTTGAATGTTCCTTTGTGACAGAGGTCAATGTCATTACGCTGTAGGGGTCCTGGGATCGGTCTGGTGATATGAACAATAATAATCTACCACCAGGTACCGCCTTTCCCCGACGTCCGCACCAGTTCGCATTAGATTAGCAACGGGTTTATTGTGAGTGAAGCACGACTGGCGCGTACCTTCGACAACCTCTCTCCTGATTGGCTCTTGGTTGCCATGAAACGCACGCTCGGATTTACAAATGTGGAATTCGTCAAGCCTCAATTGGCTTCATTGGGCTGGAACCAAACAGTATGGCATCCCAGTGCTACGTCCACTTCTATATACAGTCCGTGGTGATTGCGGCGGCCATCTTGCGAATGGAGACACAGCAAACCTCTAATTGACGCAGGGCCATAAAACGTATAGGTTAAAGAGTTTAAACTGAACTCTACCTGTCTCTGTAAGCACAATTTTCCCTGAGTTATGAAAAAGCATAATCAGCCTGTATTATACCTCACTGATTAAACCTATACGGTGGAACATTACAAACAAAGCTCTACCAGAAAGAGTTGCACCTTTAAAGTCTATATGAGAGGTTAGACAACACATTTTACTAAAACGTAGTGAACATGATTATATTTAGAATTTTAATAAACATTTTGTAGTTTTTGTAAAGTTTAGGATGTTACTTCCTGGTGGGACATGATCAGAAAATATGAAGTTACAGGTAATTCCACAACTGTTACCTAGCAACTGTACAGTAAAAAAGGGCTAAAACCAATATAAATTACACAGTTATGATTTGACAAATAACAATACCCCATAACACGTTTATTTTGTTGAATGACTGTTTAAACCAGGGATATTCAACTTTATTTCACCGAGCCAGCTTTTTTGGATGATTTTGTTCTCGGGGCCAGAAATATGTAACCTGACCAGCCATTCTATCATTATCTATCCAACCCCCTGCTTCCTCTATTCTGCAGCAGCCGAGCCAATGAAAGCCGTGAGAGGAGAACGTCACATCCTGTGCCGTGATTACAAGATGGCGTCCACGACAGAGAAAATGTTCGGGGCTGCTCTTTCTGCTGTTTTAAAAGACCAGGACGTGTCGTTAAAACCACAGCAAGAGGAAGCTTTACAGCTACACGCCATTTTGGGCTGACAGCTCTGTGACGCTTGTCGAAGTGCTGTCGTCATGTCCTGTTCGTCTGACTGACGTGCGCTTGTTCCGCCCCGCTGAAATCAAATTGTGTGGCGGCATTTCCAGACCAATCGACAGTAATGGATAATACATGGAGATTAGAATGGAGGCCAGGCAATGGAACGTGCCCAATGCTTCAGAAACGGGGAAAAAATATGAAAGGCTTTAACATCTACAAAACTGAACCAGGTCTAAACCAGGTCTAAACTAAATCCAGACTGAACCAGGACAAAACCAAGACTAAAGCAGGTCTAAACCAGATCTAGACCCAGACTAAACCAGGACTAAAGCAGGTCTAAACCAGGACTTAACTAGATCTAGACCCAGACTAAACCAGGACTAAAGCAGGTCTAAACCAGATCTAGACCCAGACTAAACCAGGACTAAAGCAGGTCTAAACCAGGACTAAACTAGATCTAGACCCAGACTAAACCAGGACTAAACTAGATCTAGACCCAGACTAAACCGGGACTAAAGCAGAACTAAACCAAGTCAAAACCAGGTCTAAACCAGGTCTAAGCCAGGACTAAACCAGATCTAAACTGGGACTTAACCAGCTCTAGACCCAGACTAAACCAGGACTAAACCAGATCTACACCAGGACTAAACCAGATCTACACCAGGACCAAACCAGGACTAAGCTAGATCTACACCAGGACCAAATCAGGTCAAACCAGATCTACACCAGGACTAAACCAGATCTAAACCAACATCAAGAGATTAAATATTTTCTATATTTTTGGTAACATGGGCTGAGGGCCGGATCATATCCCATGAAGGCCCAGATTTGGCCCCTGGGCCTTAAATTGAAAAGCCCTGGTTTAAACTCTCAGAAATATGTGTCATTTGTGTGTAAATTGTCTCTGTATTTTGGCACGTCGCTCCCTCACAGAGGGATTCCGTTTTAGAACTCAGCTCTACTTCCTGTCAATTTAAACTTACATTTTTCTAAATTTCTTCACAAACTGCAACTTCACATATGTAAAACTATAATAAATAATTGCCACAGGTGCTATCTCATCAAACTAAGTCATAATTAGACAATGTCGAGAACCAGTTATATAGACTTTAAGCTGTAGAATATAAACGCCCCATGTTATCGTGTACAAAGTTGTCCAATTAGTCTGAAACAATGCAAAATAAAGGACCTATCACACATTTTCAGTCATTTGGCACTTTCGCACCCCTAAATCTAACCCTCTTCTTTACTCCTCCTTGGCCATCTTCCCCTGGTGTCCGTTGCTCTTCTCCTTCCTCTCCCCTAGCCTCCCCTCCCTCTCCATCCTCCTTATGAGATCCAGCGGGCCCTTCCCTGTCAGCGCCGAGGGGTGGCGGTACGACCTCCCCAGCCGGTCCCACAGCGTGAAGTACTGGCCGTAGTTGTAATCGAAGAACAGGTGGTGGTCCGTGTGGTGCGCCGAGCCGTTGATGAAGGGCGTAAGGAGGCGGGGCACGCGGTAGTCCCCGTCGTGGATGGAAATGGTCCAGATGTTGACGAAGACGTAGAGAGCCAGGTAGAGCACTTTATGGAGGGGGAAGAGGAACGGGTAGATGTGGTACGGCAGGCCCTGGAGGAAGCCGTCGACTGGGTGGAAGGCGTGGCTGGCGAACGGCGTGGGGACCTTCCAGATGTGGTGGGGCTTATGGAACAGCTGTGAGGGACAGAGAGAGAGGAAGGGGGGGTTAAAGGAAGTTTTGTTTTGATTTAACACTGGACTGCAACCAATAATTACATTACAACAGGCTCTGTGCACAACAGCACCTGGCTAGCTCAGTGTCAGCATCAGGACTTCCTGGCTTTTGGCTGAGTCAGTCTAACATTACTAAATTCAATAAGAGCAGTCAACAGTGAGCTGTGCTTGGATGTCTCTGAAACATGTTAAATACTTTGTGTGTTTATAAAGGGACATGTTTGTGTCTCTAATGCTAATTCTACTGTTGAGGCATCTTTTTTAATAAAACAGATTAAAATAACAATTTAATTGGTTGTTTTTTTATATCTCATACTTTAATAAAAGTTACATTAGCTGTGAAAAACAGCCCAGCAGTTCTCAGCCTTTTCAGCCGTGATCCCCCAAATAACAATCGTTAGCATTCGCAACCCCCAAAAATATTCTATTTTGCAAAATGATAAAGTAACCTTTTGTCTAATGTTTGATTTTATTTTCAGGATATAGACCTAGATACATTAATTTAGTAAACCAACAAATAGGAACCTAGAGTTAGTGTTAGCTTACAACATCACAAAGTATATAAAAGCAGAGTGATGAATGGGGGCTAGACTGCTATAACTTACCGCACATTTAAATTATTGTCAGGGTTAATGTACTACTAAAGGATTTTTTTACAAAGTGTTTTTATTACTCTTTAGGCGTGAAAAAATCACCTTCCTTTTTTTCAAACATGTATTCTTGGTGACATGTCCACTAGGGTGGACAATGCGCATTTGAACAACAGATGAAATATGTGTTTGAGAAAACAAATATTAAAAAGAAATATTGTAAATTCTATAAAACATGTTTTTATTTGCTCTTTAACATTGTGCTCATATATTCTGAACATATTCCAGAACTGTTAAATGTATTGCAAAAACATTTAACCAGAGAAAAATAAACTTTGAAGCACAGATAGTACTAGTAGTAGTAGTCTGAAACTCCAACCATTACAATGAACATGCCTGCCACTACTTGTCAGCCTACTACTATGGCAAATATTCTTTGAAATGTACTGAAGTACATCAGTGCATTGTGTCTTTAGCAGAAAAAGGTTATCTTGTATGGAAATTGGCAAAGCACCCAGGGCACAAAGCCACAGGACACTGCACGCAGATGTACTTTGTTGTTCGTGTGCAGGCAGAGTCATGACACCTGTTTGCATTTCTTGCTTCAGTGAGCCTGGGCCAGTGGTCTCCAGGTCCAAACCTTGGATACTGCCCTGTGCTTCAAAAGAGGCGGGGTGGCACTGGGTCTTCCTCATTTTGGTGTTTGGATGGAAGTTGCATTTATTAGCGAACAAGCTACTGATGCCTTGAAATGCAGAAGATCTTTCTTATCCAAGTCACACATTGTGTAGATGTACCAGGCATTCACAGTGGTCACGTCCAAAAAGTGGAAGAACACTCGGAGGTACCATCGTTTGTTTTTGCGTCTGTGGGGATACACTGCGACACATTGATCCATGAGATCTACCCCTCCCATATGCTGATTGTAAAGATTCACGGAAAATGGCCTCTGGATGTTGCCATTCCCAACCCACTGACAGCACCACGCCCAGTCAAACCCTGATACACTTCGAATCTGTGCATGTATCCAGAGCCCCCTGCTCTAACCCACACTTTCACACCCCCATTTTAACAATTATATTGTTCGTTAATTGTTGCTTGATGTCCTCACTTTTTTTTTTACCTACAAGGGTCTCCTAGAATAGAAGGACTGGACAGACATTCCTCCCCTGCAAGGCACATCTGCTCTTCTGTCGGCCATCTTGTTTTAGAGATTTTTTGCACTTGGAAAGGTTGACCAGTGGGTGGCAGTGTATTGAATGACACATTGGCGTCCACTGTAGTGACTGATGTGCAACTGTGTCATTCAGACTGATTTATATAGGAGAAAACGACTACTGAATAGCTGTCCACTGTAGTGACCACTCTGCATGAAAGGAATACCAGTGTAAGCCATAATTTAAAGGGAACATATTATGTAACACTTACTCTGATGCACTTTTGACCATGTTTCATTTATATCTCACTGTTCTATCCACCTTATCCACTTTTGCTTCTTTTTGCCACAGATCCACACTCCTGTAGTAAACGCACTTCCGGTTGACAAGAACACCGTTCACGCAATGACGAACGAGGGAAAAGTCTCGCTGCTAAAACATTATATAAAGTAGACTGATTTGAGTAAAATGTTTAAAGTGCACGGGTAACAAAGTCAACACAGTCAACAATGCACCGATTTCCTGGGCGGCCTGAAAACGGCTTTTAAGTTAGGACTTATTTTCTGTTGAGTTCGTCTGTCCCGTGTAAACTAATACAACGGAAAAAAGATGAACACATGAATACGGTGGTGAATACATGTGAAAAAAAACTGACTCTTAGTTAACAAAATGTTCATTTTACAACAATTAAATCATGGTGAAATGCCACTATGAAGAGGCAATTCTGCAAATATCCAGTCTTATGTACAGCATAAGCTCTTTTTCCTGCAGAGTCTGACCTTGTAGATGCTCTTGTGGTGCAGAAACCTGTGGATCCAGTAGATGCACATGTCAGTGAAGAAGAGGAAGGAGACCACGCTGAGGAAGAAGCCCGTCCAGCCTGGAACCACAACACATTACATTTTAGTTTGTCCACTGGGGAGGACGACATACTGACAAGTAACAACAGTGTGGGTCACTCTTCCCACTGCGAGTGAGTGTGCTGACAAGGAAATTATTTGAACGGCTGATAATAAGGGACAGGAAGGGGCATCTAAAAACAAATTGCCCAAACCTTTGGTATTCATGGGTTTCAGCGACTTGTTTGTTGTTGTCGCCATTTTGAAGGCGCCTGAGTGCCCTCGTACAACTGTGATGTCTCTGAGTAAAAAAATGTTTACTAAAACGCCAATAATAATGATTATCTGAGATTGAGCAATCCTAAGTGACACTGCAGTATTTATGGACCAATATTGATCATACATGGTTTATTCAATTCTCTAGTTGGTGAAGAAAACAGACAATCAGAAACAGGTGTTAAAAGCTTTATTTAGGGCTGTAATGTTGATTTAAAGCAGGGTTCTCAAATCATTTTGCGAGGGGGCCGAATTTCGAAAATCAGAAATGGTCGGGGGTCGCAACAGAGACAGACTTCAAAATGCACTCAAATACATTTTCCTGACCCACAAAATCTCTATATAGGAGATTTTAGTTGCTTGAAGTTTTACATTTTTATGGCATATTTGGTATCTTTTAGATTTTAGAAATGATAATACGCCACAAACTATCTTCAAACTATGTGTTTTAGTTATAAGCTCATGTTGATATTAATTAAAGGACACATATTCTGCTACAGTGACTTTGTTGAGCTTTTAATCATGTTCTAACGATGTTCCGTCATTAATAACATCTGCCATAAGTCCAAGCATCTGCAGCTTTAGGACGAGTGCCGCTTGTGAACGTCTGTGAGCAAATTATTGCTGTAGAACTTTGTTATTGAAGGGAGACAGACGAAAGAGAAAGTGGGAGAGTCAGATGCCCTCCCGGTGTGTGATTCACCTACTGCTCACTGATACTTCACCTCCTGCTCTGATACTTCATACTTCGCTTCATAACACAATGCAGTGAAGCCTAACCTTACTTGGAGAGCAAATCAGCACCAAACAAACCAAGTTATGCTCCTCCCACTTTGACCTTCACTCTGAGCTGATCCTGAAGCTCTTTCGCTCACATCCCACATGTTCTCTGTCCATTTATTTGTTGAGGAAAGTTGAAGTCTGTGGAAAAGTGCAGAGCATCCACGCTGTTTATCTATGGGCACAGCTCTAGGAGCGGGGGAGGGGCCTTGTAGGTGCTAATGCTGCAGTGCATTATGGTAGTTCTATGAGTTTTATCAGTGGGCCATTTAAAATAGAAATTAAAAATCATCTCAGGGCCACCGGATGCCTGATCTAAATTCATGATTTAGTTCACTCTCAATACAACCTTTTTGTCAGGTTAGTAGTCCGCCAAAAATCCAAAGAAGAGAAAGATGGGGATACTATCGATCTAACAATCGAAGATGGGGAAACTCTCTGACGTTAGCGACTTTACAACGTGAGTTTTTGTTTAAGAAGTGCTTTAATAATCAGCACTAAACAGTCAAAACAAACGTATGTACATGCTTTCATTCTGTCGTGTTGTGCACAGTTAAAGGCCTGTCACTATCTCACTGCTCTGCATTTACTCTCACAATGCACTGAGCTATCATGACTCGTACTGTAAATAAATAACAACAAAAAATTACCGTGTTAACAGCAGTCAACTGACTATTGATCGCAAAGGGCTTCAGTCATTCAGTGCAATTGAGTAAAATATTTGGCCATGTAGTGGTTTATTGTTCAAGATCTTTTCTAGCAGTTTTGAGTATTTACATTTTGGGTAGTGCTATTTGTCCCTAAGCGCTCGTCTCAGCTCCGGCTGCACATTTGACTCCATGTATTTTGCTGCACCCAAAATGCGCATTTGATTTTAAAAATCAAGGTTGTAGTCATTTGGCTGTGTAAATGTGCTCTATCTGACTGGGAGACGCAAGACGATGACGTAGCAAGAGGGGGCGGTCTGCTCCCGCCTCCCGCCGATCACCTGACTCCTCCCCCACGCAAAGACAGTGCCAAAAGTACACGCGCAAGAAGAAAAAAAATGCTCCACAAAGACACAAGGGAGCAGTCAATAGCAAGTCAATAATGGGTATTACACAGGAAAATGGTGTCATTGAATTTTCCAAAGAAATATATTTTTTCTTGTGTGAAAAATAAAATTATTTCTTTGAAACTTTTGCAAATATATACACATCATTACACATTTTTATTTGCAAACCTGATTTTCCTGCTTATATTTGTTTTTAGCTCCTCAAAACTTTAGACGTGTACAAAACTATTACTTTTTTTGCAAATACATGTGTCATTAAATTATCTACATAGAACAGAACAGTGTAGACATTTGGACTGACCCAGTGGATGGTCGGACACGTTGTCGTAGAGTTTGCTGTATCCTCGCACCTCGATGAAGAACAGGGCCACAGTAGGCAGGCTGATCCAGGGCAGAGACGTCATGGCGTACCTGATCTCCCTCCGCACCTGGTTCTGGTTCAAACAGGGCACGAAAGATAGACTCATTGAACCGGGAAGGGTCGCACAACTTTATTCAGCATCGTTTGTAAAGGACAAATATTATTAGGCCCCAGCACCACAAGTTGGCGAGAGGCCTATTAGTTTCGTAGTGCCATGTGAAGCACGGCTGCGAAAGTGCAAAAACTCCAAACACTCCAAAAGTCCAAACACTCACTAATGCATTCCTCAACTCATGCACGTCCCATGCATACTAATTAGTAAGGGGAAAATTGAACATTATTGTTGTAAATAGGCGAAGCCCGTGCGAAAATGCACACTAAACAAGCGCTTTACGCGGGGATGGTCGTCATCCCCACGTAAAGCACTCGTGTGCTTGTGTGCATTAAATCGCCCACTAATGCCTTCCCCAACTCATGCACGTCCCATGCATACTAATTAGTAGTGGGAAAATTGAACATTACTGTTGTAAATAGGCGAAGCCCGTGCGAAAATGCACACTAAACAAGCGCTTTACGTCATTCCCACGTAAAGCGCTTGTGTGCTTGTGTGCATTAAATCGCCCACTAATGCCTTCCCCAACTCATGCACGTTCTGTGCATGTAAAAATGTATGTGTAATGTATTATTATTGTATATAGGGCCAATAACAGAAAGTGTGCAGAGCCCACTCAAAAATCTCAAAAAGTGACCGGGGACCCACACCATGACGTAGGAATGCGCGCGCGCTTTCCGAAAATGTATGGTTTGTCATATATAAAAAATGAAAAACATTGTTTTCACATCGGAAAACAATGTTTCTCATTTGCAATGATGCCGGCATTACAAACTCCTCGGGCGTAAGCCTGACCATCCTGAAATCCTTAAAAAGTTAGCAGGTATTTTATGAGGAGGGAAATTGGGGCCCCTCCTCTTGCGTTGCGGGGCGGTGCTGTGGTGTGAGCCAATCATTGCCGCTCGCAGTTATATTTTTTTATTGTTACTGGCCTTTAAACGTGCTCTTGAGTATCTTTACTTTGACATCTCATGTTTTAGAACTAAAAATAAAATGTTTTTAGAAAGAACAATATAACTATTCGAGTCCGATGATGATTTATGGTTTTAAAAACAAAGCAGTAGATTCTCTGAGCCACGTCACACGAGTGTTTTTGACGGAGATTCTAACCAGGATTCATCAAACTAGTGTGAATGCAGCTAAATACAGAATATTGTTTATTTAACTTTTTTTTTTTTTACATTAGAAAAGACAGGAATTAAACAGAGTAAACCTTCGAACACCAGACAACAACAGTGAAGCTAGAGAGGGCAAAAAAGGGAAGTTTTAAACTGGATGGTTTTGTGTGTGACAAAGAGAACATATCAACATTTACCGATTTAAAGGACACAGATTCTGCTACAGTGACTTTTTTGAGCTTTAAACCATGTTCTAACAATGTTCCGTCATCAAAAACACACCTTCAGCTGTATTCACGCTGTTTTGAGGAATGTTTATTACAAAATCCAACCTCCTCCAAGTGTCAAACACACGTCCTGCTGAACTTCTGGTATTTTCGGACATATTTTCAGTTTACATACGTCACTGATCTGAGAATCTTCTGCTGTTTTAATACCTTAAATTATTGCTGAACTCGTTCTGAGCATTTTTGTCGTCTAAACACGATAACTGCTGCTGCAAATCTGTCTTTTCAGCTCTAACTTCATAAGATTGTGTATATAGCGCTGGTGCCATCTGCTGGCTGGACGCACTCAGAAAGTGTAATTTCATAGTGGCTGATAACACAGGTCATAGAATAAATTGTTTGTTTTAAAACATGAGATGGCAAATTTAAGGCACTCAAGAGCATGTTTAAAGGCTAACAGCAATATGAAAAATGAAAAATTCAGAATATTTTTCCTTTAAGACAAAATATAAAGATGTATTTGTATTGATAAATTATGCTAGATCCGAAAACATCTGATTTGGGGGTTGTGGTGGTCTGAATTAAGCGTCAAAAGCAGCAGTGTGAAGGTAGCCAAAATATGAAAGTGGCCTGGGTCGCATTTGAAAAAAATCTGATTTGGGCTGTTCACTCTGTCATGAAAAAAATTAAGATCCAGGTCGCATTTGGGCCAAAATAAATAAATAGATTAAAAAAGGCATTAGACCAGGGCTATTCAACGTAAAGCCCATGGGCCAAATCAGCCCCACCATGGGTATGATAACCCTACAGTCTTCCAAAACTGTAGGAAATATTTTATCTCGTTATTGGTTTAGGCTTGGTTTAGTCCTGGTTTAGGTCTAGTTTAGTCCTTGTTTAGAACTGGTTTAGACCTGGTTTAGTCCTGATTCGGACCTGGTTTAGTCCTGGTTCGGACTTGGTTTAGTTCTGGTTTAGTTCTGCTTCGGACCTGGTTTAGTCCTGGTTTGGACCCAGTTTGGTTCAGTCCTGTTTTAGTCCTAGTACAGCCCTGGTTTAGTTCTGCAGATGTTGTTAAAGCCTTTTATGTTCGGCCTCAAGGACAAATCCATCTGAAAAAACCTGGCCCTCGGTAAAATAACGTTGAACAGCCCGGCATTAAACCCTCAAACGTCCAATACCCACCTCCAGAAAGTGCGGGTGCTTCATGAGCGAGTGGTCGAAGATGCAGAAGTAGCTGATGGCCCCCAGCCCCAGGTAGAGCACAGCGGCTCCCAGGTTAGTGAGGACCAACAGGCTCAGGATCTGCCTCACAGCGCCCTCTTCTGCCCAGGAGGACGGATACACGTACGGCGTCAGCACATAGTGGTCCGCCACGTTCAGCACCAGGTCCATGGCCGAGTCTGAGGGAGAGGAACACGTCACAGAGGGTTTGGGTTCACGGCTAAAACGATGGACTCCTTGAATACTTTCACAATTAGAGTGAGAGATGCTCAGTTTGATGACGTCATTCTGTGCCTTTTGAGGTTCAGAGGGGAGAGGACATACTAAACACGAATAATGAGACAAACATGAATTAGGGATGTAAACACATTTTTGTGTTAGGGCCTTTTGAGGAGAATCACAATATAATGATTATTCATGATAATTGACTCACAAAACGAAGGTGAAATCTATTATTTCCTTTCATTCTGATACATTACAGTTCCGGCAGTATGTATCTTCATGAAATAAAACTTTATGAATGTTCAAGTAGTTATTATGATATAAACAGCAACAGAAAAAGCACTATACATTTAGGTGTAACTATTTTAGAGCACTGACTGAATTGAAATGACTTCCTTTTGCTTCTAAAATAGTCCGTTTCTCATTTTTATTATTTATTTATTTTTATTTTTTTATTGTGTCCTGAATAATGACAGTTATTGATTAACTGAATAATCTCGCCATCCCTTGCGTGAAAGATGCTAAATACAACTCCAGGTATGTTTTTGATGAGACAAAATTTTTAAGTTTAAAAGTGTCCTCTCAACATAAAAACATAAAACTAGCAGGATTTGTGCAGCTGCTGTATTTTAGTCTGGTTTGGACCTGACCTTGTTGTCCTCATTTAGTTCCTGGGTCCACCAGTTTTAGTATATTGTAGATTTAGTAATAAAAATAATAGTTGTGGGTTCTTGGGATACAGTAATGTGAAGATGTATTTAAAAAATAAATCAAATCTTTTAACCTGATCCTGAACCTAACCTGATTTGACTGACCCCCCAGCAGGTTTGAATAGGAAGCCAGTGGACCAGTTTCTATTACAAAGCCATTTTAGGTCAATATTGTGGTTTCCGATGAGTGTAAAATGCCGATCTATGTTATATATTCAACACTAAGCACCTGACAAAAGCCAAATATATAATAGGCATAGGTGGCTCGCTTATCTTTTCACTTTTAATTTTTTTTTCTTTGCATCTTGTTTGCAGCAAAGTCCCAGACACAACGTGCAGGTGACATATTGGATGTCTATTGTATAAAACAAATTCAACAGAAATGTCAACCATAAACTGCAAGTACAAAACAGACATTTTCTACCAGTGGCCACGCACGCGTCAAAAATGCTAGAAGAAAACAGCAACGATATTGGATGAATACATGGTTAAGGTCTATGACAGGTTCTCATGTTTTGCCAATTATGACTTCATTTGTGAATTTGAAGTTCATGAAAAAATAAATAAATCAATTTAAAATAACAAGTTCAAAACAGCATACCGCTGTGATGTCATCAAAAAGTGACATACCATTGAAAATAAATGGACAATTTACAGACAACTGACACATTTTTCTGACAGTTTAAACCATTCTATAAAATAAATGTGTTACCATGTATTATTTATTGGAAATTCATAACTATTGTGTAATTTAGATGTATTTTGTTTTTGTTTTCAAAATGGTTGCTAGCTAACAGTTGCGGAATTACTTCTAACTATGTCATATTTGCTGCTCACGTCTAACCAGGAAGTAACATTATAAACTTTACAAAAACTGTCAAACTGGGGACAAAAAGGTGAAATGTTTAGTCAAATCTTAAATATAATCAAGTTCACTATGTTTAGTAAAATGTGTAAACTAACATGGCAGTTTAAAGGCATACAATGGAACATTCTATGTCAGTGGTTCTCAAACGTTTTACCCCAAGTACCACCAAAGAAAAGATTTGGCTTTCTGTACCACCAAATCTAAATTAGGTCTATAACAGGACAATTTCAGGTCTAAGTTAGGGATAAACCAGGTTTTGAGAAGGAGTACACCATTGAGACAGCAGTTTTAACTGGAAATGTACTAAAGGAAGAGCAAAGAACGTCAATAAAATGTACTCTACATTATTCAAAATTACAATTGAAGGGGTGTCCGCTTACCACCAGAAGAAATTTACGTACCATCAGTAGTACACATACCACAGTTTGAGAAACACTGTTCTTGGCACTGATTTTCAACCAGTGTGCCGGGGAACACAAGTGTGCCTTGACGTTTGCCAAGTGTGCCTTGAAAAAATGTCAGATTTATGGATTTAACTGTATTATTTACCATTTTAGGGTGTTCTGAGCAAAATATGAAAGATAAACAGCCACCATTGCCAGATTTAAAGAACCAGACACAACACATAGACAATATTTGCAATGTAAATTATTTAATCCTAAAGGGTGTTGGATAGTATGTGGCATGCCACGTTATATTTTCAACCAAGAAAAGTGTGCTGTGACTCAAAAAAGGTTGTACAACACTGACATAATGCACCTTTAAGTATTGAGCAAGACGTTTGATGTAGGGCTGCAACAAATTAATCGATTAATCACAACTCATCAATTACAGAAATGGTTGTCAACTAATTAAATAATCGAGTAATCGTCTAAAACATTCTATGAGCTGAAAGAAGAGGTTTTATTACTTAGAGCAGGAATGACACAAAAAACACACAGAAGGGATGCACCGATTCCACTTTTTTTCCAAAAGAGCACGAGTACTTAATTTTGAGTACTCGTCGATACCGAGTACCGATACTGTTCTTAAAAATTCAAACTCCACTCAGTTACATTTGAAGATGCTTTTTTCTTTTATTGTGACTAAAGTAAGCAATAATTACTTACATTCAAGAGTCAACTTTAACAGCTTAGCAGCTTCTTTTGCTTTTATTTCACTTTTCTGCCTCTATGTTTTAACATCTCTATATGAAATATGTTAGGTTTGAATGGAGTTGTCTGCCATAGGCACCAAAAAAATATGTATTTGGGTCTAAATGCAAGTGCCATGCGTCGTAAACAGGAAAAGGCTGATGATAACGTGTGCTTGCCTTGTTTTGCTAACTGTCGGCTTAGCAAACTTCCGCATTACTTCCTGATACGGAGGCTGCCATCTTTGCTTTAGGGCGCCATGTGACGACAATCCCCCATGATGCTTTGAGCAACTTGAGCGACCAGGCAGCTTATAATTTTTGTGTTAACGTTAGCTTGTGTGATTGTAATTGTACTCTTCATGTTAGATCAAATATGAAAGTGTCTGAAATGAAATAAAATACAACTTACAGGTATCACTGTCTAGTCATGTCACGAGCTTCTGTTTGTATCGTCCGACGTGCTCACTCACGTGGCTCGCACATGTTTACTGTGACGTAATTTAATATAACATATAACAGTCATGTCTGTGATTTTAGAAACTTGTAAAAAGAACATTTCCTTCTATTTTATTTTAATTACCGATAATAATTAAGTATTATCCGCAATTATAATGTGCAATGATAGAAAAAGGTTGCGCCCAAGAGGATGCAGTACCTCGCACGGCCACTAATCAATCTGGGACCACAGACAGAGGGGGCGTGTCTTATCTGACTTATCTAAAATTGAGTAAAATTCTCATATTCAATTGTCTTTCACGCTCCAAACAACTAATTCGATTAACTGAAGGAAAAATAGCTGGACTAAATGATTAACAAAATAATTCTTAGTTGCAGCCCTAGTTTGATGTTAGCTTCGTCCTATCACTTTATACAACTTTTTTAACAACATAATTGGCCTTTAGCCTTTAATAGTACAGCCTGTGCATGGACTCTGACACTTGGACTGAAGTCACTGTGCAGCAGAACAAGCGCCAGATACTTCCAACTTATACAACTAATTATTATACAGAAAACAGAAAACAGTGACAGTAGAGCTTGACAAGTGGCCATAAACAGGATCATTTTGATGTTGTCAAGCACATTTCTTCATTTATGCCATTGCCAGGCATGTCAAAAGTATCAAAAATCAGATATTAATCAACTCTAAAACTTGTCTCCAAACTGGATTCCCATTTAAACAAGTATTTGATACAAAAAATAAATAAACAGGACAAAATGTGAGCTTTCCTGAACAGTTTTAGGATGATTTTCGGCTTTTTCAGAACAAATGCACAAATGGTAACATAAAGAAAGTACGGCTAAAGAATATATCATAAAAGTATTTGACAAAAATGTCCAATTTCATGTAAGAATTTGTATTGTTTGTCCTTGTTTTGGTTTTTGTGACTTGTATACATTTGTTTTATTGATTTACTTTTGACACAGACTACATTAAAGCATAATTAAACTGAACAAAAGTATATTAAAATGTCACATTACAAAATATAGCCATCATGTTATATTTTTCTCCAATTATGCATGTTTAAAAGAAAGTACAATAATTCTGTGTTGAAAAGGAGCATTTTTTATTATTATCCCTGTGGTTGTGGTATCGATCAAATGCCTTAGTGTCAAAAGTGAGTTTGAAATTTTTGTATTTTGACAACACAAGTCCGATCTGAATAAATTGCCATAGATGCTTTTGAAGTTTGTACACAAAAATAAAATAATGCAAATTCCGGAATGGAGGCAAAAGTGAAGTTGAACATGATATCACTGGAGAAAATGGGATTAACCTCAGAATAATATGACAAATCCAGGTGGTTTTGTCAAAGTAAAAGCCTCAGACACATACGTGATTTCAGAGCCTGGTTTGTGTGCACATTATTTGTCTTTTATTAGAAAATGATGACACTTTGCATGTTTGTTTTGTTTTACTGGGCAAATACACACAGCAGTAAGTAAAATCACGTGACAGTATACTCAGGCTCACTCAGGTAAAAAAGCAAAAATTCAACGTACTATTTTTAGTGCTCTCTAACTCTGCGGTTCGAGAGCTTTACTGAGAGTTTGCTTCAGTCCGTTATTGATGAAAGCCACACAGATTCACGTGGTTTTGTGCGTGAAAACTCTAATGACCTGAAAGCCACACCAGACCGCTGCGGCGTCCGGCGGAATACACTTCTTGCTAATTCTTTCTGATAGGTGGAAAAATAGTTAATATTTTTAAATTGTGATTCTTTTTCTGCTGCCCAACATGGCGAGAGGTCAAAGGTTATTTTCTACTTTGCAACTCAGCCATCCAAATTATTTCCCAGTTGCCTACAAGAAATTACAAGATGAGAGGGCATTCATGTGTACTTACTAGAACGGCAATCTTAACAAGTTGACAGTAAAATTGATAATCGTAATTGGACCATAACTGGACTATACCGACTCTATACCACATGTCAAAAGACTTTTAATAACAAAGACAGCAGCATCATTAAATCAAAACGTAAAAAACACTTAACTGATTTTCAACAATAATGCACTTTATTCGTAAATATTCTTAATTAAAAACCCTTCAGTCACCATATTTCAACCTGGCTATTAATGCATTTAAAAGTCTAAATTTATTAAATAAATAATAGTTTGACAAGTGTAATAATTGACTACAAAAATAATCGTTAGTGATAGCCCAGTTTCCCACTGATAATATTAAATTGGGCCATAATTCCCACTGCACATGAAAGCAGCATTATTCCCCATCCTTTAAAAAAAACAACAACTTACATTTCTACCCTTCAAATCCAAAATTGTTGCTTATTTTTTAGACGTAAAACCACTTTATTTATGTCTGATGTCAAGGGAAAATGCGTCAGGGTTGACTTCCATTTCGGATAAGATACATATTTAACATAAGATTTTAAAAGTCCTATGAATGTCTCTTTGACTTTAGGAGGAAAAGGTATTAGTCATTTAAGTTAATATTAATATATCACGTGCAAAATAAGCTAAATTACCAAGTAGCTTAAGTTTCACGTTCATGTGTTAATTTTACATAGTGCATTATTATTATTATATTATTGGAAAATATAGGTACATTTTTTACAGTCTCAAGTGCGTAAAAAGTTGACGTCCTGAATCTAAGCTTTGACATTCTAAACTAACCTTGCTAAAACCTGCAAAATGCACGAAGTAACTCGACCAAAGGTGCACACATGACTGTAAATATAAAATTATAAACTGCCGTTACACAGAATTATAGTATTTTAAAAGGCAGTAATAACCTACCTGCGTGAGTTGCTTGGACTCCGGAACACAAAGTGGGACGAGCTAAAGCTAAACGTTAGAAATTAACCAATAAGAGCACATTTACCGGTGAAGTCATCCCCGAGCTAGCCAATCGGAGCGCGGCTTGTAGTCACGACACAGCTGAAGTGTTTTCTGATTGGTCAAAGATGAAATCTGCTCATGAGGCTACACGGGCTACACGCAAGCAGTTTTATATAATAATAATAATTGAAAGCATTCATTATATCACAAAAAAGAATATTACATTAATAAATAAATTTTTAAGTAAAAAAAAAAAAAAGCATGAACGAAAGATTAAAGCAAAAAATTAAGACGAAGACAGTGAAATAAAATAACAACGTAAACGAAAGTGATGATTTTAAGAAGAGACACGTTTTAAAATATTGACGGCTCAAATGACGGGTTTCTCTTGTTAACTGCGCACATAACTGATAGGAAGAGTGACTGAAATGAAAATTCGAATTTTGTGACCAGTAGAATCCACTAGATGTCACCAAAGCTGCACCAATAACTTTACACAGAGCGTTTTACAAAGAATGAGAAATTTCTCTATCTACTGTTTGAAAAATATAACGGTAAACTTTGGATCGCATGAACAATAATAATTATTTGTAAAATTTGCATAATTGTTTGAATGGTATTTGTAATATAAATGTCAAATGTAAATGCACCTGGGCACAGTAGTCTCTTTGGCAGATAAAAACACCATGCCCAAATAATATAAGCACCAAAAATTATGAATTATGAATTATAATTATGAATGTGCATCTGAAACAATAGTGTAGTAGATTTATTACTTGTGTAAATTTGCCAGGGAACTGCAGATGTAAATAAGCCTAAGTCTAACTCTGGCATTGAGCCTTAAATGGCAACAGTTATGTTCTAATTGTACATGGTGCCCCTAAATTAAATTAAATACAAATCTGTGTACGTGCCAGCCATTTTTTGCTTTCAGTTTATAAGAGAAGAAAAAGAGAGACTCCATGTCAGAATCAGAATTACTTTGATTCATCCGCTAGGAGAAATTCAGATAAAATTAAATTAAAAAAAATAATTTTAAAAAGATACTGTCTAAACCCGGTGAAAATATAATAAAACATATTTACAAATCCATGTACAATAAATGAACAGAATTGCTTCATTGCATATTGAACATGTTTTCAAAAGTGGATTCTGACATTTGTTCGAATGTTTCACTGCAAATACTGTCAGTCGTTGGAGGAGACCAGTCGATCCCTCTAAACCAGTGATTCTTAACCATAGGGCCGGGGCCCAAAGTAGGGCCGCGAGCACCTCCTTGAGGGCCGCACAATCACTAAAATATAATACATTTAATAAGAGACTGGGCCTCAAGTTTCTTTATACGGGAAAAGTTGGGCCTCAAGGTAAAAAAGGTTAAGAACCCCTGCTCTAAACAGAGGGAAAGTAGTACTCAGGTACATTTACTTGACTAACCGTTTCTCCTAATTGAGTAATATATGAGCAGCACTTCAAATCATAGAGAAATTACTTTTCACTTTTGAGTCATTTTCAGAACTCTGCAGAACAATACTTAATCCCGGGTCATGTTCTTCGTTTATGAGTCAACAATCACTGAAAAAGGTCCAAATCAGTAATCCTTGGATCTTTGCAAACGCTCAGGGTGTGGAGCTCAATTCAGAATCAAAGCAGAGGCGCATCCTGAAGGTCAAGGAGATCATTTTGCATTTCTACCATCTGTGTCAGACAGAGAGGGCTGATAAGGGCCTGGTTGTTATTAATCATTTGCTTTGTGGACAAAAATTTAATACAGCCTCTGGATTCATGTGGTCCGAGGTGTAAACAAACTTTTGAACTGTTATGGGGTACAAACATGTGAAGATAACCTGTGCTAAAGCCTCTGTGACACGGGGTGTCTTCATCCACTGACATGAAATGGATTAATATAATGAGGTCCCAAATGCTATGTCATGTTTTTTTTATACATGATTACTATCCACACTGACTGAATAAATTAATATAAATGAAATCTGTGTGCCTTATTTTAGTCAATTTCCCCAGTAAATATGGGGTTGCATTGTGGGTATTTCATTTGATTAAGGTAAACTATAATTCAGATTATCTGCAACCACTCCATATGCCACACACACATTTGACTAGAAAAAATGTGAAAAGCAACATTAAACTCTGCTACATTTTGTTGACTAACCATACTTTAAACAATGTCTCAGGTTTGGAACTGAATAGATGCAAAGCTGCAAACTCAAGGATGATGAAAAAGAAGACAGTTAAAGATATTGTGAGATGGTTTTACAATCAAGAGAAGCAAAACTAGATGCTGACATTTGCTCGTCAAAATTTGCTAATAATCTTAAATAAAGTGTCTAGATGAATAATGTAAAGTGACATTTGTAGAAGCCTTTTAAAAGATGTCAGTGTGTTCTTTACTTGTACACTTGTGAAACAAACACAAAGAGAGGGGAGGCATGACTCGATATACAAGAAACTGTCAAACTACACTGACAGGAGACTGGGATGCACCCTGGTACCACCACCTGGTACCACCACTTCTAAAAATGCCTTTTGAGTACCACTGCACAGAGCAGACAAATGACCAGAGTGTGTTTGTGTCTCTCCTGTTTCACTGCTCTTTCTAATCTGAGCCTTTGTTCTCTGGCTATTGGCTGCTCGGGCTGCCTGTCAAATACATATTCATCTAGCTCTAGGGATTTCTGATTTCTTGTTTAGTTTTTAAGTAAACTAGATTAGACAAAAAATTGTCCTAAAAATCAAATTTTGCCTCATTTTTGGACTTAAAGACTCAGTTTTAGAATTAGATATTGAAAAATCTTTCTGTACATTTCATACATGTACTCTTGTTGTCCAACATTTTGTTGTGAAGTTTGGTGTGTGTAGGAGCTACTTTAAGGCTGATCTTTATGTCTCTGGGAGAAAAATGCATTTTAAGAAAACAGCCCATAGAAATCTATAAATCAAGTGGATTAAATGGCAGAATCAAACATTTTTAAGAGCAGATTGGACATGTTTGCTGTTTCCACATGAAAGCCGATATGTTGAGAGAACAAACCAAAAAACAAACCAAAAAAATGTGTCTCGCCTTAAAGGTCCCATAACATGCAAAATGGACTTTTCAGAGGTTTTAACCTTCCTCCAGTGCTATTTGGGCCTCGTATGTTGTGCCCAAAGTGGTTTTTTGATTGATTCCCTCATGTTTTCACTAGAGAACTGTCTTTTCCGTCCCCCTCGGCTGAGCAGCAGACGGGGGCTCCTCACTAAGATGACGCGGCTTCACCAGGATGACGCGGTGTTTAAGCCACGCCTCCAGGAAGCGCGCAGCCGCAGAATGAAAACAGCTAATGCTAATGCTACACAGTAATTACACGATGGATACGACAGATCGAAGAGTTAGCTTGTTATTTACCAAACGGCAACGTCCGTGCGTCAGTACTGGAGCACGTCAAACTCCAGGTCAGATCCAGGACGTAGGACTCAGCACGACGCACCGTCAGGACGGATAAAAGGTTTATTCAGTGTTTGTGTATCGCTGTTTACCGGAGCACACGGTGCATGCGCACTATCTCCGCTCTAGGCTTCGGCACGAGTTGGGCGAGGGAGGCGCGCGAGTTGGGCGGGGGAGGTAGCCTGCTCTCTGTTTGGGGGGGTCAGATCTCAGAGTGAGCCGTTTGCTTTTGCAGGAGGGGGGCCAGTCCAAGAAATGGGTGTTTTTTGGAAACTGTTATGTTATGGATATTGCACAACGCAACATTTTATCAACAAAGCCCCTAGAATAGACTGTGTGAAGGGGAAAATAGCAGAATATGGGACCTTTAAGAAAGAGTGAGTCTGATCACTCTGCCCTCCGACAAGCATCGAGTCAAATCAGAAACAGACCGTGCAATCAGATGCGTTCATTTCTGTGACGCGTGTAAAACAAGAGTTCAAAATCAAACTTCTCTTACCTCAAATTAACAGAGTTTTGTGCTTCACTCTTTGATTCTGCTGGAGTATACAATGTTTTTCAGTCCCTGTAATATTTTTTGCCTTTCTTTTTTCCTTGTAAGCAGCCATGTTTGTTTTGATACAGACAGACCATGCATGTCCCTGATTGGCTAATCTCCCTGTCAATCACACCCGAGATTATGGAGTGATTTTACTGATTTTGGTCTGTATGGACGGTGGCTTTTCTATGCAAGTGTGCTGTTTCCCACTGGTAAAATCCTTTTCACCATAACTCCCACACCACATAAAGGCAGCACCTGTCCAACATAAACACAAATCAAAGTGTTTCTCCTCTTCTTCGTCGTCTTCTGCTTATCCGGGCCGGGTCAAATTAAAGTGTATACTGTTAAAATACATCTATGCACAAGTCTACAGCTCCACTCTAAAACGATTTTATTGTTTTGGGCGGCATAAAAGTATCGCTCATATTTCCGTAAATCATTATAAAACAATACCAACAATAAAGACATCAACGTGTTCTGTTCGTACCATTTTGAAACGTGTACTGAGGAGACTTCGGATGGCGCATGCACAGTCCAGATCCTGTTTCCTGGTACGGGTCCTTCTGCTACGTCCCAGTGAAGGGCATGTACGACCGCCGGAACTGGCCAGTGGGGTTTCATGAAGAGGGCCGATAAATGATTAGCACTGGTGATTAGCATACAAGTCAAATAGAATGGACTCGAGGAATTTGTCTAACAACACAAATATGGCTTGTAAGTGTCTGAAATGTCCCCTGTGTTTGATAATAGTACCGTATTAATTAAGTTGGTGGTGATTTTGAGCTTTAGTGCAGTCCTTGATGAAGTTCTTTGCCAGTTAAAAGTCTGCTGAAAGTCGTGGAAAAGCCGTTTAAAGGCTCTGATATCTGTGCTGACTGAACTGTTATTTGGGAAAAACCAACACTTTTCAGGCAAAATTTGTAACCCAGTTTTGTGTTTATAAAAAGGTAAAATACAAACAAAAAGTAAACATTCGTCACTTCCCGTAGAAACAATATTTCCCCGATCGGCCCCAATTGATTTCAATTCTTGATAAATGACATTCGATGGCATGGACCAATACTATACTAGTGGAGCAGATCACAGAGTGAACAGTTTTACACTGGACTGTTATGACGATCAATTATTTAAGCATCAAATCTGTTACATTATATTTTCATTTTAATATAATACTTTTTGGTATAATAACAGCATCAGCTAGCATGTACAGTACTACAGAAAAGCTATTAATACAAATTATTTACACATTATTAACGCACTGGAGAATGTAAAGGTAAACTCAAATCAGAAGTGCAAATGAATGTATTAGCAGCTAGCCACCTGCCAGCAGTGTATGTATTAGCAAGACCCAAATCCTTCAACTATAAGCTCTGGACGTCAATCTGCATCTAGTTCAACCTCCATCTCCTCCTAATTTGCTCTGAGCCTAAAGCTGTAGATAGCGACGCTGTATCTGAATATTACTGTACTGAAAATATTAGTTCATTTTAAACTGTTTCCTAATGCATTCCAAGCGTCCTACTTATTCACTGTGATTACGGACTCGACACAGCAAATGTTATGATGTCAAGACTCCCTTGGCCCGGCGAGAACTGAAAGCAGTGCTCATGAAAACCTTGCGCTTGTGCGTGCCGACGTGCATCCGCGCTCTTGTGTCGTGGTCCGTGAATGTTGAAAAGTGTTCCGCTTTTGTTACCAACTCTGCAGTCAATCAGCAAGTTTTTATGACGGGGCAACACGCAGAGCTGGCAAGAACCACTTTCGCCGTCATGGTAAACACACCCGCTATACTTCCTGCCTTATAATTATATGCTAGTCAGTACATCGCTCCCTAATTTTGACCCTAAAAGTTGCTTTTTCCAACAGGTAGCAAAACTAATTTGACTTTATTAATTACATGATCAAAATCTGTGTGTTTATTGCTTTTTCATGTGGCCCTCGGGTGCTTTGGGTTTCTGAGATAAGAAGTTGTGTTTCTGACTTGATTTTGATAGGATGTTAAGACTTGAGCAAAGACTGGATCACGGACTGGCACAGCTCCTGGATCTGAATCGTAACATCTTGTCTCGGACCACGGAGGTGCTGAAAGCCGTTGAACAATTAGGGAGAGACGGTTAAAGACGGAGTAACTCAATGAAACAACGAATCGTTACTCGGAAAGACCAGAAATGATTGTTTTTTATTGATCTGTACAAATTCCTGATCAACAAATGTATTAAAATGTATTTTCTGCCCTCCCTCCCTTTGTTTTTCCTCTAATCCCGGACCTTGAGAATGCAGCTGGCTGGAAGAACCCGAGTCAGACCGACCTTGCAACATAAACATGAGATAACATTTTGCACACACCGCCCGCGCTCTTCCCTCTATCTTCTTGTTTGTGACCCCTGACCTATATCCACTGAAAACATTCCATCGCGTGACCACGTGTACCGTATTCCCAATATCTGTTGTATATTTGTTATACTGTTCTTGTTTTTCTTTTCTGGGAGTTTTGTTAGCGCTGGAAACGGCTGCTTCTCTCTGGAATTTCCCCATTGTGGGACAATTAAAGGATCTCTCAATCTCAATTTTATTCACGCACCTTGATCTCAGAAAGTCAGCATTTTCATAACACCATTAATAAAAGCACTAATTTGGCTTTTTAGTAAGATTGGTTGCCTTCTCATAAAACTTAATGTTATTTGTTTTGGACTGTTATTTGTTGTAGAAAGCATCATTATTTTTTACATTGGCTTGCTAATATAACATTAATAAACAAGTGTTGGGTCTTTCACGTGCAAATCTTCTGCTTTTATGATATAGAAGACAACTGACAGTAAACCGCTAACGCTCAGTCCAAGAGCTCAAACGTTACAGTGAATTGATGGCGAGTTTCTGAGCGCTGATGAGCATTCGTCAAGTTGAAGAAACATTTTCCCGAGGACCACACGGACGCAGCATAAGAACAAGAAGAATCCCGAGTGAGGCAGAGGTGTGGGCCCTCAGCAGAAGAAGAAGGGCATCCACAGAAAGGACCTCATGGCGACCCCTGCAGCCATGCCCGTGATCAGCCCCAGGACCACGTGTTCAGTGAGGTCATCGAACGGGTCCCTCTGAACGACCACCTGGTGAGTGCCTGGACGGGGCAGAAGACACAGCGCAGCATGAAGAGGCTTTTTACATCATAGAACTCTTACCAAATACAAGTGCAAAGAAGTGTACCAGGAAATAACTGAAGTAGGAGTAAAAAGAATATTTGGGGAAACAAGTGCTATGTTAAGTATTTAATAAAGTCCACATGACAGGTTCGACTCCACATTTCACGGAAACGTAGTGAACATGATTATATTTAAGATTTGACTTAATCGTTTGCCTATTTGTTCTCAGTTTGATAGTTTTCATAATGTTTATAATTGCACTTCCTGGTTGAACATGAGCAGCAAATATGACATGGTGATTACACAACTGTTACCTAGCAACCATTTAGAAAACAAGGGCCAAAATCCATGTGACATCACACACAGCATATTCCTCAATATCTAAGGTCTAAGCTGCAGCGACAGTTTCACAGCTGATTTTGTTCCTCAGTCTGTGCTCCATTTTGTTCAAACATATCAGCAATCAATTGACTCTTCTGTTTGTTTTTAAAAGCTAAAAATGCATTTGAGAAGAAATGCGAGTTAGCCTAGCAGTTGCAGTGATTGTGTTCAGATGACAGAAATGCTCAGAACAAGTTGATGATTTAAGGACTTGCGGACCAAGATTCTCAGAAAAGTGAAGTCAAATATTGGAAAAACGCCATTCATCGAGGGCATTCAGCAGGAAGTGTTTTCGACGATTGGAGGATTTTCTAACTAACATTCCTCAAGCTTGTGTGAATGACGCTAAATGCAACTATGTTTTTGCGGACGGAACATTGTTAGCACATGGTTAAAAGCTCAACAAAGTCACATTAGCATAGTATGTTCCAAAAATAACTACCCAACTCTTTCTTTGCATTTATTTATGCTATATTTAGGCTTCTGCGTTGTTCTCTCCATTATTTGCCTCCATGATTGTTTTTCTCGTTGCATTTTTTTTTCCATTTTGATCAGTTCTCCCTGAACTTATCTCTTTAAATGATTTTAAAGCCAGACTGAGAGCACTTGAGGTCAACTTGTTTAATTGTAACTGTTTTATATAATTGTATGTAATTGTATTTGTTGTCTATGTCTGTAACTTTTTGCTGTCTCTTGGCCAGGACTCCCTTGTAAAGGAGGTTTTTAATCTCAATGGGACTTTCCTGGTTAAATAAAGGTTAAATAAATAAAATAAATAGTTCTCTTACTGACTTTGAATGCTCTCTGGTGGTTGCTTACTAGAAGCCACTGCCTTGAGATTAGAAACTGTTGGAAGTATAAATGAACCTACGGTAACCTTGCTTTGAATGCATGGAGCTGTTTACCAACTAAAAATTTTACTTAAGTAAAATATTTTGTCAAATATTTTACCCAAGTGGGAGAAAAAGAATGGAGTCTGGAAACTACTTGGTGTTGGTAGTTTGTAAGTCCAGTTACAGAGTCCATAATCTTCTATTGTCATTACTTCTCTACACTGTTCCAGAGAGTACCTGGCCCGGCCCCTGGGGTGATGTAGACCGTGTGGTAGCTGTTCAGAGGGACGGCCTGGTACGAGTCGTCATAGGGGTCGTATGCAAACACCTAAAAACAAAGAAAAAAGATTAGAAGAACACATGCAAATAAAAGTCCATACGTGATACTCAGAAGTGTAGAGCACTCACAGGGTTCCTCCGGGTCTCCAGCAGGGTCAGCTTCCACGCTCTGAAAGGATACAAGGTAAAGTTTGGACATGTGGGCGCAGGCAAAAAGACGTTTCTGTTAGCAAACGGTCTATTTAAAGTGGGGTTGAACACATAAACCCCACCCACAACTAGTCAAAATGAGCTGTTAAATTAGGCAGAGCCTGAAGGACTTGTGGCAGGTTTATGCCGAAATCAAGCTAGACCTTGGTGGATTGCGGGCGATGGTCTGGTTTTTAGGTCTTTAGATGAATGCAGCAAGGAGGAAAGGGGAGAGTGAGGTCTAGAGGACTAAAGGATAGAGTGAGGAGCAGGGTCTGGAGGACTAAAGGACAGAGTGAGGAGCAGGGTCTGGAGGACTAAAGGACAGAGTGAGGGGCGAGGTCTAGAGGACTAAAGGAGAAAGTGAGGGGCAGGTTCTGAAGGACTAAAGGGGAGAGTGAGGGGCGGGGTCGGGACTAAAGGACAGAATGAGTGGCGGGGTCTAGAGGACTAAAGGAGAGAGTGAGGAGCAGGGTCTGGAGGACTAAAGGACAGAGTGAGGAGCAGGGTCTGGAGGACTAAAGGACAGAGTGAGGGGCGTGGTCTAGAGGACTAAAGGAGAAAGTGAGGGCAGGTTCTGAAGGACTAAAGGGGAGAGTGAGGGGCGGGTCGGGACTAAAGGACAGAATGAGTGGCGGGGTCTGGAGGACTAAAGGAGAGAGTGAGGGGCAGGGTCTGGAGGATTAAAGGAGAGAGTGAGGAGCAGGGTCTGGAGGACTAAAGGGCAGAGTGAGGAGCACGGTCTGGAGGACTAAAGGACAGAGTGAGGAGCAGGGTCTGGAGGACTAAAGGACAGAGTGAGGAGCAGGGTCTGGAGGACTAAAGGGCAGAGTGAGGGGCGGGTTCTGAAGGACTAAAGGGGAGAGTGAGGGGCGGGGTCTGGAGGACTAAAGGGGAGAGTGAGGGGCGGGGTCTGGAGGAGTAACCAACAAGGAGCTCTGCCCTACAGGTATGTGTCGCTCATGACATCAGAGACGTGTGACGTTACAGGCCTCTCAAAATGCAATGTTTAAGTTTAGAGGGACATGAAGGGGACATAGGGGATGTACAGGACGTGTATGGGGACATAGTGGTCTTACATGCCCCCTATGTCATCTGTGTACCCCATTGTCCCTTGAATGTACCCTACATGTCCCTCTACATGTCCTACATTATGTGACATGTAGAGGACTTTTGGGGACATGTAGGGGGGACATGTAGAGGACATAGGGGATGTAGAGGACATATGGGGACATGTAGGGGGGACAAGTAGAGGACATAAGGGATGTAGAGGACATTTGGGGACATATAGGGGGGACAAGTAGAGGACATAAGGGATGTAGAGAACATATGGGGACATGTCGGGGGGACATGTAGAGGACATGGGGGGACGGACTCACAGTGCCTCGTCCTCACTGTTGGCACACAGGTTGACCGTGGATCCATCTTTGAGCTGCACCACCACCAGGTTGTCTCTGGGGTTACTCTCTGGAGGGGTCAGATCTAAAACACAACATTATCCACTTATGACAAATCTATTTTCATTCTGTATTGCCCAGCATTTGTACCTGCCCCCTATCCCCGCCCACTGCTCTGTACTTGTACTTGTAAGTGTTCCTAAAGCATTCAGAGCATCTTAATTATTGACCGCAGAGCTTTTCGCAAATTTCAGAGCTCAAACCAGAGTTTATCATCACGATAAAGCTAACAACAACTGCT
>CM033637.1:3242378-3367226 GCA_019453435.1 Rhinogobius similis | reverse complement strand
TTTGGGTTTCTGAGATAAGAAGTTGTGTTTCTGACTTGATTTTGATAGGATGTTAAGACTTGAGCAAAGACTGGATCAGGGACTGGCACAGCTCCTGGATCTGAATCGTAACATCTTGTCTCGGACCACGGAGGTGCTGAAAGCCGTTGAACAATTAGGGAGAGACGGTTAAAGACGGAGTAACTCAATGAAACAACGAATCGCTACTTGGAAAGACCAGAAATGATTGGTTTTATTGATCTGTACAAATTCCTGATCAACAAATGTATTAAAATGTATTTTCTGCCCTCCCTCCCTTTGTTTTTCCTCTAATCCCGGACCTTGAGAATGCAGCTGGCTGGAAGAACCCGAGTCAGACCGACCTTGCAACATAAACATGAGATAACATTTTGCACACACCGCCCGCGCTCTTCCCTCTATCTTCTTGTTTGTGACCCCTGACCTATATCCACTGAAAAATTCCATTGCGTGACCACGTGTACCGTATTCCCAATATCTGTTGTATATTGTGTATTTGTTATACTGTTCTTGTTTTTCTTTTCTGAGAGTTTTGTTAGCGCTGGAAACGGCTGCTTCTCTCTGGAATTTCCCCATTGTGGGACAATTAAAGGATCTCTCAATCTCAATTTTATTCACGCACCTTGATCTCAGAAAGTCAGCATTTTCATAACACCATTAATAAAAGCACTAATTAGGCTTTGGCTAAGATTGGTTGTTAGCCTTCTCATAAAACTTAATGTTATTTGTTTTGGACTGTTATTTGTTGTAGAAAGCATCATTATTTTTTACATTGGCTTGCTAATATAACATTAATAAACAAGTGTTGGGTCTTTCACGTGCAAATCTTCTGCTTTTATGATATAGAAGACAACTGACAGTAAACCGCTAACGCTCAGTCCAAGAGCTCAAACGTTACAGTGAATTGATGGCGAGTTTCTGAGCGCTGATGAGCATTTGTCAAGTTAGAAGAAACATTTTCCCGAGGACCACACGGACGCAGCATAAGAACAAGAAGAATCCCGAGTGAGGCAGAGGTGTGGGCCCTCAGCAGAAGAAGAAGGGCATCCACAGAAAGGACCTCATGGCGACCCCTGCAGCCATGCCCGTGATCAGCCCCAGGACCACGTGTTCAGTGAGGTCATCGAACGGGTCCCTCTGAACGACCACCTGGTGAGTGCCTGGACGGGGCAGAAGAGGCATGAAGAGGCTTTTTACATCATAGAACTCTTACCAAATACAAGTGCAAAGAAGTGTACCAGGAAATAACTGAAGTAGGAGTAGAAAGAATATTTGGGGAAACAAGTGCTATGTTAGGTATTTAATAAAGTCCACATGACAGGTTCGACTCCACATTTCACGGAAACGTAGTGAACATGATTATATTTAAGATTTGACTTAATATTTTGCCTATTTGTTCCCAGTTTGACAGTTTTCATATGTTTATAATTGCACTTCCTGGTTGAACATGAGCAGCAAATATGACATGGTGATTATACAACTGTTACCTAGCAACCATTTAGAAAATAAGGGCCAAAATCCATGTGACATCACACACAGCATATTCCTCAATATCTCAAGTCTAAGCTGCAGCGACAGTTTCACAGCTGATTTTGTTCCTCAGTCTGTGCTCCATTTTGTTCAAACATATCAGCAATCAGTTGACTCTTCTGTTTGTTTTTAAAAGCTAAAAATGCATTTGAGAAGAAATGCGAGTTAGCCTAGCAGTTGTAGTGATTGTGTTCAGATGACAGAAATGCTTAGAACAAGTTGATGATTTAAGGACTTGCGGACCAAGATTCTCAGAAAAGTGAAGTCAAATATTGGAAAAACGCCATTCATCGAGGGCATTCAGCAGGAAGTGTTTTCGACGATTGGAGGATTTTCTAACTAACATTCCTCAAGCTTGTGTGAATGACGCTAAATGCAACTATGTTTTTGCGGACGGAACATTGTTAGCACATGGTTAAAAGCTCAACAAAGTCACATTAGCATAGTATGTTCCAAAAATAACTACCCAACTCTTTCTTTGCATTTATTTATGCTATATTTAGGCTTCTGCGTTGTTCTCTCCATTATTTGCCTCCATGATTGTTTTTCTCGTTGCATTTTTTTTTCCATTTTGATCAGTTCTCCCTGAACTTATCTCTTTAAATGATTTTAAAGCCAGACTGAGAGCACTTGAGGTCAACTTGTTTAATTGTAACTGTTTTATATAATTGTATGTAATTGTATTTGTTGTCTATGTCTGTAACTTTTTGCTGTCTCTTGGCCAGGACTCCCTTGTAAAGGAGGTTTTTAATCTCAATGGGACTTTCCTGGTTAAATAAAGGTTAAATAAATAAAATAAATAGTTCTCTTACTGACTTTGAATGCTCTCTGGTGGTTGCTTACTAGAAGCCACTGCCTTGAGATTAGAAACTGTTGGAAGTATAAATGAACCTACGGTAACCTTGCTTTGAATGCATGGAGCTGTTTACCAACTAAAAATTTTACTTAAGTAAAATATTTTGTCAAATATTTTACCCAAGTGGGAGAAAAAGAATGGAGTCTGGAAACTACTTGGTGTTGGTAGTTTGTAAGTCCAGTTACAGAGTCCATAATCTTCTATTGTCATTACTTCTCTACACTGTTCCAGAGAGTACCTGGCCCGGCCCCTGGGGTGATGTAGACCGTGTGGTAGCTGTTCAGAGGGACGGCCTGGTACGAGTCGTCATAGGGGTCGTATGCAAACACCTAAAAACAAAGAAAAAAGATTAGAAGAACACATGCAAATAAAAGTCCATACGTGATACTCAGAAGTGTAGAGCACTCACAGGGTTCCTCCGGGTCTCCAGCAGGGTCAGCTTCCACGCTCTGAAAGGATACAAGGTAAAGTTTGGACATGTGGGCGCAGGCAAAAAGACGTTTCTGTTAGCAAACGGTCTATTTAAAGTGGGGTTGAACACATAAACCCCACCCACAACTAGTCAAAATGAGCTGTTAAATTAGGCAGAGCCTGAAGGACTTGTGGCAGGTTTATGCCGAAATCAAGCTAGACCTTGGTGGATTGCGGGCGATGGTCTGGTTTTTAGGTCTTTAGATGAATGCAGCAAGGAGGAAAGGGGAGAGTGAGGTCTAGAGGACTAAAGGATAGAGTGAGGAGCAGGGTCTGGAGGACTAAAGGACAGAGTGAGGAGCAGGGTCTGGAGGACTAAAGGACAGAGTGAGGGGCGAGGTCTAGAGGACTAAAGGAGAAAGTGAGGGGCAGGTTCTGAAGGACTAAAAGGGGAGAGTGAGGCGGGGTCGGGACTAAAGGACAGAATGAGTGGCGGGGTCTAGAGGACTAAAGGAGAGAGTGAGGAGCAGGGTCTGGAGGACTAAAGGACAGAGTGAGGAGCAGGGTCTGGAGGACTAAAGGACAGAGTGAGGGGCGAGGTCTAGAGGACTAAAGGAGAAAGTGAGGGGCAGGTTCTGAAGGACTAAAGGGGAGAGTGAGGGGCGGGGTCGGGACTAAAGGACAGAATGAGTGGCGGGGTCTGGAGGACTAAAGGAGAGAGTGAGGGGCGGGGTCTGGAGGATTAAAGGAGAGAGTGAGGAGCAGGGTCTGGAGGACTAAAGGGCAGAGTGAGGAGCAGGGTCTGGAGGACTAAAGGGCAGAGTGAGGAGCAGGGTCTGGAGGACTAAAGGACAGAGTGAGGAGCAGGGTCTGGAGGACTAAAGGGCAGAGTGAGGGGCGGGTTCTGAAGGACTAAAGGGGAGAGTGAGGGGTGGGGTCTGGAGGACTAAAGGGGAGAGTGAGGGGCGGGGTCTGGAGGAGTAACCAACAAGGAGCTCTGCCCTACAGGTATGTGTCGCTCATGACATCAGAGACGTGTGACGTTACAGGCCTCTCAAAATGCAATGTTTAAGTTTAGAGGGACATGAAGGGGACATAGGGGATGTACAGGACGTGTATGGGGACATAGTGGTCTTACATGCCCCCTATGTCATCTGTGTACCCCATTGTCCCTTGAATGTACCCTACATGTCCCTCTACATGTCCTACATTATGTGACATGTAGAGGACTTTTGGGGACATGTAGGGGGGACATGTAGAGGACATAGGGGATGTAGAGGACATATGGGGACATGTAGGGGGGACAAGTAGAGGACATAAGGGATGTAGAGGACATTTGGGGACATATAGGGGGGACAAGTAGAGGACATAAGGGATGTAGAGAACATATGGGGACATGTCGGGGGGACATGTAGAGGACATGGGGGGACGGACTCACAGTGCCTCGTCCTCACTGTTGGCACACAGGTTGACCGTGGATCCATCTTTGAGCTGCACCACCACCAGGTTGTCTCTGGGGTTACTCTCTGGAGGGGTCAGATCTAAAACACAACATTATCCACTTATGACAAATCTATTTTCATTCTGTATTGCCCAGCATTTGTAGCTTGTTTTCACCTGCCCCCTATCCCCGCCCACTGCTCTGTACTTGTACTTGTAAGTGTTCCTAAAGCATTCAGAGCATCTTAATTATTGACCGCAGAGCTTTTCGCAAATTTCAGAGCTCAAACCAGAGTTTATCATCACGATAAAGCTAACAACAACTGCTAATAGCGCTCTTCCTGCTTCGCAAAGATGCAGACAGCACACAGAGGTCTCATTTTGACTCTAGGAGCTGCTTTTACACCAGCAACATATCTGTGTTGGAGATTAGCTGGTTTTACTTTTAATACATGAAAAAATCCAGGAAAACCCATTTAATACCATCATAAAAACATCAAATCATTTTTAATAACATTTAGTTAAATGTATGTCTGTATTCACCTTATTCCGGAAGTTGTCGTACGCGCCGCCGTCTTATTTCTGTTGTATTAGTTTACACGGAGCAGACGAGCTCAACAGAAAATAAGTTCTACATGGACTAAAAAGCAGTTTTCAGACTGACCAGGAAATCGTTGCGTTGTGACTTGTTGTTGCTTGTGTTCATTAAACATTTTACACAAATCAATCTACTTTATGTAACATTTTAGCGGTGAGACTTTTCCCTCGTTCATCATTAGCTTTAACGGAATTCTCGTCAAACGGAAGTGCGTTTACAACAAAAGTACAAAAAACGGCAAAAGTGGGCGGGACAGAATAAGGTCAATACAGCTTTATGGAATTAATCAACACACATACACACAAGGACAAACTACATATGCCATGCCATGCTATATTGATAGCTTTTTACTTGTTGACAATTACATACCTGACTTAAGTTTGCAAAAACTTGTTATAAACAACGTTGTGCTTTTAGCGCATGTTGCCAGCTAGCTAGATCTTCCAGGCTGTTTGGCCCAGAAGTGACACAGGATCACGGCTCTGACCAGCCAGAGCTGCTAGAGCAGAGCCGAGGGAAACAAAGCCGAATCTTACTAAAAAGCTGCTTTTAAGAAAACTAGAGGATTTTGAACCGGAAAAAAACTTACGAAAAAATCCACCCTTTGTGAACACTGTAGGTTCCTGTCAGCCAAACAAGTTTTTACACTGTGCTCTATGAGAAAAATGTTTTCTGGGCTGCTGCAGTACAATGGACTGGCCACTGGGGCAGACTCACAACAGGTCAAAGCTTGCAATACCCTTTCCAGATCATTGCCAGCATAGGCAAGGGCCCACGTGGGACTGGACCAGTCACAGGGCAGCATTGTGGTTTGGGCAGAAGCAGTCTGGCAAAGTACGGATTATTTTGTTTTTCAAAAATGTGCATATATAGGTGCTTTGTGCATTTGTGGAGGAAAGATGAATGTGCTTTTCTCTTCACTGGATTAAACACAATTTAGATTTTTTTTTGCTTCTGCTTTTTTTTTTATAGCTTCCTGGCGACTTTTAGCGAGAGCCTCTTGGAGTTGCGCTAAAATTTAAAGATATTTAAAGACAGTGGACAGTGAGTTGTGAGTGAGTGTCACTGACAACATGTTAAAGACTTCACAAAGGAGTACATGTGATTAATTGCTCCATGTCCACTTCTGTGATGATAAAGGGAAGTGTTTGTGGGTCAGTGCTGACGCTGATGCAGATTTTAAGGCACAATAAAAATATTGAAAGGGAAAAAAAAAGTAATTGCAGTAGTAAGTTGGTAGTCTTTATTTAGCATTTTAAATTGATGTTTCTTTATATATATTGCTTTAATAAAATTGTGAGAAACTGCAGAGAGCCCATTATTGTTACTATTGACAACCCTAGCCCCAACTACAATGGCGACACAGAAAGTCTGAAACAACAAAACCATTCATTTTGCATCGAACTTTAATTCAACACCTTTAATTTCGCACAGATTTTGTGGTTTTCAGTTTTGTGGCTGCATGGCGTGCGTGTGCCCTACCCACCTCCACACTCCAGGCCCGAGCGCACGTCCACACACAGCATCTTCAGACTGACCCTCTGCTCCAGGCTCCTCCTGCTGTCCGTCTTGTAGAAGCACAGGGAGCCGTCTATCCACAGGTCGCACCAGTTCAGTTTCCACCGCCTCAACACCGACGCTGCAACAACCAAAACACACACAACGTAAAGCGCACTGTATTAGGCTGCACGCAAAAATGCACCTTTGATTTGTTTTTAGTTTAAATTTCCGTCATAGAATTGGACAGTATTCGCCTTATTGGTTTATGTCAGACACGTGACCTGTAAGCCACCTGCGGCCATGTTGATTCTGGTCGCTGATGTAAACAAACGTAAACTCAAAAGAAAATGTGCGCAAACTGCTGAAATATCAGAACAGTCCTGATCTTTACTGTCAGCTGTGGTTCTGACAATTATACAACAACAAATGACATTGTGCAAAACTTTAGCAGCATTTTAAAAACGCAAATGTGGCTTTGTTGGAGCGAGTTATGTAGAAAATGCTAATTGCTAAATGCTGATTAGCATTGGAAATTAGCCAATGGACACCAAGAAATTGTCTAAATACAGAAATGCGGCCTTTTAAGTCGATGACAGGTTACACATCACATTTCACTAAAACGTAGTGAACTTGATTATGGTTAAGACTAAACATTCTACCTATTTATACAGTTCTACCAGTTTTACAATTTTCGTAATGTTTATAATTGTACTTCCTGGTTGGTCATGGGTTTCAAATATATATAGGTGGAGGTAATTCTACAGCTGTTTCCTAGCAACCATTTTGAAAATAAGGGCGAAAACCCACATAAATTACACAATAGTTATGATTTGACAAATGATAATACCTGATAACAACTTAATTTAGTTGAATGACAGTTTAAACTGTCAAAAAGTTGTGTCAGTTGAGTCAGTCAGTTGAGTGTAAAGTGTCTTTGTATTTTCCACCATAGCATGTCACTTTTTGATGACATCACAGAGGGATTCCGTTTTAGAACTCAGTACTACTTCCTGTACGTTTAAACTTTTATTTTTCTTAATTTCTTCACAAACCACAATTTCATAGATGTAAAACTATAATAAATATTTACCACAGGTGCCAAACTCAGTCATAATTAGAACATTCTGAGAACCTGTCATGTAGACTTTAACTCTCTGAAACTTTCCCTGTGTGTGTCATAATAGTGCTGCACAAAGTATTGATTAAGTTTTTGTGATTCTAAGCTTTTAGTGCTGACTGTGATGAAGTTCTTTGCCAGTTAAAACTCGGCATTCACCTTATTCCGCCCCGCCCACTTTGGCCTCTTTTTATATCTATGATCTGCATTCTTGTAGTAAAGGGACTTCCAGTTTGACGCTAACGGTGTGTGCGCAAATGGTGATCGAGGGAAAGTTCTCTCGCTAAAACTGCTAAAACCGATTTCCTGGGCGGCCTGAAAACAGCTTTTCAGTCTGTGTAGAACTTATTTCCTGTTGAGCTCATGGATGTATTAAAAGAACTGGATAAGGTACGCCCCCTCTGTCTGTGTCCCCGATTGATTAGTGGCCGTGCGAGGTACTGCAGCCTCTTGGAATTATTATCGGTATTTAAATAAAATAGAAGGAAATGTTCTTTTCTACCCTTTCTAAAATCACCGAAATTACCGTTTTTATATGAAGTAGCGTCACGCAAACATGTGCGAGTCAATGCGTGAGCAGCGTCAGACGATACAAACAGAAGCTCGTGGAAAGGCTCGACTAGAGACACCTGTAAGTTGTATTTTATTTCATTTCAGACGCTTTCAGGTGTGCTCTAACATGAAGAACACAATTACAATCACACAAGCTAACGTTAACACAAAAACTTGCAAGCTGCGTGGTCGTTCACGTCGCTCAAAGCATCATGGGGGAAAGCAAAGATGTCAGCCTCCGTATCAGGAAGTAAATGCGGAAGTAAGAAATTTTTTTGGGGTCATGCGCCAATGAGCACACTCCATAGGGATAAACAGGACGGCCATTTTGGATACATCTTCCAGGTTTTATTATAGTTCTATGGTTGAGCTCCATGTAAACCACAATAGAAAAAGATGGCGGCGCATACGGCAACTTCCAGAATAAGGTGAATATAGTCATTCATCAGTTTAAAAGCTCCGATATCTGTGCCGACTGCTCTGTGAGACGTTATTTTGGGAAAAACCAAGTACGTAAAGTAAACAAGTAAGTAAACACTTTCCGTAGAAACAATAGGTCTCCAAACAGCTGCAATTTAAGTCAATTCTTAATAAGTGACATATGTTGGCATGAACCTGTTCTGGAAGTTGCTGTGGAGCCGCCATCTTTTTTACGTTGCACTAGATTACACGGGGCAGGCAAGCTCAGCAGAAAATAAGTTTTACACGGCCCTCATGTTGTTCCCACATGAAAGTCTATATGTTGAGAGAATTACTGACCAATAAAAAAGGGTTTTGCCGTTGTGTCTCGCCTTAGTTCCATCTTTCTCTCTTCACGTCAGAGTTCATGTGGTGACACCTGCTTCGAGCCACACTCTTCTAGGTCTGCAACCAACGATTATTCATGAAATCGATTCATCTGTTGTTTATTTCTTTCAATTAACCCATTAGTTGTTTAGATTACGAAAGACCCGTGAATATAACATTTTTTACCAAGTTTGACAGAGGTGAAGCCAAAGAAATGCCACTTGAGATCATCTTCATACAGTGTATTTAACATTTTATTAAAACACACACATTTTACACATTTCCAGTCTCATTTTGGTCATTAAACCTGTTTCCTCATTACATGGAGTCTATGTATAACACAGAAAACCATTATTCTTTTACTAAATGAGTTGACATTTTTGTCAATAATTGATTAGTTGTGTCACTTGAAAATTCTCTTTATTAATATGTTAACGTTATTGAATTAATTGGGTGATGTTTTTGTTTTGTTTGTTTTTTTATTTATTTATTTATTTTATATGAAAGGTTAGACAACACATTTCACCAAAATGTAGTGTACATGAATATATTTAAGATTTGATTAAACATTTATGCTATTTATCTCCTGTTTGACAGTTTTTGAAAAGTTTATAATGTTCCTTCCTGGTTGAACATGGTTGATCCACAACTGTAATCTGGCAACCAAACGGTAAACATGGGTCAAAATTCAAATAAATGATACAATTATTATGATTTGACAAATAATAATAACTGATAACACTTTAATTTTGGCTAATGGACGTGCCTGGCTCTCTACAGTTGCTACAGGACAGACCGCACCGCCACGTCGGTCCAGTCAATGTGACGACGCAAATCAATTCAACATGGAATTGTTTGGATAAACTGCACTTAAGTAAGCAATCCCTGCATAATCATGAGCAAAAAGGGCCAATATGTGCATTTTATAATTTTTTTTTAACATATTGGCAGCATTAAAGTGTAAAGATATCATGTTGGACTTTCTGCATTTACAGCCTGTTTGTACTGAATCGTGTCTTAAATCATAACCACCAGTACATCCCTGACACTCTGTGATGTGTCAGCTGCAGGTTATTGTGTTTTAGCTGAAAACCTTTATAGATCCATGACATTCAAAGACGCGTCTCTATCTCTGTCCGATGCTCAGACTAACGGCTTGCTGATGCTGCCCAGAGTTACGTTGAACACTGAGGCACAATCCCCATATTAAATATTTCTTTCATGGTATTTCTGTAGTTTATCAGGTTTCCACCTGTAACATGTAAAAGAGAATGTTTTGTGTGATTATTAAAATGTATTCTTATCAGAATCAGTTCAGAAATCTCACTTTAAAGTTAGTTAGCCTTCAGCTCAGATGACAGTTTTACGCGCTACTTATCTAAATTAAAACACCAAACGGTTTATACACTAAAAAAACTGACTTTTAACGAGGCTCTGACTTCACCTAAATGTAACCGATGGGATGGTAACAGCTGACACTCTCTGGATTATTAATAATGGGCATGTTTATGGGGTTTTTTTTCGGGCTAATGCTAACAGCTATAGGGGAAATACATGAGACTTCCACCGGAGTACTTCAAATCACTCCGGACTAGCCGCGTTGTCTGTGGTTTAAACTGCAAAAAACGTGCCAGTTGCTGTAAATTGTCTCTGTATGTTCAACGTTATGTCACTTTTTGATGACATCACAGAAGGATTTGAACTCAGCACTACTTCCTGTCCTTTATTATTTCAACACTTCTTCACTAACTACAACTTTACAAATGTAAAACTATGTACAACAGAAGCCATTTCACAGATTAGAATATCAGGAGAACCTCCACATAAACTTCAACTGTGTCAACATGCCCCTCACTCTCAGCTGCACTCCTGTGGGCTGTGCCTGTATCCTCCAACTCCAAGAAGTGGAGACACCAACGGCAGAAGTGTGTACGTACAAGAGGGTTATACTTGTAAGTGTAATGCTCTCTAAAAATGCAGGCAAGATGTCTGCACAAACATGATACAAAATAAAGCTCAGGGTGAGGGGTTAAAGGCTAAAATGAAAATATGACAGAATATACTTTCAGTTTTCAGTATACTTCAAAAATGTAGTGGAGTAGATGATGTAATGAAGTAGAAAGTACAGATTCTGTAATGTAGTGAAGTTAAAATAAAACCTATCTGCTTTAAAACTTCCTTAAAGTTTATATGACAGGTTTTCATGATATTTTAATTGTCTTAGTTTGGTGGGAGGGCACCGGTGGTAAATATTTATCATAGTTATAAACTTGTGAAGTTGCAGTTTGTGAAAAAATTTGAAATTTACAAAAAGAGCGACGTTCTAAAACCAAATCCCTCTGTGATGTCATCAAAAAGTGACATGCCATTGAAAACAGACACATTTTTCTGACAGTTTAAACAGTCATTTGACAAAATAATTTGTTATCAGGTATGATTATTCGTCAAATCATAACTATGGTGTCATTTATATGGTTTTGGCCCTTGTTTTCAAATTGGTTGCTAGGTAACCTTTGTGGAATCACCCCTAACTATGGGATTGTTAAGTGATGACGTCTCACGCAGCATATTTTCTCATTTGCGGGTCCTATGCATCTGTCGCTGATTGAAAACCGTTTTTTCATGTAATAAAGTAAACTTTGTGTTGTCCCAGGGTAGATATATTGTAAAAGCAGCTCTGTCAGATCACTGTGTGCCGTTTGCGTCTAATTAATGAGCGTTTTATTGTCCGAAAAAAAACAGTGTGCCGTTAGCATGCTAGTTGTTCTTAGCTTTACTGTAATGGTAAACTCTTCTCTGAAAGTTGTTGAAAGAACTCATCGGAGTGAATAATTGGGAAGGTGAGACTGAAATAGGTGAGTGAACAATAACTTTGGAGCTCTGCAAACACTTTATGATGAACTAGCTCTGGTTTTCATGTTTTAGCAACTAAACAGTAGCGTGTAATGCACCTGTCAGGACGCACATCTCTGTCGTCCACCTAATGTCTTTCTTTTATTTAACTTAACTGTATCTTATCTGCAACACTTCTCTATCCAGGCCTTTGTTCCAAGAGTGTAAAGGGTGTTAACGGTACTAAAGACAAACTAAACAGCTGTTAGCCGAATATAAACTCGCCTTATCAATTCACGGAAATCACTGAAGAGAACGCGTGTCTGCCCTGTTTGTATTGATGCTGATGTATTTGAACAAAACTGAAGCCAGACTGTGGCTTAGTGTCAAAAATAAAACTAAATCAGCTCAGACCCTTGAAGTGAGGTGTGACGTTACACTTAATAATGTCATAGCTGTGCTCCAATTCAACGGCTGCATCCTCCAAAGGCTCCATTCCAAGGCCAGTTGGGTCACTTCCGCTGCGACTAGTCTGTCTCAGAGCATGCAGTCATGAATGTGGCCAATAAAAGTGGCCCATGTTTCTGTGGAGACGGGCCGTACATGAAGGACACATTTGAGTGGCCTTCAGGGCCTGATATATCCCACAATGCATTGTGCGCTGACTGTAGAAGCATGGAAAGAAAAATTAAGGCAGCTACTGCTGATATGCTGGGAGTTGTGGGTGAATTCACATTTAAATGTAAGTACTGGTTTAAAATTTAAATTAAACGCCTGAAGTACACCATAAAAGTGGTCAAAAAGTGACTTGACATTAGCCAGCTCATTCGAGGTAACAGTTAACGGCTATAGGTACTCATTGTACTTCACAGGTGGCTTTAGCTTAGCAATGACAGCCCATTTCATTTTGTGGAATACTTTACTGACCACACACAATAGCCACTGTATACATTATTTATGAAAGTTCTTTTGTCTTTAGGGAGAAAGAGCAGGCTGCTCTCTTTGTAAAGCTGTGGGGGGAGAATGACCTTATTGCGCTTACTGTAAACTTTTTAAACATTTGTTATAGAAATGTCACCTGTAATGACCATAATATCCTTGTTCATTTCCTCTAATCCAGTGATTCTTAACCATAGGGCCGGTAGTAGGTAGGGCCGCGAGCACCTCCTTGAGGGCCGCACAATCACTAAAATATAATACATTTAATATGAGATTGGGCCTCGAGTTACTTTAGACAGAAAAAGTCCTGCCTCAAGGTAAAAAAGGTTAAGAACCCCTGCTCTAATCCACGGCCCGTCCTGACACTGCTCATGTCACATAACTGTCGGGTGATAAAATGCTGATCTGGAATACAACACTCGCGGCGAACGACTGCACCTACAGGGAGGTGTGGAGGTGTTAGTGGCATATATTATCAATCATGCCTTATTGAAATAGAAAATCCACTTAATTTATTCTACATTACCCATATAGTCTTTACAAAAGAATAATCAAAACTTAAAAAAATCAGACTTAAAGGATACACATAAATTAAAGTGTAGAATGTGTTAGTTAATGAAATGTAATAACACCATTTACCATCGGCCTTGTTAAGATTATGATAAAGCAGTTATAGTAAATTAAATAAAATGATTATGTAAAATCCAGTGTTTTTTCAAGACTATTCTGGAGAAAATGTACATACACCAAAGTATGTATGTACATAATCGATATTATACTTTTTTCTTGTGTAGTAATAAATCATTGTTTAATCATGTTTTGACATATCTTGTCTTCTGATTTCTTCTGACAAAGGACTGCAAGTGTCCTGGGACAGGAGAAGGAGTTACAGGATAGGCCACAGCGGAGACTAGGCCCTGGTTTGTCTCCATGTGTGAGGTGTTGGGAGAGAAACCCTCCACCAACCCCCCTGTCCTCATCGCCTCAACCCCCGAGGACACACCAGGGCCAAGTCAGGTCAGAGAAGAGGGTAAGGAGGACGAGCACAGGCAGCAAAGACAGAGGCCAGGCGCAGCAACAGGAGAAAGAGAAGGCATGAGGAACAACTGCCCAGGCCACAGAGAAGACCTGAGGAAGAAAAGACAGAGACCAGGCGTGGCAACAGGAGAAAGAGAAGGCACGAGGAACAACTGCTAGGGCTATAGAGAAGACCTGAGGAAGAAAAGACAGAGACCAGGCGTGGCAACAGGAGAAAGAGAAGGCACGAGGAACAACTGCCCAGGCCACAGAGAAGACCTGAGGAAGAAAAGACAGAGACCAGGCGTGGCAACAGGAGAAAGAGAAGGCACGAGGAACAACTGCCCAGGCCACAGAGAAGACCTGAGGAAGAAAAGACAGAGGCCAGGCGCAGCAACAGGAGAAAGAGAAGGCACGAGGAACAACTGCTAGGGCTATAGAGAAGACCTGAGGAAGAAAAGACAGAGGCCAGGCGTGGCAACAGGAGAAAGAGAAGGCACGAGGAACAACTGCTAGGGCTATAGAGAAGACCTGAGGAAGAAAAGACAGAGGCCAGGCGCAGCAACAGGAGAAAGAGAAGGCACGAGGAACAACTGCCCAGGCCACAGAGAAGACCTGAGGAAGAAAAGACAGAGGCCAGGCGCAGCAACAGGAGAAAGAGAAGGCACGAGGAACAACTGCTAGGGCTATAGAGAAGACCTGAGGAAGAAAAGACAGAGGCCAGGCGCGGCAACAGGAGAAAGAGAAGGCACGAGGAACAACTGCTAGGGCTACAGAGAAGACCTGAGGAAGAAAAGACAGAGACCAGGCGTGGCAACAGGAGAAAGAGAAGGCACGAGGAACAACTGCCCAGGCCACAGAGAAGACCTGAGGAAGAAAAGACAGAGGCCAGGCGCAGCAACAGGAGAAAGAGAAGGCACGAGGAACAACTGCTAGGGCTATAGAGAAGACCTGAGGAAGAAAAGACAGAGGCCAGGCGTGGCAACAGGAGAAAGAGAAGGCACGAGGAACAACTGCTAGGGCTATAGAGAAGACCTGAGGAAGAAAAGACAGAGGCCAGGCGCAGCAACAGGAGAAAGAGAAGGCACGAGGAACAACTGCCCAGGCCACAGAGAAGACCTGAGGAAGAAAAGACAGAGGCCAGGCGCAGCAACAGGAGAAAGAGAAGGCACGAGGAACAACTGCTAGGGCTATAGAGAAGACCTGAGGAAGAAAAGACAGAGGCCAGGCGCAGCAACAGGAGAAAGAGAAGGCACGAGGAACAACTGCTAGGGCTACAGAGAAGACCTGAGGAAGAAAAGACAGAGACCAGGCGTGGCAACAGGAGAAAGAGAAGGCACGAGGAACAACTGCCCAGGCCACAGAGAAGACCTGAGGAAGAAAAGACAGAGACCAGGCGTGGCAACAGGAGAAAGAGAAGGCACGAGGAACAACTGCTAGGGCTATAGAGAAGACCTGAGGAAGAAAAGACAGAGGCCAGGCGCAGCAACAGGAGAAAGAGAAGGCACGAGGAACAACTGCCCAGGCCACAGAGAAGACCTGAGGAAGAAAAGACAGAGACCAGGCGTGGCAACAGGAGAAAGAGAAGGCACGAGGAACAACTGCTAGGGCTATAGAGAAGACCTGAGGAAGAAAAAGACAGAGGCCAGGCGCAGCAACAGGAGAAAGAGAGAGGCACGAGGAACAACTGCCCAGGCCACAGAGAAGACCTGAGGAAGAAAAAGACAGAGACCAGGCGTGGCAACAGGAGAAAGAGTAGGCACTAGGAACAACATCTACGGATAAATAGAAGACCTGAGGAAGAAAAGACAGAGGCCAGGCGCAGCAACAGGAGAAAGAGAAGGCACGAGGAACAACTGCCCAGGCCACAGAGAAGACCTGAGGAAGAAAAGACAGAGACCAGGCGTGGCAACAGGAGAAAGAGAAGGCACGAGGAACAACTGCCCAGGCCACAGAGAAGACCTGAGGAAGAAAAGACAGAGACCAGGCGTGGCAACAGGAGAAAGAGAAGGCACGAGGAACAACTGCTAGGGCTATAGAGAAGACCTGAGGAAGAAAAGACAGAGGCCAGGCGCGGCAACAGGAGAAAGAGAAGGCACGAGGAACAACTGCCCAGGCCACAGAGAAGACCTGAGGAAGAAAAGACAGAGACCAGGCGTGGCAACAGGAGAAAGAGAAGGCACGAGGAACAACTGCCCAGGCCACAGAGAAGACCTGAGGAAGAAAAGACAGAGACCAGGCGTGGCAACAGGAGAAAGAGAAGGCACGAGGAACAATTGCCCAGGCCACAGAGAAGACCTGAGGAAGAAAAGACAGAGACCAGGCGTGGCAACAGGAGAAAGAGAAGGCACGAGGAACAACTGCTAGGGCTATAGAGAAGACCTGAGGAAGAAAAGACAGAGGCCAGGCGCGGCAACAGGAGAAAGAGAAGGCACGAGGAACAACTGCCCAGGCCACAGAGAAGACCTGAGGAAGAAAAGACAGAGACCAGGCGTGGCAACAGGAGAAAGAGAAGGCACGAGGAACAACTGCTCGGGCTATAGAAGACCTGAGGAAGAAAAGACAGAGGCCAGGCGCAGCAACAGGAGAAAGAGAAGGCACGAGGAACAACTGCCCAGGCCACAGAGAAGACCTGAGGAAGAAAAGACAGAGACCAGGCGTGGCAACAGGAGAAAGAGAAGGCACGAGGAACAACTGCTAGGGCTATAGAGAAGACCTGAGGAAGAAAAGACAGAGGCCAGGCGCAGCAACAGGAGAAAGAGAAGGCACGAGGAACAACTGCCCAGGCCACAGAGAAGACCTGAGGAAGAAAAGACAGAGACCAGGCGTGGCAACAGGAGAAAGAGAAGGCACGAGGAACAACTGCCCAGGCCACAGAGAAGACCTGAGGAAGAAAAGACAGAGACCAGGCGTGGCAACAGGAGAAAGAGAAGGCACGAGGAACAACTGCTAGGGCTATAGAGAAGACCTGAGGAAGAAAAGACAGAGGCCAGGCGCGGCAACAGGAGAAAGAGAAGGCACGAGGAACAACTGCCCAGGCCACAGAGAAGACCTGAGGAAGAAAAGACAGAGACCAGGCGTGGCAACAGGAGAAAGAGAAGGCACGAGGAACAACTGCCCAGGCCACAGAGAAGACCTGAGGAAGAAAAAGACAGAGACCAGGCGTGGCAACAGGAGAAAGAGAAGGCACGAGGAACAATTGCCCAGGCCACAGAGAAGACCTGAGGAAGAAAAGACAGAGACCAGGCGTGGCAACAGGAGAAAGAGAAGGCACGAGGAACAACTGCTAGGGCTATAGAGAAGACCTGAGGAAGAAAAGACAGAGGCCAGGCGCGGCAACAGGAGAAAGAGAAGGCACGAGGAACAACTGCCCAGGCCACAGAGAAGACCTGAGGAAGAAAAAGACAGAGACCAGGCGTGGCAACAGGAGAAAGAGAAGGCCACGAGGAACAAGTGCCCAGGCCACAGAGAAGACCTGAGGAAGAAAAAGACAGAGACCAGGCGTGGCAACAGGAGAAAGAGAAGGCACGAGGAACAACTGCTAGGGCTATAGAGAAGACCTGAGGAAGAAAAAGACATAGGCCATTCGCGTCAACAGGAGAAAGAGAAGGCACGAGGAACAACTGCCCAGGCCACAGAGAAGACCTGAGGAAGAAAAGACAGAGGCCAGGCGCAGCAACAGGAGAAAGAGAAGGCACGAGGAACAACTGCCCAGGCCACAGAGAAGACCTGAGGAAGAAAAGACAGAGACCAGGCGTGGCAACAGGAGAAAGAGAAGGCACGAGGAACAACTGCTAGGGCTATAGAGAAGACCTGAGGAAGAAAAGACAGAGACCAGGCGTGGCAACAGGAGAAAGAGAAGGCACGAGGAACAACTGCTAGGGCTACAGAGAAGACCTGAGGAAGAAAAGACAGAGACCAGGCGTGGCAACAGGAGAAAGAGAAGGCACGAGGAACAACTGCCCAGGCCACAGAGAAGACCTGAGGAAGAAAAGACAGAGACCAGGCGTGGCAACAGGAGAAAGAGAAGGCACGAGGAACAACTGCTAGGGCTATAGAAGACCTGAGGAAGAAAAGACAGAGACCAGGCGTGGCAACAGGAGAAAGAGAAGGCACGAGGAACAACTGCCCAGGCCACAGAGAAGACCTGAGGAAGAAAAGACAGAGACCAACAGGAGGAAAGAGAAGGCACGAGGAACAACTGCTAGGGCTATAGAGAAGACCTGAGGAAGAAAAGGGGGATGGGGAAAGAAGGAGAGTGGAATGGGAAGAACGCCATGAAAGGCTGTTCAGCATTTTACAAAATATTGCAGAGAAATGAAACAGAAAATAACATTTCAAGTTGAAATTTGTGTGTTTTTATTCAAACTATTTACAAAATGATAGTCAATAAAAAAGAAATAATAAAATATTAAAACTATAATGATAACAAATAAAAAGGTAGAGAAATGCTGGATAAACCTGAGTGTGCATGTCCTGAAGACATAAGACATGTCCGACTGAACAGGGGCTTTGACAGTGCCCGGACCAAACCAAAGCTGGGGTGCTTCAGTCAAGGTCCTGGTCTTCCTCTTGTGGCTGGTTAGTGAAGCTTTCATACCAGACATCAGGTGCTGTTCCAATGTCCACCGCATCGTCCATGGGCCGGGGCAATAGATGCTGCCATGTCCCAGGATAAAAATGTATAAACAACTCATACTACATCACGTGTTTGGCACAAATGGCACAGCGCATTTCAGATTGAATTGTACTCAATCTCAAACCATACGGCCTGCAGGATAATGCTGGGGAACAGTTTTCTGTTTCTGCAGCACTGACCGTCAGGGCCGTGGAGGCTTTATCCGGACATGGCTGCCATCTATTGCCCCTGCAGCTTTGGCAAAGGCCACTGTCAGTGTCCTGAGGCAGCTCTTCAGGGGTCTTTGGGAGGTAGATAACCCTGTGTCGAATGGCCACCACCTCCTCAGTGACCCGGTGGACAATGCTGTGGACAGTGGACCGGGGCATCCCAAACACACTTCACACCACCCGGCATGATGCCCCATTCACCAGCCAGAAGAGGAAGACAGGACCTCGAGCTCGCGTCTTCGGTCCTGGTGGAGGAGGTTCATCAGCACTGCATGGAGTCCAGGACTCCAGGACCAGCAAACTCAGCTTTATCCTGCAGTATGTTGGTGCTGCTGGTTTAGGGAAGGATGTAGATAAAAATAAATAGGATGTGCAGATATCTACATATAATAATAATCATATGATTAATAGCACTGTGAGATGTCCATCAAATGTTATGTGCATTTTACATAAAATGTATTATTAGTATATATTTATGTACATCTATATTCTGGATTGAATAGCATATTGTAGAAGATAAACAGTGCCCTCTACTGATAAGAAGCAGTGTTGCATACGTAAAATTAAACCTCAGGCCAAATGGTTTATAAAGGCTTAATCATAAAAGTAATTTATTTTTTTATAACAGCTAAAAATATGAATTGTTTATCATGTCTAAAACGTACCTGACTCTAGTTAAGATAAATCCTCTCTACATCACACATTGTTTGACAGAAGCAACTTCATGGAAAGACAAGGTTTGTAATGTATAATCTGTTATAAACGCACTTTATTAGGAACAAACTAGTGCAGACGTGTTTGCCAGGGTCACCTCTTTTCAGCCAATCAGGTACATTGTACACTATGAATCATGGGAAATCAACTGCTTGACAGGATCCCAGATTGATTCTCTGTCCATGGTGCTGTTTCAAAAGCGCTAAAAGCTAATTGTGAGGAGAGTTAGAGATTAATACGGAAACTATTCCAGACAGTGGTTTGTGGATCCTTCGGAGGACGCAGCATTTGTTACATTTGCTGCTCATGTCCATCTGGGAAGTAACATTATAAACTTTACAAAAACTCAATTTGGGAACAAATAGGTAAAATGTTTAGTAAAATCCTAAATATAATCATGTTCACTACGTTTTAGTGAAATGTGTTGTCTGTAACCTGTCGTACAGATGTTAAGGTGAGACGCTGCAGGTGAACAGGTAAAAATATTAAATTTAAAGATCTCAATTGTAAACTCCTTCTGTATTTTACTCACATAAATGTAAGAAAAAAATATATTACAAGTTTTTCATCATGTCATGTTTTCATGAAGAAATAAGGCATTTTTTGTGTAAAGATGGCCATGTAAAGCTGAAAAATGGACAGAACCAGCTTTAAATTTCTTGGTTCATTTTGTTCACATATTAGTTACAAAAAAATTAACAGAGGGGATTTTAGATTTATTATTTAGTTTTTAATTAAACTAGATTGGGCTGAAAATTGTCCTAAAAATTCAAAATTTGCCTCTTTTTTTTTTTTTTTTACTTTAAGCTCCAATATATCAGTTTTAGAATTAGATGAAAAAAAAATCCTTCTGTACATTTTGTCAAAATCGTATTGAGTCCAAGATTCTAAATTTTGGAGTGTGTGGGATCTACTTTAAGGATGATCTTTATGCCTCTGTGGGAGAAAAATGTATTTTAAGAAAAGGGCCTTTGAAGTTACAATGTCCCAGAGAAATCTATGGATGAAGTTGATTAAATGGAACAATACAACATCTTTAGGAGCAGATTGGACAAGTTTGTTGTTTCCACATGAAATATGTTGAGAGAGCAAACTGACGGAAAAAATAAAAATAATAATCTTTGCCTGTGGTGTTTTGCCTTAACAACAGACTACATTACTCATATTTGGGAGATTTCAACCCGAAAAGTGGACAGAATCAGGTTTAAATCTCTTGGTTCATTTTGTACATAGTAGTTAAACAACAAAGAATTGCAGAAGGGATTTTTGGTTTTCTTTAGTTTTTGAATAAACTAGATCTGACTGAAAATGGGCCTAAACATTCCAATCTTGCCTCCTTTTTTGGCCAAAAAATTAAAAAGAAAACCAGGCTTAGAATTAAACATCAACAGATCTTTCAGTACATCTTGTTTCGTACAAAATTGTAAATTTTGGTGTGCAGGAACTACTTTAAATCAGATTTTTATGTCTCTGTGAAAAATACAGATTCCTAAAAATGTTTCTTACGCACATTACTTTTACTTTTGTACATTGATACTTTCCACCGCTGTCTGAAACTAGATTTATTCCAGATCTACACCCGGATGAAACTACGTGGAAAGAGCGTACTCACTTTGTCTCCACAGCCATCCAGATTTGAGCAGCGCCATGTTTCCCGGCAGTTTTCTTGTAAATCCAAGCGTTCTCTGCCCTTGTTTATCCCCCTGTCGTCCTGTGTGTGTGTTTTATTGTCTTGTCCTCATAATCCCTCTGACTCACTGGATCTTTCGGGATTAGACACACGCTAGCGGCTACTTGTCCATGCTAACAATCTTAAGGCTATTCATTTTCAGTATATTTTAAATTTTGCTTCAAAGTAAAGAGTACGTATTGTTGAAATGACTGTATGTGTTTTCGGTGAATTTGAAATATTGCATTGTTGGTACATGTGGTGTCTATGTTTAGCTTTAGCCGCGTGCTAATCCCTGCGCTGACATAACAACAGGGATTAGCCTAATTAACTTTAAGGAACAGTCCAGAATCATTGACTACAGTTTGGGAAATTAATATTATTGTTGTCTTTTCATGAAAGATTGGAAAACTTTGCCTTAAAGCAGGCCTTTTCAACTTTATTTTACTGACGTACAGATTTTTCAGATGGTTTGGTTCTCAGGGCCAGAAACGGGTCCAACACTAAAAATGTAATTTGAAAGGGTTTAACAACATCTACCAGGACTAAACCAGGACTAAACCAGCACTAAACCAGGACTAAACCAGATCTAAACCAGGTCCAAACCAGGACTAAACCAGGTCTAAATCAGATCTAAACCAGGTCCAAACCAGGACTAAACCAGGTCTAAACCAGATCTAAACCAGATCTAAACCAGATCTAAACCAGGTCTAAACCAGGACTAAACCAGCACTAAACCAGATCTAAACCAGGACTAAACCAGATCTAAACCAGGTCCAAACCAGGACTAAACCAGGTCTAAACCAGGTCTAAACCAGGTCCAAACCAGCACTAAACCAGGTCTAAACCAGATCTAAACCAGATCTAAACCAGGTCCAAACCAGGTCTAAACCAGGTCCAAACTAGGACTAAACCAGGTCTAAACCAGATCTAAACCAGCACTAAACCAGCACTAAACCAGATCTAAACCAGATCTAAACCAGGTCCAAACCAGGACTAAACCAGGACTAAACCAGATCTAAACCAGATCTAAACCAGGTCCAAACCAGGTCTAAACCAGGTCCAAACCAGGACTAAACCAGGTCTAAACCAGGTCTAAACCAGATCTAAACCAGGTTTAAACAAGGTTTAAACATGGTCCAAACCAAGACTAAACCAGATCTAAACCAATAACAAGAGATCATGAGTTGAGGGCCGGATCATATTACCTTAACTTTAACTTTAAAAGTTTATCACAGAGGTTTTAGGTGGGTCCATCACCTGCTTTTGATGCTGTAGCTTTTGTTTGTCAGGAACGTTCCACATCATCGTCCACAAAACCAGGGCCTTTTGGCCACCAAAAATGTTGAATCATTTATATTTTTAATAACATTTTTGACACTACTTTAAAGGATAGGCTACTTTTATACTGAAAAAAACAACACATTTTGCCATTTATAGAATAAAACTTTAATTGATCTATTTCTTCACAGTTCATTAGTGATCAGTCTCCAATTACATGAACATATGACACAAATGCAACAGGTTTTCAGGACACTTTTGAATAGACTTTTATGTTTCTATTTGAATAGTGAATAAATTAAAAGCCTAAAGCTGGATTGTAATGTCTAGGCCCATGTTTTCACCTTTAATAATGAAACATTAGCTTAAAGGAAAAAGATGACGCATTTTGTGTATTGTTTTTATCCTTTAAACATGCTCTTGAGTACCTTTTATCTGCCATCTCATGTTTGGAAACAAACAAAAAAAAGTGTATTATTTTATTTATTTATTTTAAAGTTTATTATTAAATAATTCATGTTTTCCTCAGGAGTCTGGAAAGACACTTACTTAGTGCATTCAGCCAGTAGATGGCGCCAAGTGCTTAACTATATTATCTCTATAAGCGAATGTGCTACTGGCAGTTATCAAGCTAGCAGCTAGCGTGTTTAGAGGGAAGAAATGATCAGAACAGGTCTAGCGATAACAGCAGAAGATTCGTAAATGATCCGAAAATACGTCAGAAAATCCAGGAAGTTCAGCAGGACGTGTGTTTGACACTCGGAGGGAGAGGATTTTCTGAGAAACATTCCTCAAAACAGTGTGAATGCAGCTGAATGCAACTTCAGGTGTGTTTTTGACGACAGAACATTCTTAGAACATGGATAAAAGCTCAAAAAGTCAATGTAGCAGAATATATGTCCTAAAGATTCCTAAAACTCAGTTTATCCCAACACAACATATCAGTTTTATACACTAGTTAGCTTTGCATGCCCATAACAGGCTCCATCATTATGTTTTGTTGAAAAGGAGAGTATGCCGTTTAGCCAGATAAGATCAGAGACACGCCACGCCCCTTTTACCTGTTTACTTTTGAATTTCCGTCGTGGATCAGCAGCAGCAGCAGCACTCCTCGACACACGCTTCACGCTCTGTGCAGCTTCATCCACCCATTAGCCCCGAAGGCAACAGTAAGAATGTCAACCAAGAATGTGAAGTCTGAGGAAAGTTCAGCCTTTGGGCTCATCGCTCTGAGAACAGCAGCGGAGGATGAAGTACAATGTGTTACTCAAGTAAAAGTACATAAATACAACTGCAAAAACGTACTTTTAAAATCTACTCCAGTAAAAGTATTAAAGTACTCCTTAAAATGTACTTTAACAGTAAAAAGTAAAAGTCATTAAAACATTTTTGGGGGATTTCTGTCTTGATTGATTTATTCTTGATTGAGTTTTGGTCGTTAAAGGCAACTTTCCAGGTATTTTTTCTCTTTAGAGACTATTTTTATTGCTCAAAGCGAACCAGGAAAAAAAAAAAAAAAGGTTGGCATAAATGTGCTAAATATATAAACCCCTCAGCCTTTTCAGCAGGTCTAAAACCTTTAGAAAATATACTTTTACTTTTCAGTCCAGTTCAATAATGTACTGGAGTAAAAAGTACAGATACTGCTCTGAAATGTACTGAAGTTAAAGTAAAAAGTATATACTGTAAAATGTACTTTAGTAAAGTAAAGATACCTAAAAATCTTACTACTACTTTTACTGTTGTACTTTGTTTCTTTCTTTGCGAAAAGTGACAAACTTATCGTGATTAATAATTAGGAGGTTGAAAAGACTTTCTGTTTTTACGTTTTCAAACATCAGGTAAAGCACCTTAAAATCAAAATGGCACATTCATGGACCCAAACCCAGTACGAACAATGACACGGGTAAACATTTTCTTTCAAAAACACTGAATCTCCCACATTTACATCTCCATCTAGAACGCAACCTCTTTTATTCTATGTATCATTTTATCTTTGATCACGCTGCATGCATGGTTTTTGTTTTGTTTTTATGGCTGTGGTTATGATACAGAGTGATTTTTAAAATGTATAGTATTTAGTTTGTGTCTATGTTTGTGCTATTTTAGTAGTAGTATCTATTGTGAACATAACGTAACACATAATATGTACATATGAACATGTGTCATAAGAAATCTAATTTATTCCTGTTTTTATTTCCCATTACATTCAATATCAGCAATTTAATCAGTTGAGTTACAGTAAAATATATTGACTTATTTTTATCTATGAATTATGATTAAAAAAAGTTTGATATAGTTTATTTTATAGTTTACTTTATTTTATTCACATTTATTGTATGCTTATGTTATTCTCTTTCATTTCTTTTTTATTTTATTTATTGTCAGTCATTCATTAAAAAAAACTACACTGAAATTAAATTTATTTCTGTTTTTATAATTATATAGTGGATATTTAATCAGTTGTATTACAGTAAAATATACCAGATTTATTTCTATTTATGAATTATGATCCATGTACAGTAATGGGCTTTAAAAAATGTTTTATATGATTTATTTTATAGTTTTAATGCATGTTTAATGTATATTTTTGCAGCACGAGGTAAGCAAAACAAAGTCATTTAAACTACGTCACATCCGCTCAACTCCAAGGGGGCGTGTCTAAACTGTCAACTGTTCGAAGGACAACAACAACAAACCAAACGATCTGCGGCGGACGCGGAGCGATCGTGCACGGTGAGTGTTCCTAAAAATATGACTCTCGAAACAATAAAAGGAGTAACGTCAAATATCCCTCGACATTCACTTTCAGCTCGTTCTAACAGTTAAGCGAACCGATAGCAGCTTTTTCTGTCCGTGATCCTCCGAAAAACATCTGCATTGACCGTTAAATCGGGTGAAGTTGGTTAACGCTACGTTGTCGCTCGTGAATGTTTCTTGTGTTTTCTTTAGGGATGACAGTGAAGTAATGCACGATTGTTTGAAGAGAGCGTTCTCGTTGTTGTTTGCTTTTGTCGTTTCTTTCTGCCAGCTCTGAAAATAGGAAAACATTCTAGAGGGGAAACTCCAGCCGTGAGAACTCTGGCCGCCATCTTGTGACGGTGGAATGAGCTAAATTATAGTAGCGGTCAATGGAAAGCAGGAAAACGACCAAAATGTTGAGTTAAAGTTAGAAATTGTGATAGCGTTAAAGTTAAGTAAAGTATTTTGTCTTTATGATGTATTCATTTACTTGTTTCTAATTTAGGCTTTTATTAGGTGTATGTATGTTGAAAATTAAGGTTACAGGTAAAGAGATTGATGACATCACACTAGGGAGACAAAGGTTATAGCATTTTATACAATTAAGAAACACCTTTTTTGACTCTTTAAACAATAATCAAACAAAATAAAGACGTTCAACATATGTTTTTTTTTTGTGTCAAGTAAAAAATCTGATATTAGATGAGCGTACAGTGTGATTGCTTCTTAATTTCCTAGTGTGAAGTCATCAGTAACATCCAGGAAGTGAAATGAACAACAAAAAACTGGGATGGCAAAAAATCTTAAATATAATATAAAAATATATTTATCCTTACTGCATTTTAGTTAAATTAATTGTTCAATCTGTCATAGGCACGTTAAACCTAGTTATTTGTTTACTTAATGTAAAATAAAACAAAAATATAAGTAAATAACTAAAATAAATATAAAAGTAAACAATGCTTACTTCAGCCTACATCTTTACTCATTTACATATATGTTTGTTTTGTTTGTTCACTTTTACATCCTTACATGTGTATTATGTATTTACTTATGGCAAGTATACAAGAAATTTCTTTTGATGATCAATATCTTTAAATTATAGTCTACAAATTTTATTTTGAATGTCCTTATTTTATCTTAACTTAGCACAATCTATAGTCTTTTATAATTTACTATTAATATATACAGCAGACAACGTCACAACTGCAAAATAGTAAATTTACAAAAAACAAATAGATAATTATTATTCAGCAGTGTTTGTTGAATGTTTCCTTAAGCGCTTGAGAAGCATCACCCGTCAAAACATGGCTACCTCGATGTCAAGTTACCGTTTGTTAAAATCCCTCTAGAGTTTTATGCAGCTGTGTGTTTCTGATAGGCTGGAATTTTTAACCTTCCCCGTGCGCTCTGTTGATAAGCGTTTTTCACATGTCCTCGCCTAAAAGCGCAGAGAAAAGATAAGATTTACCGAGAAACTGATTAAAATGTTACCCTTATTTAAACTTTAAAGGCCTAACTACACCGTGGACAGTTCGGCTACCTGAATGTGACGTGGGGCAGGAAATGGGGTGAAAAAAAAGTTTGAAAGTTGCTTCTGAGGTGTTGAATTTTAGTGGAGTTTCTAACATGGCTGACTAGAATCTATACTAGTGGTTCCCAACTCTTTTTTTGTCTGGAGTACCCCCTAAGCTTTGACTCACACTCAGAGCACCTCTTAATTTGAGATTCAGGCAAATAAATGGGTTTAATAGTCACAAATTGTCAATTATTACTATTGTAGTTTTGTGTTAATTATCTATGGTCCAAGATTGTCCAAAAAGATGCAAAATTTACAACTAATAACACATATTTATTCAGATAAAAGTACATTTCATCTTCTTTTAAAACCTGAAACCATTCGAAGTACCCCCTGGTAACTTCTCACATACCCTTTGGTTGGGAAACACTGTTCTATACTATTGTTTTTACGTTTTTGTTTAGCGGTCTGTAAAAGAAATCACTAGAGTGTGCTTAGATGAATTTGACGGAGAAAGAGAGTAGTTTGCAGGTTTGTTAAATTGTTTAGCCTCTTGATTTTCCACCAGTGTGCCAGGAACACTTGTGTGCCTTGAAAAAGTGTCTAATTTGAGTTAACAGACTCTCAGATCCAGATGGAATTGACCTAGTTATCTTTTTTGGAGTGTTCTGAGCTTCGTCTGTACCAAAAAAGAACACAAAACCATCTGTATTGCCAAACTGAAGAACCAGGCAGTGGCATAGATAGGGCTGTGCAATTAATCGTATATATAATTGGGATTTCACTGATTACTCTGTTCAATTACAAAAGTGTTGTAATCGAAAACACATTGAATTTCCTCCTGTTCAGTGTTATAAGTATAGGGATGCTACTAATGATTATTTTGGCAATCGATTAGTCTACTGATTATTCCTTCGATTAATCGATTAGTTGTTTATGAGACCCTTGAATGTGAGAATTTTACTCAGTTTGTTTAAGCTGAAGTGATGTCTTTGGATGACGTCCTGGTGGAGAATATTTATAGATGAACAAGGATTTTAATCAAAACACACAATTGACATGTTTCCCGTGCCGTTTTTGAGTGATTCCTCCTCTGTGTGAGTCGTAAAACCTCTTCTTCTTTTAATTAGTAACTTGACCACGCCTGGGAGGAGACACGTCACATCCATCAGACTCTGATGAAGGCAGAAGTCCTGCCGCCAAAACATGTCTTTCAGCTTTTTTGCAACTGTCTTATTAGAGGACATTCAAAAGTTAACGATTAACTTGTTGCCTTATATAAGTGCACTCCTTTTGCCTCAAAACCTGGAACAAGCGCACTTTTCTAAAACATTACTAATAAAATCTGTTTGGTCTATTGACCGTATTCTGCCCCGCCCACTTTTGCTGTTTTTTGCACTTTTGTTGTAAACGCACTTCCGTTTGACGAGAACTCTGTTAAAGCTAATGATGAACGAGGGAAAAGTCTCGCCGCTAAAATGTTACATAAAGTAGGTTGATTTGTGTAAAATGTTTAATGAACACGAGCAACAACAAGTCAACAACGCAACGATTTCCTGAGGCCTGAAAATGGCTTTTTAGTCGAGTAGAACTTATTTCTGTTGAGCTCGTCTGCTCCATGTAAACTAATACAACGGACACAAGATAGCAGCGTGTATGGCAACTTCTGGAATAAGGTCAATACTTTCTCTACAGAATCATTTTGGAAGTATAGAAGTAATTGTATCAAAATAATCGTGAATTCAATTATGAGCCAAAAATTGTGATTATAATTTTTGCCATAATTGAGCAGCCTTGGCATAGATGTTATTTGCCTTATGATATACCATATTTTTCTTACTAAACTGTTTGATTTGGTCATGTTTTAGCAGTAGGTGGTGTGCCACAGTAGCTTTTTTTTTGGCGCAACTCAAAAATGTTGAAAAACACTGGTTTGTCCTGTGAGTCCACTGTTGCTAACCCTGTAATTAGGGCTGCTATTATTATTATAATAGTGACTTGTTAACTATTAAAATAATCGTACTTTGATCCTTGTAATCGTTACCTGGTCTATACAGACTCTAAAACTCAAACAAGGACAGCAACAAATGTCAAAAAAGAATATGGCATTTTAGTTTTCATTTATATTACACTTGATTCGTAAATATTCTCAATCTAGAAGGCACCATTCTTCAACATTTATGTGGTTGATAATGTATTTTAAAAGTCTCAATGAGTGCTTTTACATGTGCACGAATAATCCGGTTATTGAGCCATATCCTGGTTAATATTCTGAATATGGTGTTTACATGGACACTCACAAAACCAGGATACATAAAAAACCCAATCATAACCGGGTTATTTGTAAATGCATGTAAATATCATGTAAACGCACTCAGTGTACAAATAGAACTGCTATGGTACAGCTAAACAGCAGTATAGATAGATAGATAGATTCTTACATTGAAAATATCCTACAACACACTAGGACTGCACAATGAATTGGAATAATTGTGGGAGAAAAATGTAATTGTATTTTGATCGTCATTAACTGGACTAACAGGCTAAAAACACACGCTAAAACGTTCATAACAAAGACAGCCACATTATTGCTTTTTGACATTTTGATTCATTAAACTATTTCTGATTCTCATCCATAATACACTTGATCTGTTATAGAGTCTTCCAGGAGTGACACAAGAGCCAGCCAGACACGTAAAACTGTACTTTTGCTGTTTGTAGACAACACAGACACAGTTGTAATTTACTTGTTCATAACATTTGCCAACGAGTGATAACTGTGAATATCTTCCTTCAACCTGACGTTTCTTAAGTTCATTTGTTACTGCTAGCAAATGTTTCCTTTTTTAAATATATACTTTTTCACAATTAGGATAAGGTTAAGTTTAGGAGCATATCATTTGGTTAAAGGGCCTATGACAGATTGAAATACACGTTTAACTAAAATGCAGTAAAGATACATATAATCAAATTTCTACTAAAGTCTTTACAAATTTTACACCAGTTTAGCCATTTTTTAGGTTTTAAATTTTACTTCCTGGTTGTAAAGTATGACATCACACTAGGAAATTACCATAGCAACCACACTGTACAGTGGTCAAAACTCATCTAACGTCACAGATTTTGTTCATTTGACAAAGAGAAACACATGTGAACATCTTTATTTTGTTGAATTAATGTTTAAAGGGTCAAAAAAGTAGTTAATTTTGTGTAAATTATGCATAACCTTTGTCTCCCCAGCGTGATGTCATCAATTTGTTTACTTCCTGTAATTTTTCAAACTGATTTTTCAACTTTTCTCCACAAATAGTGACTTGATTGGTGTAAAACTATAATGTATAAACTATAAAGTGTGTTGAACATGATTGTATTTAAGATTTTACTGAACATTTTGCCCATTTGTCCACAGTTTGACAGTTTTCATAATGTTTGCAGTGTTACTTCCTGGTTGGACATGAGCAGCAAATATGACAAAGTTAGCCGTTACCTAGCAACCGTTTTGAAAACAAGGGCCAGAATCCATATGAATTACAGAATATTTATGATTGAACTATATTACTTGATCACACCTTTTTTTTGTTGAATGATGGTTTAAACTGTCAGAAAGATGTCCCAGTTGAGTGTAAACTGTGGCTGTGTCTGAATGTCCACACATCACAGAGCGATTCGGACTCACAGATCACTACTTTCTCCTTGCGGCGGGTCACGTGACTCTGGCGTCAGCAAAACTCCAGTAAAAATTGATTTCTATAATGAATATGGATCAAATCCTCCTGACACGCACATATTTATGGACTAATAATCATCACACGAGTTTTATTAACCATAGATCGCACGTTAAACATCAAACGGACTGGATTGTTCATCTTTTTGCCGGAGATTTGCGATCTATTCACAGCTCAAGCTAAGGTTAGCGGCTAATGGCAGCAACGATGCTAACGCTTTCTAACGGTTTGTTTCAAGTGTTTTGTTCATAATCTCAGCTCAACAGTTCGTTTAAACAGCTCCTCTTTCTGCTTTCATTCAGTTCGTTGTACTTTTTCCGACCCTCGCAATGCATTGTGGTCAATATTGGCCGGTCTAGTAACCAGCGCTGGGACGCTACTTTTCAAGATGCATTGTGGGAAATTTTGAGCGCACTACTTTTTCACCTGGACATTCAGACAGCACTAAAATGGCGTGACCACAGTACAGTGCCCTGTGCAGGAACAGTGTGGACATTCAGACACACCCTGTCTCTTTATTTTAAACTGTACGTTGCTTTTTGATGACATCACAGAGGGATTCAGTTTTAGAACTCAGCACTTCCTGTAAATTTAAACTTTAATTTTCAAAATTTCTTCACAAACTGCAACTTCACGTATGTATAACTTTGATAAATATTTACCACAGATGCCCTCCCACCAAATTAAGTCAGAATTAGAAAAACATGAAAACCTGACATACAGACTTTTAGGGCTTTGGGGAAGGTAAGCTAACCGGGTCTCGGCAGAACTGGGTTGGAGAAATAAAGGGCGCTTATTACGAACCTGTTTGCATGTATGCTAATGTTGGTGCTAATCGCTAACGGTAACAATCTACACAAAACACAACCACTCGCCAAAACCACACTAGTTTTGATAGTTGAAATGCATTAGAGCTAACGCAGAGTTTGGAAGGGTCTGTTCTCTATCTAGAAGGATTCAGTCATCATATTTTAACAGTTATTTCATTTATTTGGTTAAAACATGTATTTCAAAAAATCTCAATGTACAATAGAAATAATTATAGTCGTATACTGCAGTAATCCATAGTTACAGCACTACAGTTTACAGGGTTTTTAAGGTTAGGATTGGCCTCGTCATGATTTTCTATCTTCAGATCAGATAATACACGCTGAGACATGTTTTTCCTTGATAGTGGTGTGTCACTCACAGATATTGCACCTCTGACATCACAGTTTGTCCTGATGTTTGGGTTGTCAAGTTTCTGTCGCAATGAACGTGAACTGAGGACATATAGTTATTTGAATTGGTTATTTTATATGGATTTTCTTTAAAGTAGACACACAAACTAGATATTGCAGCCTTTGGAGTGTGCTATTTTATTTATAGTCTTTATTTTATTAGAGCTGCAACTATAAATGATTTCTTTGGTTTAAAATATATACCCACATATTATCTAAACTGCTGTATGTCGCCTGAGGACTTGACAGGTCGTATTACAAGTAAAGTTTTTCCCCAAAATGGCAATGGGCCCTTTTCACCAAACCCACGGGCTGGTCCCTGGGCCATACACCTGTGAGCTCCACCTCCTGCTCCGTTCATTCCTTACATGGCTTTAGCCGAGCCTCACTAAAATAAATCAATAATCACTGAAAACAAAGTGGAGTCTGAGAAACAGCAGGATAATCACTGCAGTGAGTTAAGACCTGTATGTGCACCGGGGCAAACCTGTGTTTTATAAAATGTTGTGTCTCTAAGCTAATGCTAACCCAATTTAATTAAATTAAAATGTTATATATTAGGGCTGTGTACCTTTAGTCATTTAGTCAATTAATCGGTCGATGGTGTCTTAGTCGACCAACATTTTTATTAGTCGACTAATTATTTTATTTAGGATTTAAAGGATTTATATGGCAAAAACAGTTAAAACAAGAAGATATGGAGTGACTCCTCGTTTGCTAGTACTTATCTATAAAAATGTTTGCTTTTGCATGAATTCCTTTTTTAGTTCTCTAAGTGCAGATTAGTTGATTAATCGGTCGACAGGGCAGATCTTTAGTCGACTACAGCTCTATTATAAATAACACCACAAACTGAACTAACCTTCATCACAAAAACACTTGATTCTATGGCATTCTATGTACTTTTTATTAACTTTGTCTGCTGTATATTTGAGTTAATTTGCGTTAGCCTTTAGCTTTGAGACAAAAACACTCCCTTTTGTGGACACACAGATTTCTCCTGGTGACACATTTACATTGTGCGTGAAGGTTTTAACATGTTTCCAGTGATTATCCAGCTGTTACTTGCTCTTTGTTGTCAGATCTTTTTTAATTTGATTTTTTCTTGCACGACTCGACTAAGTCCCACGGAGAACGAATGGAGTGAGATTTAAAGTGCCTCTGACAGTTTGAACTACTCATTTAACTAAAATGCAGCTAAGACAAATATATTTCAATGTCTACTAAAATCTATACACATTTACCACAGTTTAGCTATTATTTTAGGTTTTTAATTTCACTTCCTGGTTGTAAAGTATGACATCACGCTAGGAAATTACCATAGCAACCACACTGTACACTGGCCAGAACTCATCTAATGTCACAGATTTTGTTAATTTGACAAAGAGAAATGTATGTGACACCTTTATTTTGTTGAATCAGGGTCAAAAGTAGTTTCTTTTGTGTAAATTATGCATGACCTTTGTCTCCCCAGTGTGATGTCATCGATGAATTTACTTCCTGTAATTTTCAACAGACTATTCAACTTTTCTCCACAAATTGCGACCCGATTGGTGCAAAACTACAATTTATATTCACAAGAGGTGTTAATGCACTGAATAAAGTCAAAATTGGAAAATCCTAAAAACCTGTCACACGCACTTTAACAATCTGCACGTCTTACTTACTGGAACTAGCCGAGCGCTAACGTGAAAAGGGCCTATTGACATATCCTTTAAAAACTTGTGAACAAATGGATTCAAAATTTCAGAAATAAGGCAAAAGTGAAGTAGAACATAATGTAGAAATTGGGATTAACCTCAGAATGTCGCTATGAAACTATGAAAAATTGAGATGTATTTGTCAAAGTAAAAGCAGTGAGTGATATCAGAGCCTGGTTCAAACTAGGGCTGCAACTAAGGATTATTTTGTAATCCATTAGTCTAGCGATTATTCTTTTGATTAATCAAAAAACACAAAATGTATATCTTTCCCGTGTAATTTTTGTCGGCAACATTAAACCTCATCTCTCAGCTTTGGAGTCTGTGTAGATCAGTTAGTGATTATTCAGTTACTTAATTTGTTGACAGCTTTTTATATAATCGATTAGTTGCGATTAATCGAATAGCTTGTTGCAGCCCTAGTTGAAACACATTTACTATTGGATTTTACAGCGTTTGAAGGTTTAATGGGAAATGGTGAGACACTTAGCATTTTAGATATTTTTAGGTTTTACCGAACAAAATCCTCACAGAAACGTTCATTTCTTATCCTTATCTTTATACTTTACCACAAATTATACATTTTGTGAAGCAAAATATTTCTCGACTGGAAAAGCACTATCCTTTGCTATAAAAACAAACTGACACTTCAATACACTGGAAATTTAAAGTGTTTAGTAGTTAGTAGTTTTGTTATAAAGTCTTACAACTCCTGTGATGTTTTATGAACTTGATAACGTAAAGTCTTAAAAACCATTTGTATTTAGTTTAGTCTTTATTTGAACGAAAAATGGACAGAGACATTAAGCTCATAAAAAAACATTTGAACATGTCTCAGAGACATCACCACAAGTCCTTGTTCACTACCTGACCTTATAGGATAGACGGACTTGGCAAAAATAGAGAAAGAATTAGTTATAAAAATCTTTATGACTCCTGTTTTTCTAAATATGACTTAGTTTGGTGGGATTGGTACATATTTATCATAGTTTTATATCCGTTAAGTGGCAGTTTGGGACAGAAACTTTGAAAAATAAAAGTTTAAAATTACAGCAAGTAGTTCTAGGTTCTAAATCCCTCTGTGATGTCATCAATAGACAATTGACAGCAACAGACACACTTTTCACAGTTTAAATGATCATTGAACACAATATCAGGTATTTATTGTCAAATTATAACTATTGTGTAATTTTATATAGACTTTAGCCCTTGTTTACTGTCTGGTTGCTAGGTAACAGTGGTGAAAGATCTTTGCTACTCATGTTCAACCAGGAAGTGACATTATAAACTTTGCAAACTAGGGATAAATTGGCAAAATGTTTTGTAAAATCATAAATATTCCTGTTCACTACGTTTTAAATGTGTCGTCTAACCTGTCATATAGACTTAAAGCACTGACGCTAACACTGAGCTAACACTGAGCTAACACTGAGCTAGTACTGAGCTAGTTAGGCACCGTTGAGTCACTTTTTTAAATGATTCATCCGATTTTGTTGTCGCGATATTGATCTGTTGTGATATCCCAGCCCTACTTTTCACTTCACAGTGACTTTTAATTCATGAATTTGTGAATTTAGTTTGTAGTGTAGCAACCGTTAAAAAAGGCTTGTGAATAAAACAGAAGGAAAAGGTGCTCTTCCAGTCCTACAAAGTCTCCTCTGTCCACAAAAGATCCTCCCCAGAGTGTGACATATGCTGAGTGGTGTTGTTTTAGGGCCCTCAGCCGCCGTCCCCCAGGAGCCAGCTGTCCTGCGCTCTCTCACCTCACACACACACGCACACACACACACAGACAGACACACACACGCACACACACGCACACACACACATACAGAACTCTGCCTTTGGGTTCACCTCCACCTTCAATGGAACTCTATATATATTTTTTGTATCGCTCCACGCTTCAGTGCATCTTCTCATCCGTTGTTTTTCTCCAGGCAGGGTCGGTGTCATGTGATGGGCCGTCCGTCGGTGAACGCAGACTGTTGATTTTTACTGTTTTGAAACGTGAAAAAACAGAAGTAGTTATTATAATTGTATAAGTCACAAATATCACTCACTCTCCTAATGCCGTCCCAGCATCCTAAATATTCACCTCATCACGGACACCTCCTGCCTCTTGTAGGATAAAACAGATGCAGAGAAAGCCCTGTGGTCTCATTTTCACCCAAATAGATGCTTTTACATTATATCTGTGCTGGAGATTTGACTTTATTACATGCAAAAAATCAGGAACATGGACTAGTTCTGTTTTTTCATGTTTCAGAACAGTAAACATCAGGTACAGAATGTTTAACCTAATGCTGTAAAAATGAAAAATCCTCACGTTTAATTGGTTATGTGCCCAAAATATAGCAGTGATCAGAAAATACAACCAATGTTAAAAAAGTCTCACTTAAATATCCTAGTGCCTCATTTGCCTAATGAATAATACATAATACAATACATTGATTGGCCATTTATTTAACATTTAAAATGCAAATCAGGGAAATTTGGAACTGAGTGTTTACTTTCTAAACAAGATTAATCAAACTAGCGTAAATGAAGCGTAATGCTGCTCCAGGTTAGAGGTGGCCATTATATTAAAATGTAGATAATATCGAGTATATTGTTTAAAATTGTTTTTAAAATACTACAAAAAGAGCTGATTAAAAATGAAAATGACAAAAAGTTATGTTGTAAACTTTCAAATAAGAGTATGAGGTGATAATTCTGCACTTTTATGATTGTTTTTACCTCTGATTTAGTATTTGTCTGATAATTAAATCTCAACTGATATGTTAAATTATATTTTTTTAAACATTTTTTTAATGTTGGAATACTTGCAAAAAATATGGAGGTATACATTTTTGTCAGTATCGCCCACCACATGTTTTTGATGAAGGAACAATAGGGCTGGGTGATACGGTGATAAAAATGGAATGTTGAGCTGGTCCCTGTGACAATCTGCTGTTTTTGTGAAATCACTGTATCGTGATTGACTGTTTGTCTCTTTAATGCAGCTGTCTGTTCAAACCGTAGACATAAAAATAGTGGACAGACGGTTGTGGCTCCGCCCCATTCATGATAATGCGGCTCAGTCATGGAGAATTCAAAATGGCCGCGGGTTAGCCCCCACCACTCCCCCCTCGGTGGGGAGGCGGGGGGAGGGCGACTTTGGGGCGGCCTTTTGCTGACGTACTGCCGTCGTTGCCTCTATGGTTACCGCCCACTCGTAGGTGTATGGCTGTGCCCTGACATTTCCGGCGCGTAAAGCCCGCCTTCTTCATTAGATATGCACGAACTTTAAAAAATCACAGCGGCTAAACCAGCCTGGTTCAAAAAAATTCACCCCCTCAGCGTTGTCACAGAGCCGTAAGCTAACCTTTGAGACCAAAGCCGTATTTTGAGCCAGGCTCTAAAGTAGGTTTTGAAACGTCTAACTCCCCATTGACTTGCATTGAATAATTCTACTTCCACAGCAGCCCCTAGCGGTCAGCAGCAGATTGCAAACATGGCAGCCTACAGTCGGCGGCTCAATTTGAGCGCGGTAGCCTCGCCCACTGGTTCAAACACACTTTTTCTCCTGTTGTTTAGCCTCTGAAGCCTCTGAGCAGATGACTTTATTTACCTCTTAAAGGCCAGGGCTGCACAATTAAACCAAATCCACACAAAATCGTGACCTTAATGGATGCAACTGGCAAATCGCAAAGGCTGCAATTTTTGAAGAGGAATAATTTCTTGCGCAAATGAATAAAAACTGCTAACTCTGTAGTTTGGATTTGGACAAACATGTTCTGAAACAAGTGACAAAAGTGTGACCAAAAGCGATTAAAAATGCATTAAAAAGTGACAAAAACGCAACTCAGTGCACCAAAACGTGACTAAAAGCGACAAATTTGTGTTTAAAAGGTGAATTTGAACTGAATCCTGTTATTAAAACTTAAATCACAAATCTAATCGCAATCGCACTGGTCAGAAAAATATAGAAAAATACACTGAACACAAATCGAGATCAAATCGAAATCATGATCTGTCCCCAAGAAAATCTTAATTTTTTGCCATATCGCCCAGACCTAGGGAACAACATAAATTTTGCATTACTGTGGCCTTAAAGTTGAATGGGTCGGGATATTTGCAGTGTCGAGTCGGTGAAACTGCAGTGGGGATTATGAGGGGAACCTGAGAAAGTGGGGCCGGACGTGGAGCTCTGGTTGTGGGGGCGGTGGAGCTGATCGTGTGGTGAAAGTGATAGGGCTGACGGGGCTCTGTGCGCCCCTGTCACGTTACAATGACCACACCGGGACAACAAAGGAGCATTACTTCAGGGCTGGATTGCTCACTGCTATAGACTCTTACAATGTACCGTGTCATCAGAATGTTCAAATTTCCCGAATGGAAGAAAGATGAAGTAGGCTGAACAAAAAGTAAGCAACTATTTTGAATTTCCAGGGTAGAAATGTCAGTTAGTTTGCTTTTCTATTGCCAAGGATAGAGAAAAATAGGATTAGCTATTCTGAAAATAGTTTTTGAGTGTCACAAAAAGTATAATTTCTGGTAAAGTATGTAATATATCTGTAGATAAAATTAAAAACTCTGTCAACATTTCCAGTAAAACCGAAAAATCTGAATTTTGCCGTTATCAAACATGTCATAATCTCCCGCTGAATAAACAAATCATATAAAATCCCATGTTAAAGGTGTTTAAAGCAGGCTCTGACCATAACCGTCTTGATTTTTCGTGTTTTGTGATATTCTGAGGTTAATCCCAGTTTCCCCATTGAAATCGCATTGTTCCTTTTTGCTTCCAATCCCGAATTTTTTTGCCTATTTTTTGCCTTTCTTTTTTCCTCGTAAGCAGCCATGTTTGTTTTGATAGGGACGGACCATGCGTGTCCCTGATTGGCTAATCTCCCTGTCAGTCATGCCCATCTGAACTCACGGAGATGACGGAGTGACCAGATTGATATCATCTGTGTGGACATACAGAGGTATCATTCTGGATCTTCCAGGAAACTGTTTTACATGGCACAGTTTAGGCGCCATCTACTGGCTGCATAGCACTTAAACGAGCTAAAAGTGCTATTTCTCAAGCTTTGTGAAAAAATGCAAGCAGCCACACAGTTTCAGTGTTTAGAGGCAGAAATGCTAAGAACGAGTCTGGCGATGATTTAAGGACTTAAAACAGCAGAAGAGTCTTGAATAAGTGACGTCTAACATTAGAAAAACGCCATTGAGGGAATTTGAGCAGGGAGTGTTTTTGACAGTTGGAAGGGAGAGGATTTTCTAACCAGGATTCATCAAACTAGCGTGAATGCTCCAGGCATGTTTTTGATGACAGAACAATGTTAGAACAAAAAAAGTCAATTCTGCACAGTATTTGTCCTTTAATATCCTCGTAAAATCACAGTAATAATGATATTCTACGTTTGGGTTTGTAGCACTATTTTCAAAAACGATATATATGTTTTTAGGGGCTGTCATTTTGATTGTTCTTATTACGCTGAAAAATGTGTGGGTTTGTGTGGGCTTGTGTTTCTACAAACCTGACTCATACTTGGCCTCATCCTGCTTGTTTCCATGGAAATGTTGCTCCTTTTTGGTTATAACATTCTACACTATGGCTTAAAACCTGTCTGCATGGAGAGTGTTCATGAAAGTTTGGTTTTAACTTTTTATTCCCAAAACTTTGCTGAATACAATCCCACCAAACAAAGTAACAGTCGTATAAAAAGCAGAAGCTGTCATGTGCAGCTTAACACCCTCCGCCTGTTTACCTGCTCCTACGGCAAACAGCGGCCCTGGTCAGACTGGATTTACATCTGTTTTCACTGACCCCAGGCTGACCTCTGTCTGTGTCATGTGTGTGTTCTGTGGCCTTCAGGTGCTCCGTCAGGCTGCTGGGAAAATGGAGTCTTCCTCGGACGAAGAGGAGGTGCACACCTTCGTCCAGGTTATCAGCGACAAATACAACCCGGACAACTTCCCCTACTCCAAAGGCCAGGGGCTGGGGATCGTCATGCTACCCACCCCGCCTGGCTCGCCCGTCAAAGGTCAGACTCACGCTACAGATCGAACGATACGAGGGCTTTGTAATGCAGATGTCAAGACAGATTGTTTAGAATCCAGAGAAACAATTATCCGTAGAACTTCTGCCGATATTTTTTGGTTATGGCGTTATGTAGGACCAGTTTACTGTAAAATGTGGACTATTGAGCGCACCTGAGTATAAACCACACCAGCCATATTTACACAGAAGAACAACTCTGTACATAGACAGGCCGCACCTGTCTATAAGCGGCAGGTGTCCACGTTGTAACATGAGACATTTACTCAGGAGGATGGAACACGCAAAGTTTTAATTGAACACATGCCTTTTTCCAAACAGCACCTGTAACACGGCAGTGCATTGAGTCTGCTCTTTACTTGGCGCCTCTGACGTCAACATCGATTCATGGATGACAAGCTCAGTGCAACAGCTCTGTTTCCTTCTTTGGCTCCACATCGATTGCTTTTAACTAGTGCTGTCTGGAATAGTTTGGTGACATGTTTGGTCCAGTTTTCGCTAGGGTTAGGGTTAGGGGTTAGGGTTAGGGTTTGCGAGTTCTGTTTTCGTCACGTGGCACACGCGACTCGACACGTGATCTCCGCAGCATGTTTGGTTTTTGTTCTGCACCGCACCGCTCTCTGTGTTCGTAAACATCTGCCCGAGATTTCTGCGCTCGTCAACGTGAGGATTTATGGATTATATGTGTAAATGAACCACGTGACTACAGTGCTTCCCCTGTATATTCCTCCTTCACTCAGGTAAAGCCTGCTGCGTGATCTAAAAGAGCGTGTTTTGTTAAGTCAACCCGTGTGATTATTCCCCATCACATGAGTTAACGCGTTAACTTTGACAGCCCTACTTTTAACTTAAAAGTTGCGTCATATGCATTTCTTCATGTGTTTTGTGTGATGATGGTGTGCGCGAGTGTTCAAAACATAGTCAAACTAGCGTATTCCTCCGCGCACACCCTCTGATCTGTCGAACTCTAGTGCTTCCTGCGAGAGCGCCCCTAGAGGTCGTTCCCGGAAAAATACATAAATTAGCCGCATCGCTGTATAAGCCACAGGGTTGAAATCATGAGAAAAAAGTAGTGGCTTTTAGTCTGCATTTTACGGTAATCCAAATTATACCATTTGAATTTACTACAAACTTTGCTTCAAATTATACTCTGGCACCAGCAGGAGGCCGGTCCATGTTTAGTCCTGACTCTGGCACCAGCAGGAGGCCGGTCCATGTTTAGTCCTGACTCTGGCACCAGCAGGAGGCTGGTCCATGTGTAGTCCTGACTCTGGCACCAGCAGGAGGCCGGTCCATGTTTAAAACGGTGACATTGTGGGGCGAGGAGCTCTAAGAGGCGTGATCATGCAAAAATATGAGGGGGAGTGAAGCAATTATAGGGCGTGGTGTGATGTACTCTGTGAATGGCCAGAATCGTAACAAATAAACTTCAAAACTATTTCAGTGAAAAACATAACACGGGAAACATTTACTGGAGTCATATTACTGTCCTCATATGGACCAGATAATAATAATAAAACAAGCTTAATGGGCACGATTAAGCTTGACATCACAGAATAATGAATATAATCCAGTTAAGACCATCTGCCTTAAATAGCTTTAGCTGAGTTTCCGTTGCGCTTTTGCGCAAAACTGATTCGATCTGCTTCAAATGTCAAAAAACATCACGTTTGCATTAAATTATGAACTGATCGGCGTCAGACTAAAATACGTCGGTCCTGAGTCCTGCTCGTGTCCAGTGAAAACAGGGAATACACAGAGCAGTGCACCTCGTGTGTCTGTGCATGATGGGCATGTTCGCTCCGTGATAAACAGACCAGGTTGAACTGACTTTATGAATGAATGCTGTGAGGTGCGTGTGACCGCGGCGTGTCCATGTGCCAAACGCTTGGTGTTGCGCGTTATTATAGGCCTATTCAGGTGACATAAGTGAGGCTTTATTATACAGCACAGCTCATATATGAGGATGTGCAATAACGTACCAAAAAAAGAAAAAAAAACATTGGGACTCGCGGGGATTTCTGGGGAGGATGTGGTGTGGCACTCAGGACCGGAGAAGCTTCAGAGTGGTGGTCACTGCAGTGGTCTCTCTGGCTTCAGGACACACTGCTGTTTGATCACAACCGCTGCTGAACAACGTATTTTTACATCGTGGGTGCTGTATACTAGTCCCTCTCGTTCTTTGACTTGTTGTAGAAGAACAAGTGTCTCCTCGGTTGTAAAGCGTTGGCTTCTTTCTTTGCCTGGATGTGCCCTGGACACAAACATCTCCTGCACTGATGGCCTTTAAATGCCACAGTTCTCTGTCATTGGTTCAAACGCGTTCACCATATATGGACTGTCACCTCCCCCTCCAGCCTCCAGCAGCCTCTTCCCGCTAGTGTTACCACCGTGAAAATAGTTCAAGCCTGACCTGGAACCGTCCCCTGGTCAACATTTGTATATATTTATAACTTTATACAGAAACACCGCAACAGCAAATCATTTGACAATAAACCTAAATACACTTTGAGAACATGTCCCCAAACATAAATGATATCAGAGTGTGATTCTACTGCTGTGCAATGTAATCCCTGATCTTTGATCCAGGCTGCCTCCATTAAAGACTATGAAGAGCTATGCTAAGGGCATATTTAGCACTGTGATCAAACGTCCTTGTAAAACAAACTTAGCTACTGAACCAGGGCTGGGCTTAAAAAGGAGATCTAGCATGTTCTTACTAGCGGGGCTGAAGTTTGTAAAATGTGTTTATGGCTCAATCGGGTCAGTTAAGCAGTAATCCTAAACATCGGCTCAAATCAGTGGCTTTTGGCTGATGGCCGATGTCTTGCAAGACTAAAAAATCTGCATATCCGTTAGGCCGTAGATGTGGCACATCGCCCTTTCACTGATTCTCTCACCCTTAATGACACTCGCACCTCACGGATTTAAAGCCAGGCTTGTCCTCTGTAGTGTGACTCTCTTATATTGTCCCGTTATAGACCTGTTTAGATCTGGTGGTACTCAGAGAGTCAAATCTTTTTCTTAGCTTGGAGTGAAACTAATAGTGCTATTTCTGCAATAACCATAATTAAGTAAATAAGTGCGCAGCTGCAGCTAAACCCTCACTCCTTCGGTTCTGTGTGCTCAGATCGGCTGTTCCTGCCCAGTGTGCTGGTGCTGAACGACTGTGGCATCAGTAAAGCCGGCGAGGGCTCGGACATCGCGGCCTTCTGTGCCCACGTGGTGGAGCTGGACCTGTCCTACAACCAGCTCAGCGACTGGGGAGAGGTACAGATGAATAACACGCAATGCTTTCACTTACAGATGCAACTGGATTAAAGACATGTTACACGTACAGATACCAAGAACCAATATCGCTCAACTGGACCCCCACAGCTCCTCTGAGATGACCAGAGAGAGAGCTCTGACAGACTAAATCACCTAAAGCAAATGTGACATATGAACTATGAAAACATTTCGGACTCCTAGGACTACTGCTTTCATAGTTCACAAATTAAGTGAGCGCAGTGCTTGTGTTGACGATAGTAGCAGCTAACGTTGCTAAGTGGTGCTGGCGATTGGAAAAACAAGTAGCGACTGAATTGTGCAGGATCAAAGCTTTTGTGAAAAAACTTTTTTTTTGTTTAATTCTGAACCCCATGGATGCAATGAAAATAATGTACTACTGTATTAGAACTAATGATGGGTGATACCACTGAGCTTTTATTTGAGCCAATACCAGGTAATACTATGTCAAATTAGATAGATTATATTATTATATCGATCCAATACCAATATCAGTGAGTTTTGTACTCAATGTAAAAGTGTTATTGGTGCATCCCGTTATGTTTTCCTTTCGTCATCAACTCACTTCAAGTTGTATTTTGACTGATTCATTCATGTTGGAGTCTGTGCTGAAGGGGCTTTTTAATGCAATGAATACAATTATTTTTGAACCAGTAAGAGCTGCGTCATATCATATCGTTTATTTGCTTTCGGGGCAATATAAAATCTGGAACATCGTGATATAATTCTGCGCACACTGCAGCAGAGTTTCCTCATAGTTGTGAAGTGAATCTGATATTGCAGCAAATTGCGACCACACTAATGGCTAGAGACGCGTTAAAATCAATGTTGAGGCGAGGAGTGGAAACATAATTGTAACAACTGAATACATATTAAATATCCTTAAATATCTACGCTCTATAATTGCACACAGACAGCACACAGTGGTATCATTTTGACCTGAATAGATGCTTTTACAACATCATATCTGAGCTGAGGCAGAACTCATTTTACTTTTTTTACTAACAAGTCAAATATTTGTGCCATTGTTAAGTATTTAGTCTAGACTCATTTATATCTTCAATTATACTGTTATCGCATAGTTTCTCTTTTATATCATGTTTAAAATGTTTGGCCATATCGTCCTGCCTTAGAACCAGCACAGAGGTAAAGTGAAAGCAGCTCTTAGGGCCAAAATGAGATGCTTTGTGCTTTCAGCATCTAATTATACAACGTTTTTATTCTCTATGAAGCAAGAAGAGCGTGCATGCTAATGTTTGTTAGCATGCTAATGTTTGTTAGCTTTACTTTGACTGTAAACTCCACTCTCTGGCCTTTGAAAAATGTGAAAAACATTTAGAAACTCATCGTGGAGTGGTTAAGGACATTGCAAATGTGTTGTTTTGGGTCCGATTCCAGCCCTCGACATTTGCTGACTGTCTTAATGTTGTCACAATACTAAAAATTACCAAAATTACTTTTTTTGACAATGGAATGTTTTAGTTTATTCATCTTTTACAAAATAATAGTTTCTTTAATGTAGTATTGGCTTACAGTCTTGAAGAGCCACACAGTTTTGACAATGTTCCATTATTACAGACACATTTACTGTTTGGGTCAAATGTGTGCTTCTGGTCTTAATCGGATTGATTCATTCTGTCTATTATTTATTTGAATATTTCCAAGTGCTTGTTTTTACAGTGCAGCCTCTTGCTCCTGTACATGAGGTGAAGGGGGCGGGGCCTCCTGCGCCTCGTCTTTTGCTTTATCTGCTTTCCTCCATTTTAAGCTGAAACCTCTGACTTTTGACCATTACAATTTATTGATAACGACTAAAGGTTCACTTTTTGACGGTTTTGGGAAAGAGGCAAGGAAGTTTTTGGGTTATTTACCCCGGGTTTCCGCCACTTGGCTCACGGCTCGCGAGTGCTTTAGAATGAAATACAAATACGTAAGTTAACCTCATTCTCTCCACAATTATTGGGGCTAGAGACATGAAATAAAGAGCTCACACCCTGCAGTGCAAGTGTGCAGTTGAAAAAGACAAAATAATCTGTCTGCTACATTGTCTGAGCGTGGCTGTCTGGTGACACTGATGGAGCTTAAAGGGGCCAGTATTGATACTCGTTCAAACAAGTATCTAGTGTTGATAACAGTTTTAGTAATGATTAGTATCTTAGGTATCGATTTGTTTTGACAACCCTACTGTCTATATCCCCCCTCTCCTCCTTTCACGCTACAACTGTCCCGTCGAACAAAGCCTTCGGGCCGAAAAGAGCATTTCAGACCAGCACACTATTTATGGACCAACACAGTGCTGCTGGTCTATAAACAGTGACTAGAGCGTGGAGTAAAACATAGTAACAGAGAGACCTGACACGTGTAACATGTCCCCGAGTGTGTCGCGTCACCCGGTCCTTCAGGGCCCTGCAGTATCTGTGGGGGAGGGGTAGACGGTGCAGCGGGGGCGTCCTCCTGTGGTATCAGCTGGCACACCTGTTCACCCGGGATCATCACTCCGAACTCTGGGACTGAACAAACGCCGGCAGTTACAGACAGGAATGAATGAAAGAAAAGTGTCAGCAAAGTATATCAAAGGTTTATTTCATTGTTTTTATGTCATTTATCTGCTCCTCACCAGTAACATGGAAAAGAGGACGTATGAGCCATGTTTCGACTGGCTCTAGTCCCCCAGTCCAGTCACTTTAGAGCCCTTTGGAATGGCTCTGTTAAAGGTTGATTGTGTCTCTGCTCAGGGCCTGGCTGTGGGTCCAGAGGCTGAGCTATGCTACGTGAGCAACTGACAAACAACAGCAAACATGACTCATGTTTTCAAAATAAATTATTGTTCCTGAATCATACTTTTTAATCACAAGGCCAATCTCAGCAATTCACAAAAAGATGTTTATTAATTTCAACTATCCTCAGATTTTCCTTACTTTATTTCTCTGCAAAGCCTCTACACTGCGTTTTAATCTTCTTCTTCTTTTTGTCCTGCATTGGGTTTGGATTACAAAAAAACAGCATGGAAACACTGGAAACAGTTCTATTTTCGTCTTTTCAGAAAGAACAATGCAGAAACAATGGCAGCAAGAAGATGTATGCTTAATATTCCTAACATCACAATAATAATAATACAGAAAGGCACATGCATTACTTTTACATTCATCCCAGAAGTGAAGCCGACTAGCCGGGTTGCTTCGTGATTGATAGAATGAACATCACATGTGTGTCTTTTGGATCTCCATTTGCTGTGAGACCACAGGGTTAGGGTAGGGTGATTCTTCCTGGAGTCGATCGTCAAACATTGTGCATTTAGATGGATATTATGACAAAAAATTATAATAATACAATTGAAAATAAAAGAAATACACAACAAAAACAATCACCGCAAAACAGTAAACACACACACACTCACGCACACACACTGTACTTAGTTTATGTTGATGTCATTATATTAGTAATAGAGAGATATATTGCAATAGAACTTTCAATAGAAAACACAGTTTATTTTACTTTCTTTGACTTTCTTAAAGCTAAGGTGCCTTTTGAAGAGGCACGTCTGTGATGAATCTGTGTCTACACTGTGGGTTCCTTGATGCCCAGTGGAGATAAATCAAAGTGACGGTTTACACTTGACCTAACTGAATGTATAAGCACATTAGTTCATCATGTCGTGTGTGTGTTTGTGGTCAGATCTCCACCGTGGTGTCCAACATCCCAAACCTGGACTTCCTGAACCTGAGCATGAACCCTCTGTGTGCGGCCCCACTGGAGCCGGCTCTGGCCCAGAGCTTCTCCAGGGTCAGAAGACTGGTACTCATCAACACCCGCATCAGCTGGAGCACTGTGCACACGCTCACACGACACACACCTGAGTGAGTACACACACACACACGACACACACACACCTGAGTGAGTACACACACACACTCACGACACACATGACACACACCTGAGTGAGTAAGGCAAGGCAAGGCAAGGCAAGTTTATTTGTAGAGCACAATTCGTACACAGGGCAATTCAAAGTGCTTTACATAAACAGGAAAAGTTGCATTAAAATCACAAAACACAAAAAGACACACAGAATCATTTTAAAATCATTTTAAAATAAAGTGCTTTAAAAGAGAAGAGTGCAGATAGATCTTTCAGTCATATGCTCGTCTAGAGAGAACTGTTTTTAGCCTGGATTTAAACATTGTCAGAGTGGAGGCCTGTCTCACATCTTCGGGGAGACTGTTCCAGATTTTAGCTGCAAAAAACTGAAATGCTGATTCCCCATGTTTAGTCCTGACTCTAGGCACCAGCAGGAGGTCCTTTCCTGAGATCCTCAGATTGCGAGATGGTTCATATGGCACTAACATGTCAGAGATGTACTTTGGCCGTGGAGAGACTTGAACACAAGCAGAGCTGCTTTAAAGTCTATTCTCTGAGCCACAGGAAGCCAGTGCAGAGACCTGACACAGACTAATGTGATCGTACTTCCTGGTTCTTGTCAGGACCCGAGCAGCAGCGTTCTGGATGTACTGCAGCTGTTTTACAGCTCGTTTGGAGAGGCCAGTGAACAGGCCGTTGCAGTAGTCTAACCTACTGGAGACAAATGTATGGATAAGTCTCTCCAAGTCTGGTTTAGACACTATACCTTTAATTTTGGCAATGTTTTTTAGGTGGTAAAAGGCTGTTGATGTTATTGATTTGATGTGGCTGTTAAAGTTCAGGTCTGAGTCCATTATTACCCCCAGATTTCTAACTTGATTTGTCGGTTTTAGAGCGAGAGACTGGAGGTGACTGCTGACACTTTCTCTCTGTTTCTGCGGCCCAAAGACAATGATTTCAGTCTTGTCTGAGTTTAGCTGAAGAAAATTGTTTTGCATCCACCCCCTGACCTGTTGGATACAGTGACAGAGTGAATCCACTGGTCCATATTCACCTGCGGTCAGTGAGACATAGATCTGAGTGTCATCTGCGTAGTTGTGATAAGACACATTTGTGCTGAGTATTAACTGACCTAAGGGCAGCATATAGAGGTTGAACAGAACGGGTCCCAGGATTGACCCTTGGGGCACCTCACAGGTCAAGCTCACGTGGTCTGAGACACAGTTACCAATCTCAACAAAGTACTCTCTGTCCTCAAGGTAGGACTTCAACCAATTTAGGGCAGTGCCAGTGATGCCCACCCAGTCCTCTAGTCTCTGTAGGAGGATCCTATGATCGACAGTGTCAAAAGCAGCGCTCAGATCTAACAGAATTAAGACTGAGGCTTTGCCCGCGTCAGTGTTCAGGTGGATGTCATTTGTCACCTTGATAAGAGCAGTCTCAGTGCTGTGATGAGGTCTAAAACCTGACTGGAAAACATCAAATGAGTTGTTTATTAAGAGGAAGTCAGTGAGCTGTTGGTAAACAACCTTTTCGAGGACTTTGCCTAAAAATGGCAGATTTGAGATGGGCTGATAAGTACTGAGGCATCAAGACTGCTCTTCTTTAGGAGAGGCTTAATGACCGCAGTTTTCAAGGCCCTTGGGAATGTTCCAGATTGAAGCGACATGTTAACTATGTGAGTGAGTGGTGTTAACAAAGTGCAGACTTTAGAAATCTGGTGGGTAACACATCGAGGCAGCATGTAGAAGAACTCAGACTGGTGATGATCTCTTGGACAGTTTTGTCAGTTACAGGTGCAAACTGAGTCAGCTCTAAATGTGTAGGTGGTTTTAAGGTTATTATTTGCACTGTGGAATTTATGGCATTTTTAATGCCCTGAACCTTGTCATTAAAGAATACTGCAAACTCATTGCACTTAGCTGTGGAAATTAGTTCTAATGGCAGCAGAATTGGAGGGTTTGTTAGTCTGTTTACTGTTGCAAACAGAGCACGCGAGTTATTACTGCAATTTCCAATTATTTCAGAAAAAAATCCTTCCCTTGTTTTACATAAAATGAGGTTGTACATGTGCAACCTTTCTCTATAAATCTCTTTATGAATCTGGAGCTTTGACTTGCACCATTTTCGCTCAGCCCTGCGGCACTCCCTTTTCTGTGCCCTGACTGTCTCATTATTCCTCCATGGCGCCTTCTGCTTATTTTTAACCATTTTAACCTTCATAGGAGCAATGGTGTCCAGAACATTCAAGATATTAGATGTAACAGAATTTAAAAAGTCGTCAACATTTGAACATGAAGGATTTTCAAAGTTTATCATTTCCATGAAGAGTGCACTTGTGCTGTCATTTATGTGTCTCCTCCGAACAACTGCAGGACCAGTCGGTGATTTGGGAATAACAGACAGGTCAAAGAAAACACAGAAATGATCAGACAGTGCCACATCGACCACACTGACGTTTGAAATATTAACCCCTTTAGTAATTAGCAGGTCCAGAGTGTGCCCTCTGCTGTGAGTGGGGCCAATCACATGCTGAGTAAGACCAAAGGTTTCAAGGACAGCATCAAGCTCTTTAGCGTTTCTGTCGCAAACATTATCCACATGAACATTGAAATCACCTGTAATGACCAAACCGTCAAAGTCTGTGCATACGACTGAAAGCATCTCAGTAAAATCATCAATAAAACCTTGGCAGTGCTGGGGAGGCTTGTACAGGACAATGTAGAGTATGGAGGGAGACTGTTTTAGCTCCATTTTAAAAGATAAATACTCAAATGATGAAAACACCCCAAAAGACAACCTCTGGGTAACTATTTTATCTCTAAAAACTGCACAGACACCTCCACCCTTTTTGTTGTCGCGTGTTTCAGATTCAAACTTGAAGCTCGGTGGCTTCTATTAGAACTACATCCCCCGGATGTTAGAACTACATCCCCCGGATGTTAGAACTACATCCCCCGTGTTTTTGTCAAGCCATGTTTCAGTTAAAAACATAAAATCAAGATTATAAGAAGATATAAAATCATTAATTAAAAGTGATTTGTTACATAATGATCTGACATTAAGCACAGCAAGTTACACACGACACACACCTGAGTGAGTACACACGCACACACACACACACACACACACACACACGACACACACCTGAGTGAGTACACACGCACACACACACGACACACACCTGAGTGAGTACGCACACACACACACACACCTGAGTGAGTACACACACACACACCTGAGTGAGTACACACGCACACACTCACACGACACACACCTGAGTGAGTACACACGACACATACCTGAGTGAGTACACACACACACACAACACACACCTGAGTGAGTACACACACACACGACACATACCTGAGTGAGTACACACGCACACACAACACACACCTGAGTGAGTACACACACACACACACACACACGACACACACCTGAGTGAGTACACACACACCTGAGTGAGTACACACACACACGACACACACCTGAGTGAGTACACACACACACACTCCACACACCTGAGTGAGTACACACGCACACACACACACGGCACACACCTGAGTGAGTACACACGCACACACACACACGACACACACCTGAGTGAGTACACACGCACACACACACACACGACACACACCTGAGTGAGTACAAACACTCAGGCCAGAGTGAGCACACAACCACACACACCCGAGTTAAGTACACACACATACACACACACACACACACACACCTGAGTGAGTACACACGCACACACAACACACACCTGAGTGAGTACACACACACGACACACACCTGAGTGAGTACGCACACACACAACACACAGCTGAGTGAGTACACACGCACACACAACACACACCTGAGTGAGTACGCACACACACAACACACACCTGAGTGAGTACACACACAACACACACCTGAGTGAATACACACACACACACAACACACACCTGAGTGAGTACGCACACACACAACACACACCTGAGTGAGTACACACGCACACACCTGAGTGAGTACACACGCACACACAACACACACCTGAGTGAGTACACACGCACACACCTGAGTGAGTACACACGCACACACAACACACACCTGAGTGAGTACACACACACACACACACACACGACACACACCTGAGTGAGTACACACACACACACAACACACACCTGAGTGAGTACACACACACACACAACACACACCTGAGTGAGTACACACACACACAACACACACCTGAGTGAGTACACACACACACAACACACACCTGAGTGAGTACACAACCTCACACACACCAAAATCTATATGAATGACACAATAGTTGGGAATTGACAATAAATAATATAACATATTTATTTTATTGAATGATGGTTCAAACTGTCAGAAAAATGTGTCAGTTCCTGTAAATTTTCGCTGTATTTTCAATGGTACGTCGCCTCTTAATGACATCACTGAATAATTCTGTTTTAGAACTCAGCACTACTTCCTGTCATTTTAATCTTTTATTCTTCAAAATTTCTCCCCAAACTACAACACCACAGATGTAAAACTATGATAAACATTTACCACAGGTGCCCTCCCACCTAATAACTAAGTCAAAATTTAGCGCTGGAAACGGCTGCTTCTTCTGGAATTTCCCCATTGTGGGACAATTAAAGGATCTCTCAAAATTAGAACAACTCTAACCTTCATCTGGACTTCAATTGCAAAAACTACAGGAGGTACAGGTCACTGTTGAAAATGGTCAAATAAACCTGCTATATTTCTGTAGCAATTAAAATGTAGATTATTACCTTGTGATGTGGTGTGAATCTCCAAAGACTACAGTTCTACTATTATACCCAGTGTGTACATTAGAATGACGCCTCTACAGTGAGCTCAGGTGAGTCAGTGATCTGCTGATGGACAGGTATTTCTATAGACCTTTTAAACATAACTCTTTATATCAAAGGATAAGCAGCCATTTTGAATTCCCAAGGCATAAATGTCATTAAGTGCTTTTCTGTTACAAGGGATGGATAAAATACTAAAATAGCCTCAACATTGATGCATTTGAACTTCACAAAAAAATACAGTGTGTGGTGGGCAGAATATGAAAATTTTGATAATATAATTTGTATTTTTTTAGATGTGCAAAATTTTAGTATATCATTTATAGTAAAAAGAAATGCTACAAAAAGAGGTAATTTAAATAAAAATGAATAAAAGAGTAGAAGGTGATATTTCTGCACTTTTGTGATTATATTCACATACATTTCACATTTGTCTGATAATTAAACCTCAACTAATACGTTACCGACATGTTTTGGCACATTTCTTCTGACTGTTCTCATCTGAAAACTTCAAAACTTGTGGTAAAGTCATCAAAAATGCAAATACTTTTCTAATAAATAGACAAATGCCATAAAATCCAGTGTTAAATGGGTTTAAATATGTTTTTGTACTTGAATAAGTGGAAGGTTTTGCATTAAAGAAGGATTCCATATTAAATCCAACCGCAGACTCTACTGCTGTAGAAGAACTGGGCTAAAAGTCATTCAAATATTGAACTGTGGCGCCTCCTTGTGGTGTTTTTAGCTATAGCAAACATAGCATTTTAGCCGGTAATCCTTGTGTGTATTATGTTGAGTGTAAATTACCATTAAGTACATCATTTAGGATATGTATAACGACATCAATAAAGAACACAATAATAGTTATTACAAAATCAATTCATGTATGAGATGTTGACTAATGAAAATGTACTGTCACTTTAAATATTATGAAAGCATCCCCTGTCCTTGACCCTCCTTCTTGTGAAGAAAAAACTACAAAAAAAGCTATCAAAAGTACAAAGTATCTCCATGTGTCTGATCCATACTACACTCCAAAGACAACTGCAGAGGAGTTCATGCAAAAACAACTAATAATACAGAAAAGTTATTTTGTCAAAACCCCAAAATGAGAATTATTAAGGTGGTAATATTTAGGGGTTGCACAATATTTCAGAATGATCAGGACAAACATTTCATACAGAAAAGTACCAGTAAACAGTGTACTTATAATTGAGAAATCATGATTCACAAAATATTCTTCAACTAACACTTTCTGTTGTCCTATTAAAAAAAAATCTAAAAATATTTGACTAAAGGACAACAGCCCACTTTGAGTTGCATTTTTGCTCTAATATATTGAACTTGCTATGCTATATTAAAGGTGCTCTTTTAACTTTTCCGATTGTAGAATTGATACTCAAAAAAAATACTCAAGGGCATGTTTTAAAGGCCAATTACAAGACAATACATACATAAAGCTCTCATTTCCCATTCAACTTTCATTTAAGTTGTTTCTTGACAACCTGCCACTTGACCGATGTAAAACGATGATAAATATTTACCGCAGGTTCTATTCCAGTAAATGAATAATTAGTCAAACATGAGAACATGTCACGTTCTGTAATAATTGATTGATCAACTTGCACTTGTAATAGTGTAACATTTGACCAGTATATTTGTTTGTAATAAGACGCAGTACCTCCTCTGAGCGTCCCACGTGCTCTGGTTCTGTCCTAATTACACTGTGTGTGTTTGTGTCCCAGGCTGGAGGAGCTGTTCCTGTGCCTGAATGACTACAGCACAGTGGAGCACTCGGGCTCGCCCTGCCCCTCTGTGCGCCTGCTGCAGATCACGGACAACCAGCTCCAGCTCTGGGCCCAGGTCAGGAAGTTTGGCCTCATGTACCCGGGTCTGAGCACACTGGTCCTGGCCAACAACTGCCTGCTGTCTGTGGACGACCAGGAGGAGGCGCTGCAGAGGCTCTACCCCAAGCTGCGCAGCATCAACCTAAACAACTCAGGTCAGGACTCAGCGGCTGTGAGGACAACAGAGCCGTGACACTGAAGAGAGCAGGGGGCGGGGCTTAATGACCTGGGAAAAATATCAAATTCAATTTTGATTAATAGTGCGGCCCTAGCACGGAGGCTCGCTGTTTACTGCCATTACTTTAACCAGCCCTGGAGGATTGTTCAGTGATGACGTCTCACACAGCATATTTTCTCACTTCCGGGTCCTTTGCATCACTGATTGTAAACCGTTTTTTCATGTAATAAAGTTAAATCCGTGTTGGTAGCTTTACTGTAACGGTAAACCTGCTCTGAAACTTGTGGAAATCGCTTACATCGGAGTGAATAATTTGGAAGGTGAGACTGAAATAGGTGAGTGAACAATAACTTTGGAGCTCTGCAAACACTTTATGATGAACTAGCTCTGGTTTTCATGTTTTAGCAACTAAACAGTAGCGTGTAATGCACCTGTCAGGACGCACATCTCTGTCGTCCGCCTAATGTCTTTCTTTTATTTAACTTAACAGTATCTTATCTGCAACACTTCTCTATCCAGGCCTTTGTTCCAAGAGTGTAAAGGGTTTTAACGGTACTAAAGACAAACTAAACAGCTGTTAGCCGAATATAAACTCGCCTTCACGGAAATCACTGAAGAGAACGCGTGTCTGCCCTGTTTGTATTGATGCTGATGTATTTGAACAAAACTGAAGCCTGACTGTGGCTTAGTGTCAAAAATAAAACTAAATCAGCTGTGAAACTGCCACAGCAGCTCAGACCCTTGAAGTGAGGTGTGACGTTACACTTAATAATGTCAATACTGCATTCCATTAGCTTATTCCACTTATGCAGTCAATTCAATTCATTTCAATGAGAGAGTTAGCATTAGCCTCCAAAGGTCACAAACTATGAAAAACCGGGGCTGGTTTGACGCCTCACGACCGCTCGAGCACATGTGAGTGACGCCAGAGCTGAGTTAGAAAACATTAACCTCATGTTGAAGTGTTTTGTGTAGCAATTACGTACCAGAAATAGCATACATGCTAACAACCTTGCAATAAACATTTCTTGAATCTAAAGTTATTGTGGACAATAGCGAGCCACAACAGTTTGACAAAATAGTTTTTTTTCACTTAGTACCACAAATCCTACAGTAAAAAAGCTTATGTGACAGTCACATATTTAGATAATTCTGTCTGTCAGAAAGTTGAGTTTAATGCGTAATTGTGCAGCTTGTGTCGTCAACACATTTATAAGTTCAACTCCAAGCACCTGGTATCGAGCCGTTACCCAATGCTGGTATTGGTGCATCCCTAATAAAAACAAACATTTGTTTACACTCTACGAATAACAATACAGTTGTTTTATTTGCTGCCTCATTTAAAATAATGAATTAAATGATTACACGAGTACCAGGCCCCTGGAAAATAAATTCTAATTATTATTTAGTTTGATGGGACAGTTCCTGTGGTAAATATTTATCAGTGAAGTGGCAGTTTGTGAAGAAAAGTTTGAATAAGAAGTCCTCTAAAACTCCTTCTAATCAGGAAGTAGTGATGTATTTTAGTATAAACATATAAAATGTAATGTTTACTACAGTTAACTGCCATGAATAGTTTGTACCGCCACAGACTGAGCCCAAGTAAAGTATTGTTCATTTGTGGCCAATTTGCTTTGCAATGTTAATATTTTTTATTATTAACAGCAGGGATGTAATAATCGAAATATTGTGATATTGTATGTCTGACATTAAAATTGTGGGATGTAAAAATATGATTACATGCTTAAATGCATTGTTTTGTTGCACTGCACTTTTAAATCTTAAATTTAAATTCTTTGGACTGTGATATTAATGATTCACACCGACCGCTTATCATGGCATTTTGAAGGGAAAAAGTATAATTGCAACAATTCTGTTACTCCAATAACGTTCACTATATATTCTTATATATTATATATTCTTAAAAGCAATAAAAACATCTCCTAATTTAATGTCTTTAAGAAGAACTTACCTTTAAAATCTATTGCAATAAATATTGTACCAAAAAATGAATATTGTGATACTATTGTAAGATGAGATTTGCATATTGTTAGATCTCTAATAACTGGGCTGCATGTAAAATGCCCTTTTAAACCAGTTTTTACTTTACCCTTGAGCCTGCACAGCCATTCAAATGCCTAAGGCTTTTTATGTGTGGACAAAAGGCAAATACATTTCTTGAATCTTGAATCATTTTGGAGTAAGTTTCAAGAAACAGCAGAGATCACTGAGAATATTTAAACAACCTCATAGCGTGTTAGAAATCTCAAACTGCAAACAGCCCGTTTAAACAATCCAAAGTGGTACTAGCTTCCAGAACGGTCTGGCTCTCTTTTGGCTCCTGACGAGCTTCAGTGTGAGGTGATTGGATAAGGAAGAACACAGACTCACAACAAGACGGCAAACAGCAAATACAAAATAATAATTTCTCACCAAATACTGACTTGATCTTGGGATAAATCTCAGTATTTCCACTGATGCCAACTGGTTGAGCAGACAGACTTAGCTTTACAAAGCTAGCACAGGTTAGCATCAGCTGTTTCCAGTTTGGCTCTTGCATCAAGATCGGAAATATTATATTTCCGATACATAATGCATCTAACATTATCCAAACCAACACATTACATAAAGATTAAAACATGGTGTAGAGGCTCAGAAAATCTGGAAGTGTTTTTCCTGTTTAGTTTCCTCTGGACCCAGACCGAGGATCTGAGCATGGAGACACAGTCCACTATTAAAAGAACTGTTCTAACGCTCCGTGAAGAAAACTGGTCTAGTGGCCCAGGGCCAGTCGAAACGTGACCTAAAACAGATTGGTTTAGACTTTATTGTGCAATACTTGATCTGAAACGGTATTATAATTGTTGTCTTTAATTATTTTGTCTTCAAAGAAAGGAAATTCCACAACTGATAACAAAACGTAAATATCAACCTTTTATTCAATGACAATTTAGTATCATTTTCACCAGCTGACAAACGGGACATTTTGTGTGGTGCAGGGCTGAGCAGATGGGAGGACATCGAGCGTCTGAACTTCTTCCCAAACCTTGTGGAGGTGAAGGCCCAGGGCATTCCTCTGCTGCAGCCTCACTCCACTGAGGAGCGCCGGAGCCTGCTGCTGGCCCAGTGAGAGAACACACACGCACACACACACACACACACACACACACACACACACACACACACACACACGCACACACACACACGCACTGTTTACGGGCCTTCTCCTGAAGCTCATGGCCTCCTCTCCCCCTGCAGGCTGCCCTCTGTACTGCTGCTCAACGGCAGTGCAGTGTCAGAGGGAGAGAGGGAGGACGCAGAGAGGTTCTTCATCAGATACTACCAGGAGCGAGGAGGGCACCAGCTACCCCAGAGGTACACTCACAAGCTCATCTGAACACACTGTCACATGGACTCTTCATCTTACACATCAGTGAGAAATGGATCCCAATCACAGTCAGCAAATTGTAAAGGCTGCAATCGACAAGAGAATTGGAACTCCTAAGTACAGCTGTAGTCGACTAAAGAAATTCTTGGTCGACTAAAAACCAACCCCATCGACCGATTAGTCGACTAAAAGCGTGCAAATATATCAAAAAAAACTATGAAGTATTTCCATTTATCTCAACCAAACTGCACTGAAAAGATCACAACTATTCACCTTATTCCGGAAGTTGCCGTACACGCCGCCGTCTTGTTTCAGACGAGCTCAACAGAAAATAAGTTCCACATGGACTAAAAAGCCGTTTTCAGACTGACCAGGAAATCGGTGCGTTGTTGACTTGTTGTTGCTCGTGTTCATTAAACATTTTACACAAATCAACCTACTTTATGTAACATTTTAGCGGCCAGACCTTTCCCTCGTTCCTCATTAGATTTAACGGAGTTCTCGTCAAACGGAAGTGCGTTTACAACAAAAGTGCAAAAAATGGCAAAAGTGGGCGGGGCAGAATAAGGTCACTAGAGGAGTTAATACAAAAACAAATATTTATACAGAAAAGTACTAGGAGATGTGTATTTATACTTTAAGACTCCAAAATCTTCAGCAAACTCACTCACTCATAGCTTCTTGTTATAGCCATGTAAATCATTTTATAATCATTTAATATGAATAAAATAATTAGTCGACTAATACAAATCTTGGTCAACTAAGACACCAACTAAGTCTAATCGACTAAATGACTAAAGGACTGCTCTTAGGGTGAAAACACACAAGCGTTTTCAATGTTAACCCTATGTAGAGTTTTCTGTGTTTCGCACCAATCGCGTGATTGGGGGCGAACGTGGCAAACGGGCAAATGTGGCGAACGGGCGTCAAAGCGCGACCCCGTTATCGCAAATGTTCTCTTTTATATATCATGATAAAAATGTTTGATCATATTACCCCGCCCTAGTTAGGAATGTTATTGAGTTTTATTTCACCAAGCACCACATATGCAGCAAACATTAGTGAACTTGAAGTGAGCTGCAAGTTAGATATTGACTACTATTATACGTTTGCAAACCCGCGCTCTCCACAAACTACAAAAGTCATCGTTTTATTCTGCTGCCTCATTAAAATGAACGGGATAGAACGTTTATATTAGTATCAGAGTACGGAAACGAATGACTTGAACGATTTGAACAACAGATAAGATGTACATTAGTGACATTTGGGCTCTTATAGTGTCTTACTGTTGTGTCCTGCCTAAAGGTACGCTCACATCATGACAGAGCCTGGACGTGCCCCGTGGCCCGTCCGTGGTCTGCCTGTAGTCCACTTAACCTGCTCAGAATGTGGAGGCCTTACTCACTGGAGGTGCAGGCCTGACTCAGGGAAACTAACCTTTGCGAGACAATACCACCAGTCTGTGCGGCTCAATAGTGCCTTTGTGCCACAGTTCTGCCATCGGGAAACGAATACAGGGCTTTTTTAGGTATAGGCATTCTCCTTCTCCCGAACCTGAGCTCAGACGGGTTTCCTGTCACTGTGGATGGATCACACTTACACCCGTGAGTTGTCAGATTTAAATATAGTCAGAGGAGGACATTTTAGAGTACCTGGGGATTGCCGAGATTGTCATTGATGCTTCATAATATTATACGGCAGAGGTCTCCAACCTTTTCTCCTGAAGAGACACTTTTACGAAAAGAAAATTGTTGAGAGCTACTTTGGTTGGCACAGGATGTTTCGACTGGTTCACATTGGAGCGGATTGGTGCAGTCCAAATTTGACTCCTATCGGCCCTTTTACGCGATCCAAAGTGGGCCGTGAAAAGTCTAGCTCCCAAAGCGGCATGTCTCACTTTCAGCCCCCAAATCATCATTTGTGCTTTGACAATTTCCATTAAGATTACTGCTGTATTTGATATGTCTCCTTTAAAACAAGACTGTGTAACTTTCTGTGGCAATGCAAGCCCACTCACTGTAAGTACACAGGTTTCTCAACATGTTTCAATGCATTCAAACATGCAAAATGAAAAAAACATGCTTTAAGGGTGCTTTCACACATTTGGTTCGGTTCAAGGGGACTTGAGGTCAGAACACCTGCAAGTGCTGTTTGTTTGGTCTGGTGTGAAAGCGGACCAGTTTGATTTGGCCTGGACTGGACAACCAAACTGAGACCCACCTTTGGAGGTGGTCTGAACGCAAACCGGACGCGATTCGGCCTAACTAGCACCTTTTGATCCAAACAAGATTCCGTAGTGCGCTAAACACAACCAAAATAGGCTGCAAATTAGGCAGAAATTAATAATTCCTGACAAAACTATATCACAATTTCTGGCAACAATCACTAAAAATAGCGGAGTTTTCAGGCTAATTGGTGAACACAGGTTCATAAAGCAAAGCGCTGTGCTTAATTCTTACAACATTTACATTGATTTATTTTTGTATAATGGTATAGTGGCCTGTACAGTTGTATCTTACCTTTATCTGCGTCTTTATAACTCAGACAGCAGTAATAAAGTTGTCATATCTCCGTGGTTTGTTCGGCAGCTCACGTTAGGCAGCTCAGATAGCCATTTGTCTATCTTATTCTATTCTATTTTATTTTATTCTTATTCTTATGCATGCCTCTTTTATATATTTTATTCATTGTTTTACATTGCACCTTACGCCGAAGCAAGTTCCTATGTTTGTGAATTTTGATCACTGACAATAAACCAATTTAGATTCTGATTCTGAATCCTGAACCACTCTGTCACAATGTGGGCCATGAATCCTGGACCACTCTGTCACAATGTGGGCCATGAATCCTGGACCACTCTGTCACAATGTGGGCCATGAATCCTGGACCGCTCTGTCACAATGTGGGCCATGAATCCTGGACCACTCTGTCACAATGTGGGCCATGAATCCTGGACCACTCTGTCACAATGTGGGCCATGAATCCTGGACCACTGTCACAATGTGGGCCATGAATCCTGAACAGCTCTGTCACAATGTGGGCCATGAATCCTGGACCACTGTCATCTTGGAATCAGTGAAGAAGAAATCCATGGATGAAATGACCTGGTGGTTCAGGATGTTCATCTCATTCTTTGGACACAGTGTTGAACCTTAGTGCTGAACCTAGACCTGACCAACTGCAGCAGCTCCAGATCATAGCCCCGCCCCCACAGGCTTGTGCAGGAGGCACTAGGCTTGATGGGAGCACCACTTCACCTGACTCTCAAACCACAGTTCCTCCTCCAAGACGATGGTTCCCTACTATCCTTCCAGTTTTTAATATGCGTAATGCGTTACTGCGTTAGACAGTTCTTAAAGGACACGTATTCTGCCACAGCAGTGGTCCTCACTATTTTCTAAAGGAGAGTCACAAACCAAAGATAAGGACTGAGCCGCAAAACATCATCTTCCACTCTTGTATTCCTCAGACTTTTCGTTTTTCGTTCTTCGTACTTTTCGTTTGTGCGTTCCATTTCCCCGGCTCATCCCCTCACCCACATCTTCGTGCAGACCAGTGGTGTAGTCTACACTTTTCTAGTGGATATACTGTGATTTTTCAAACTTATATATATGTATAATTATATCAAACCTATATATATGTAGTTACATATTCACATAGTGATCTGGTGCATGTTTGCCTGTATTCTGGTGGATATTAGGTGTAATAAATAGCTGGTTGGCCCATTCTAGGTTGCATGGTGTGGTTTTATTTGATTTTTAGTGCCCCCTCAGCCCCCATAACCCCCAGCCCCTGAGTTCTGCACAGGCCCTGCAATCGTCACACGTAGTTAACCTTCATCCTTCTCCTCGAAGTAGATTTTTATATGAAATACTTTTACTTTTGCTTGAGTCATGTTTTGCTACTGTAGCTGTACTTTTACTTAAAGTGAGACACTATGGGCAAAACAATTTTTTTAGTTTATTGACCACTTTGCTCTCTCAACATATCGACTTTCATGTGGAAACAACAAACTTGTCCGATCTGCTCCTGAAGATGTTTTATTCTTTCATTGAATGCACTTCATCCATAGATTTCTGTTGGACATTGTAACTTCAAAGGACATTTTCTTAAAATGCAATTTTCTCCCACAGAGACATAAAGATCAGCCTAAAGTAGATCCCACACCAAACTGTACAATCTGGACTCAACACGAATGATATCTAATTCTAAAACTGATTTATTAAATTTTTAAGTAAAAAAGAAAAGAGGTGAAATTTGACTTTTAAGGACAATTTTCAGTCCAATCTAGTTTACTTAAAAACTAAATAAGAAAGCCTAAAACCCCTCTGTAAATATGTTGTAACTAATATGTGACAAAATGAGCCAATAAACCTGTCCATTTTTCAGATTTAAATGTCCCAAATATGTGACATTTTGGCCATTTTTACACATAAAACGCCTTATTTCTATTTGAAAACATGACATGATGAAAATATATATTTATATATATTTATATATATATTTTATATATTTTTTTTTTTTATTTATTTATACATATTTTGTATATATTTTAAATATATATTTTTGTACATTCATGTGAGTAATCTACAGGAGAAGTTTCAAATTGATATTTTTACATTTAAGATTGTTTCCTATTCACCTGCAGCGTCACACCTTAAGTAACAAAATTGAGTACAAAACTGTGACTGCAAAAGGTGATTCTTTCAGAGTAGTAAACTGAAAGAGTAGTATAAATCATCCTCGGACACAATCATATCCTGCACCCCTGTCCCGCTTGTGCCATGTTTTCACGCGGTGTCCGAGCCTGGAGGTAACACGGGGCGAACGCACAAACTCCACGACCTCCTCAACCGCCGCACCGCTTTGTACCTGCTCTGCGCTCGCCGTGCCAAGCGCGTAAATGTCCGCGCCGGGCCTCGGGACTTTTTTCTTTCCCGCCCTCGTTTGAAGCGGGGTCGGTGTTCTTCTGCGGGGTCCGTTTGGTCACAGGAGAAGGACAAATCACTCACTCCGCTCATTAGCCCGATGCCGCGGCGCTGATAGACGGATTTAACGCCGCTCCGGTCCTCGCCCACTTAACCGTCCATTAGGTGAACACTCGCGGCGCAAGACAATGACAATCGCTCCGTCTTATCGCCTGCATCGTGATTGGAACTCTTTATCCTGATAGAAAGGCTTTTAGCTAAATGGCTGCGCTCCGAACGGGACTTTGTAGAGGAGAAGTCCCAGAGCGGGCCGGGAGTTTTGGCCCTGGCGCGGGGGAAGGGCCCAGCTGTTACACTAGACCTTTTCTCCTGCACTTATTTAACGGTTGCTAGGGCTTTATCTGGAGCACGCGGTCCCAGGAGGAGGCTGAGTGCTTTTCTCACGCCAGCGCCACACAGGCTCCGCCCCGCCAAAGTGCAGTGCAGCTTTCCAGGGGTTTGGTTAAATACTGAAGGTGAGACGCTACAGGTGAATAGGACAAAAATCTTAAATATATCAATTGGAAAGTTCTCCTGTAGTTTACTCACATACGTGTAAGAACAAAATGTATGACAGGTTTTTCATCATGTCATGTATTCATGTTGAAATAAGGCATTTTATGTGGAAAAACGGCCAACTAACTTGACTTAGAACTTCAATGAATCAGTTTTAGAATTAGACATCAAAAAATCCTTCAGTAAGTTTTGTCAAAATCTTGTAGAATCTAAGACGCTTGGTGTGTGTGGGATCTACTTTAAGTGTTGATCTTTGTGAAAAATGAAAAATGCATTTTAAGAAACTGGCCTTTGAAGTTACAATGTCCCATAGAACTCTGTGGATGAAGTGGATTCAATGGAAGAATAAAACATTTTTAAGAGCAGATTGACAAGTTTGTTGTTTCCACATGAAAGCCGATATGGTGAGAGAGAAAACTGACAACTGAAAACTGAGTTTTGCCTGTAGTGACTTGCCTTAAAATGAACTTGTGTTAAAATGTGACATCAACTAATTAGATTCTATTGAATTAATTAATCTGCTGCTGTTTATCTATTATTTCTAAACTGTACCAAACGTCTAATAAGTGGTAGGAAAGTGATTATATCAAAAAAGAAGAGAAAGCAATGGACTTAGTCATGCCAAATGAGCAGTGGGAGAACATATGTGAAAAAGCTCTTTCAGCTTATCTTTTTGCCACCTGCAAAAGTAACTTATGTACAATTCACCTGATCATTGACGACAGTTACTTTGGAAGGAAAGATATTCTTTATTAATGGATATAACTATTAGATTTTCTGCTTTCCCTCTTTTCCTTTCATGTGGATGTGTTTTGTGTGAATCTAGATGAGGTTATAACCTGGCTGGTGGTGGTTGCCGTTGCAGGTACCACATCCTGGTGTCCAAGTACGGCGAGCTGGCCCCTCTGGCCGAGGTGGATCTGAGGCCGCGCTGCACCACAGTGGAGGTGCTGTGGGGGGAGCGTGTGGAGACCCTGGGCCTGGGCCTGGAGCAGACGGTGGGCAACCTGAAGAAGCAGCTCCGTAGCCTGCTCCAGCTGCCCACACAGGGAGTGCGCCTCTTCTACATCGACCGGGAAATGTGCTCCGTGCTGGGCCCCGAGGAGATGAAGTGCAGCAGCCGGGCCCTGCACTCCTACAGCATCCGCGACGGGGACCAGATCCTGGTGGTGCCCCGGAGCAAGAGCCGCTGCTCGTCCAGCGACGCCTGAGCGCTCACAGTAAACGTGCTGAGAACTCCACTCTGAGCCCAGTGCTTTTCTGAAGACTCTGAATGTAACGTGTGCAGAGATTGTACTGCAGGGATTGTACTGCAGAGATTGTACTGCAGAGATTGTACTGCAGGGATTGTACTGCAGAGATTTTACTGCGGGGTTGTACCTGCAGAGGGCTTATGTGGGCTGCTCAAAAGGATTTTAAAGGAAAAGTAATATAAGACTAGGTCAATATGGCCCATTCCAAAGTGACAGCATGTTGCACACAGCAGAATCACAGTATAATTACTGGGCAGTAGACAAGAATAGTGCTATATTGTCAAGATTAATATAATATAAAGACCTTTATGCATATTATTTACGTAAACAGTAAACCTGGGTACAACACAGGTGGAACACACTACAAGATCATTTACCCAATGTAAAAGTGTTTTTCTATGACTTTGGATCCTCACAAGCCCTGTTGAAGCCACTGCTCTCTTAGTGTGTAGTGCCAATGTGACTCTGAACTGCTCTGTGACATCATAACCATAAAAGATCCCCACAACTGCAACAGCAAATAAAGCAGAGCATCAGAATCGACAGAGTGTTCCATCGTAGAAAAGGTTTCAAAGGCAGCTCTCTAGTCTGGCCTGTGTCTGGCCTGTCTGTGATTGTGTGATTTTAGACAGCACAACATTACTCTTTACTTTAAACTGGCAACACGTTAAGACAGAAACAGGACAAGATGAACACAAAAACAGAGCAATGTAGAGTATTTAGTCCACTGCAGTGAGGAAGACTGTAATGAGCGTTACATAGTCAGACTAAACATTGCACCAGAGACTCTATCCACACAGAAGGCACTCGCGCTCTGGATTACAGTCTGCAGTGCATCTTCATCTCAAAGCCTGACAGTGAGGTGAAATATTGGTTTGAAAGAGGAGTGAAGGAAGCTATTTTTGTGAGAGATGCCTCTTAAACAGAAATGGTGGTTGAATGTTGACCCTACCAGTGATCTACAATGGTGTTTTGAACCCATGTGGGTGAGGCCCGTCATATGCTAATAAAGTACTGAACAGTGATGGGGGAGGTACAGCCAGCTAACAATAAGACTGTTATGGCCCATTACAGGACTGACATGTTTAACAAAGAAGATGAGTTTTAAGTGAAACAAATGGACAGAAGAAGAACCTCCTCACTGGAGGCAGGGCTTACTTAGCTCAGAGCAGCATAAATATGGCAGTTCTCAGGCCAGGCCCATTGATTAAAAATGACATTCGAATGGAAGTCAAAACGTCTTGATTTTCAAATAATTTCCAGATGATGACCTTTGAACCCTGTTCCACACCTCTGTAAAGATTTACGTTACATAAGTGCAATGTTCTCATCCATATCCTTCAATCCAGTAGTATTTGACTCCACAAATGGCACCAATTCCACGAAGCAACGCTAATAATCCAGTTTGAAGGTTGTTTAAAAAATGAGAATGCGAAAAAGGCAAGATTGGACCCTCACATGTGTGTATGTATGTTAACTTATTCACACTGCGAGGTTCGGTGAAGCTGCTGTATGTTCATTTTTTCTGGACCATGTTTTACCTAATGATATAATCACAAAAACTAAAAGTGCAATGCATTTTGAACACTTCTGGACAGGAAACAGCTAATACTAAGTGGGCTAGCTCTGTTAGCTAACAACTCGGCTTGGAGTGTGTAGGCTCTTCACTGCATTCAAAGGATCAGAAGATTTCAAATCTCATTTCATTCTCCTTATAAAGTTTGTGAATTGTTTAAGACTCAAAAATCCTGTAGTGTGTTCCAGCCATTAGTTTTTAATAGTTATTATTGATGATGACAGCACAAGAGGAAATACCTTTTAATTAATACAAATACAAATTTAGAAACTTGGTTTCCAAGACTTAAAAAGTCTTAACAGTTTTAAAACTGTTGTCACTTTTACCTTGTGTAAACGTCTGTTGTGGGACGACACATTGGGCCGTTTGGTGGACGATGACGCTGTGTTTGGGCCAGTGCCTGGAGGTCTACATCTGCACGGTGCCACAGAGGTGAGCGCCCGCTGATGGGGGCTCTCATATCACACCATGGGGCTTTGGGAATGAAGAGTGAAGGATGTGTGTGAGGGCCCAGTCCAGGGCCACTGGACTGAAAACATGGAGCTGTGTACATTCAGCAAGAAACTGCAGGAAATATCCCAACTACTGTGCTCCCCTGTGCCAACGTATGCTCCCCTGGCTCCTGAACATGGGCCCCTGTCCCTGGATAACCCCTGCAGCTCACGTCTCATCGTGGCCCTGAACAGGGGCCCCATCAGGACGCCCTGTGGAAAGAGGAGAGGAGCGGAGGTGAGGGTCTCCTGCTCACATTACCAGCTGTACAGCAGGCTCCTGCCCGAGTGTGCGAGGGGCCTCCTATAGTAACCACACACCAGAGGGGCCCGGGACACTTCCGCTGGCCCTCACTCAGAACGACCCTCTGCCTCACCCTGCTAACTGACCTCATGCTGCTGAGATCCTCTTTTACACCAGGGCTTAGTCACTATTGTTACACAAACTGGAAATGTACCATGGACTGCAGAGTCTGCTGGTCAAATACACTGTCAGATTATATCGGCACAATTAAACAATTACGCAGTTGTTAGGGATGCACCCATGTGGAAATGTTAGACTGATGCTGATGTGCAGAGCTTAGGCTCATAACGGAAATTAGGCCGATATTTTCCATGTATTGTTGGGACTAAACTAGGACAAACTCAAAACTAAATCTGGACTAGATCAGGACTAAAGACTGTGACTAAAATGGCTCAGTATCTGCTAACCGCTGCGTTTGATCTATACATCATGCATTCACATTAATGTCGGCCGGTTTATCGGTGCATCCCTAAATATTAGTCCTGAATTGAGCAGCTTCGACTGTTTTAAATTTACTGAAGATATCGTTATCCATTTTTAAAAGCATTCAATTTCACCTTGAAACATGACAAACATTTAAGGTCAGGAGAGGAAATCCATGTTAAGAAGTCAAATTTTGAATTCCCGTGAAACAAAAAGACAAAATGACCCAGCATTAAGTATGAAAGCAATAAGGTTTTACAGTCATAACAAGTGCCACAGTATTCTGGTCATGTATTGGAGTTTAAAGGTGCACTATGCAACTTTTCTGGTATCGGATCTGCTACCAAACCTGACTGAAGAAAGTCACACTCAGCTGCTGTGAAATAAGATTAGGAAAAGACCAAGTAGAGAAATGAATCTTTTGTTAAATCCAGTTGCGAGAGTTACATAGTGTACCTTAAAGTCACAGGGCACAGAATTGCTGCTCTTAAGTGTTATATTTGACTGAAAGTGGACTGAAACTGTGTGTTTAGCACAAATGATCGCACAACTTGAAATGTGTCGGCAGTTAATCGCACAACAGCCCTGACAACATGTGCTGTGGAAAACATACAGCAAGACTTCATCTTTAAAGGAGACGCAAGTGAATAGGAAACTCTCATAAATGAAAGAAAGTTTTTCATCATGTAATATTTTCATGTAGAAGTAAGGCATTGGTTCATTTTATATACATATTTGTTATTTTAAAAATTACAGAAGGGATTTTGGATTTCTTATTTAGTTTTTTGAGTAAGCTAGATCTGACTGAAAATTCACGGCTAATTTTTTTTTACTTAAACGCCACCGAAACCAAGAAGTGCTCTGCTTTTTTGTATCAGCAGAGGTGTCCAGAAGTAAATCAGTTGACGATGGGAAAGGGCAGAACATCCAGATAAAGACTTTGTGCCGACTGAGCAAACTTTGGTTGAATCCAGATGTGAGAAAAGAATAAGCATCTTCCCAGTCAACAAACAACAAACTTGTCCAGTCTGCTCTTAAAGGTGATTAAAGATAAAGATTTTTCTCCCCTCGGGACATAAGGATCTGTACAATCTTGGACCTAACAAGATTTTTACGAAACCGACTAAAATTGATTTATTGGCTGCTGCAAGTAAAAAAAAAATGAAATTGAGTCCAATCTTGTTTACTTAAAAACTAAATAAGATAAATCCCCTCTGTAAATGTTTTTGTAGCTAATATGTGTACAAAATGAACCAAGAAATTTAAGTCTGGTTCTGTTCAGGTTTAAATGTCCTGAATATGTGTATTTTTGGCCATTTTTACACATAAAATGCCTTATTTCTACATGAAAACATGACATGACGAAACACTTGTAATGTTTACTCTTCTTACATTTATGTGAATAAACTACAGGAGAAGTTTACAGTTGAAAATTCAGTTGAAGATGTTTTCCCATTCACCTGTAGTGTCTCACCTTAAATGACTGTTGAACTAAAGCTACAACTGACAGATTACACCATTAACCGTTTTGGTCTCTTTAAATAATGGAAATCTAGTCAAGCTAACGACTAGCATGATTGACTGAAATTGGGGAATGACAAGGTTCAAACACTGACATGCTCAGAACAAGTAAAGGGGCATCGACTTTAAAAACACCTGGAGTAACACCTAATGACATCATAAGGTGGAAGTGGAACTGAATGTTTATTGCTGTACAGAGGAGGAGGATTATGTGGGATCATTCAAACATGCGTAAATGAAATGAAACTACTTCAGATTTTTTTTGTTGATTTGTTTTTTAATGATGAAACATTAAATTGTGGTTGAAGGCCTAAAACATTGGACTTTTTAAATATGTGATACCAGCCAAAAAAACATACTTGATTATATTGTTGTTACCGCATGGTCATGACTGTTTTTGACATTGGTCGCTTGTTCAAACGCTGCTAATTAAGTATACCATAAAGCAGGGCCATTCAACTGAAGGCCTGGGGGCCAAATCAGGCCCTCCAAAGGATGTGATCCGGCCTTCAACCCATTTTCCAAAATATAGAAAATATTGTATCTCTTGTTATTGGTTTAGACCTGGATTAGTCTTGGTTTAGACCTGGATTAGTCCTGGTTTAGACCTGGATTAGTCTTGGTTTAGACCTGGATTAGTCTTGGTTTAGACCTGGTTCAGTTCTGCAGATTTTGTTAAAGTCTTTTGTGTTATATTTCTTTCATATTTCTAAAGCGTTGGGACACATTTCTGGCCCCGAGGACAAAGCCATCCGATTAATCTGGCCCTCAGTGAATTAAAGTTGAATAGCTCTGCCTTAATGTGAAAAATGTGGACACAAACATTGACGTCTAAAGTTTCATCTCGTGAATCGGCGTTGGATCTATTTGAATATCTTCAATCTTATCTTATCTTAATATCAGTGGGTATTGAATATGAAAAAAAAAGCATGTACGTTGAATATGAAAACAAAAGTGCCATGAAAATTCCTACAAAGTGAACTCAGCCTTGTACAACTGTTGCTTGTAAATGCTTTTGCAGTTGAATCCGACAGATAAACATGAACAGTAGGCTTTTATTGTGTTTTTGTCTTGGATAAATGAAACTATTGGAATGGAAGGGAAAGGGGTAGCTGTAATCCTGGTTCTTTTATTGTGTGTGTAGGGTTGGATGCTTGTCCTATTGAATTTCTAAAGGTCATTTCAGGGAATCGTGTTAAATGTCGTAATCTCACTCACTTTACCAAATAACTCTGGACTTGCTCATCTGTTTGGCAGTGTGCTGTTTCAGAAAAGCTAAATAAATCACATTTTGCTGTCTTATGTTGATCCTTGGGATTTAAATGCAGTTTTAATATGTGCTGTAAATACTATCGAGCTTCTGACTTCACTTACAAGAAATAAATGATACTGATCAATAAATCCAGTTTTGTTTGAGTGTTTTGTGTCAGTTTTTTCACATGTATCTATTTTTCCTTAGCCCTGCTCAGCCAATCAGCTTTCAACAGAATGTGTTATATACTCATGTGGCTCTGTTTTACAAGTTTGAAAAAAAAATCTAATGTTTAAATATTAGATGAAGACACTGTAGAGGTTTGTTTCTTCAAAGTAACATACTTATTTTTAAGGAAAAGGGTTGGGTTCCACAGTTTTAATAAATGAAATCTAAATGTTACCTAAATTATACCTTTTAATCATGAGGCCGAGCTCAGCAAATCACAAAAAGACTTAGTTTAGGCTAAAGCTAACATAAACAGTAAAGTGTTTGTCCTCAGCTTCTCTGCGTTTCAACCTCTCTTAGTAATGCACTGGCTCTTTGGAAAATGATGTACTGGAAATAATATTTTCTTGATGCGAGTGCAGCACATCAATAATCATGTAAACCTGCTTCCGTATGCAAGCTTTGCTTTGCTAAGCATATCAGTTCAACATAAAAAGTTAGCATCAGTGGAAACACAATGGTTTATCACAAGACCCAGTCAGCTTATGGGGAGAAATCATTTCTGTTTATATCTGCTTTTGTCACAGACCTGAGTCTGTCCTCTCGTCTCATCTTGTCCGTAACTGTTCCAGGAGCCATTGTGAGCCGCAGAGCCTTAGAAGCTCACGACTCACTGTACAACACAGTACAGTTCACTGAAGTCACTTAAGTACCGTATCAATCTGCTCGTCACCAGTCGAAACGTGGCTCATGTAACCTTTCTGCTGGAAGGTCCGCCATCTGCTTTTCTCCTTGTCATTGCTTTGCCTAAGAATATTCCTAGATGTATTCAATTACAAGGCTTTTTTATTCTTTCAAAATCTTGTATTCTTACTGTCAGCAGACTCACCTCTCCACAGATCTGACCTGTGACTTGGCCTGGTGGTGTTACTGCTCTTCATTAAGATAGATATGGTTAATATGACACACCATGGAGATGAGCTGGTGAATAGTTGAATAAAAAGGACACATCAGGTGATCCTCGTCCATACGAGGAAACCACCCACCACACCTTTTGTCTGAATTTTAACTTCACATCATTGGCAAAAAAGATAACTAAGTTCTGAATGTGGTGGTGTGGGTGATGCGCACTCCCGCCCTCTTGTTCGGCCCACCTGACCGCTCCCACCTCTGATGTCCCAGGAGCTGAGGCGTGGCATCAAGCCGCTTGGACCTGGTGCCAGCCTGTAACAAGGGTTACCTACTACAAAATGACTAAAAGTCAAGTAGTCGTGTCAGAGGCGCCAAGCCCCGACAACAGAAACATTACTGGTGAGTGGTCTGATCATAGGGTTTGATGTGCATAAAGCTAAGCTAACTAGCTGTTGTTTTTACCCTGTGCACGGGTCAGCATTGGGTGTTAGATCCTCTCAGGTGCGTTCATTATGGAATGGGAGGCCCCAAATCTGGGTGCCTCGGTATGTTTCCTTTATTCTTCCCCTATCTTGTGCTTATGCTAGTTTAGCAACTCTATTAAATTGTACATTTATGTTTGTTTGTACTGCTCCTGTCGATGCCAGGTGCCTCCCCTTTTCCTTCTTTCTTTTCCTGATATAATGTTCACGTGTAAAATGGGATCTTCTGTGGAGACATACAGTTTGGTTGCTCTTCAAGGAAGGTGGGCCTGCAGTGAGAGAAGTGTGCTCAAGCAGCTCCTCAGTGTAACATGCTGTCCCTGTAAGGTACTTTACTGGAGCCAAGGTAAATCAAATGTGCGTGTTGCAGTGGACATTCTCCATCTGATCCCTCCTTACCACTTGTAATGCTACATTAGCATAAATGAAAAATTATATTGGGCCTAAAATTGACCCTTGAGGTACACCTTTGGTATCCCACCGCCCTTTTTTACAGCAGCAAATATGCTTTCAAATGCAGTGTAGATGAAGGGGTACAGTATGCTCGTATGTGATTTGAACTGTCGCCCCTTTGGTTTATGGGCAAAATATTAACTTTCTGCACCACAGTCACTCCAGCCACCTTTTGTATTACGTCAAAATAGACTCATAATAAGCCCACAATTGCAAGCTCATACACAGTTTGTTGGTCTCCTGAAAGTGTGTCACTTGTGTACGTCAGAGCTCCATCTTCTCCATCTCTGTGTTCTTGTAATGGAGTGCATTTAGCGCCCGGTGCAGGCAGATGAACGATAAGCACGCAGGAGCTAACCTGGATGTGCAGTGGCTCGTGTTGCACTCGCTTGTCCACGTGTCCCAATGCACAGCTCTGTTCTGGAACCCGAGAGAGGAGATGGAACGGTGCTGGCACTCCACGACAGCCTTCATTCCATACGTGTCAGCTGGAGTAAAGTTTCTGGGCATTCCCTCTGTGTTCGCCCTCCTCCTGGACTTACAACCATGTCTCTAATCCTGCATCACCTCTGCACAAGGAGCAGTCACTGTTCTGCTCCAAACATACCTGTGTTCATTATGTAGAGCTGGCTCATACGGTGATGGGATTCTTTCTTGGATGTTTTTCCCCTTTTTTCGCCCAAAACTAAATAAAATGTGAACATAAATAAGTCAGACCTTTGACCAGTGCCATTTAACACAAAAAATGCTTCTTCCAGAGTCCAAACTGACAGACAGAGGATGGACTGTGGACCTCTAGATTCAATAGACCCAAGCTCCTCATTTAGACATGACGGAATCTTGATCTCGATAAAATAGATGCAGATGGCCCGACGGTGGAATCAGTTTGTGGTCCACCCCTGCAAATTGGCCTAATAATATTCTATTAGGCCTTTAAAAGGCATTCTGCCTAGACTTATTTACTTCATAACAAATCTCTATTTATAATCTCATAACAAATCTCATTTATAATTAAATACACTTTTGAAATACAGCCCACATTTTCAAAAGGGAATTGTCAAACCCCAACAAATGTTCAATCTGTGGCAAGACGAGTGGGGGTAATGTATAAATTATAGAAACTAAAACGAATCCAACAACCACCCCAGGAATTTCCCCTGGAGAATATTGTAAGCTTAAGACACACAGGTAAGTACATGGAGCAAGGCATTAGGTTACATTTTCATAAGTTAACATTTATTTACTTTTTCAAGTGATGTCACAATTTCCTTCAGTTGTTCGGTTCATTTTACACATGTTAACAGGCCGCCCACCCATACTGTCACAAATCCATGAGCCCCTCTGAAAGCAGCTTTACTCACCTTATTCCGCTCCGCCCATTTTTCTTCTTTTTATGTCTGTGATCCACACTCACAGTAAAGGGACTTCCGGTTTGGTGCTAACGGTGTAAGCCCAAATGATGATCGAGGGAAAAGTCTCTAGCTAAAACATTATATAAAGTAGATTGTGTTGTCTAAAATGTTTAATGCACACGTGCAAAAACAAGTCACAATGCACCGATCCCCTTGGTGGCCTGAAAACATCTTTGTAGTACATGTAGAAGTTATTTTCTGTTGAGCTCGCCTTATCCATGTAAACTATAACAGAAAAGATGGCGGCGCCCACAGCAACTTCCACAATAAGGTGAATACTAAATAAATGTAGGCAGGTTTTGATCGTGTAACCCCCATTCTCCAATCCCCTCACTGGCTCCCTGTGCACTTCCGTATTGATTTTAAAATCCTTTTATCCGTTTTTAGATGTCTTCATGGCCTGTGCTTGTGCCCTACTCTCCCTCTGGTTCTCTCAGGTCAACAGATCAGGCTCTCCTTGTTGTCCCTAAGACAAAAAGAAGACTTAGGGCTGATGGGTTTTTCTTTTCTGTGGCTGCTCCTGGACTCTGGAATATGCTCCCACTGAACACCAGAACAATTCTCTACCTGTTTTTAAATCTCTTTTTAAACGTATTTTTTTCACTTTGGCGTTTAAGTCAGTTTGAAGGGTTGATATTTTTACAGTTTTTCTGTGCCTGTTGTTTCATGTCATTATTTTGTCTGTGTACAGCACTTTGGTCGACTGTGTTATTTTTAAAATGCTTTATAAATAAAGTTGGATTGGAGGTTTTGAAATCTGACATTCCTCTGCAGAGTTTGTTACTTTTCAGCGTTTCAGTCCTGTGCTGTAAGCTTTTCACCAACAGGGACGGCGTCTGGGGGGTCAAGACCCTCCTATCAAAATCTCTGGCTCCCCACTTGTCCCCCGTCCCAAACCTAAGGTGAATAAGTCACAGGTAGAAAGTGGCGCTCACGGCCCTCTCTCCTCTTTTTCCTTCTGTGAACATGATTGGCCGCACTGGCTGTCCATCAAATTGGCTCTTGTTTTACCCCCTGCCAGGACTGAAAATAAGGGGTACGGTGCGGTATTGTGTACCCCTACAAGAGTTGGTTGTGGTAGTGCTGGGCCTGTGGACAGTGGATGGGGCGAGCTGACAGTGGACGGGGCGAGGACAAGCAGGCAGTTGATGGGACGAGTGGACAGTGGACGGGGAGAGTGGACGGGGCGAGTGGACAGTGGACAGTAGACAATGGCAGGTGCGAGTGGACAGTGGACAGTGGACGGCGTGAGGACAAGCAGGCAGCTGATGGGACGAGTGGACAGTGGACGGGGAGAGTGGACGGGGCGAGTGGACAGTGGATGGGGCGAGTGGACAGTGGACGGGGACAGTGGACGGGGCGTGTGGACAGTGGACGGGGACAGTGGACAGTGGACGGGGACAGTGGACGGGGCGTGTGGACAGTGGACGGGGCGAGTGGACAGTGAATGGGGCGAGTGGTCAGTGGACGGGGGACAGTGGATGGGGCGCGTGCAAGTGTACACTGGATAGTGGACGGGGGTCAGTGCACAGTGGAGTGAATGAATGAACCAGTGTCCAAAAAGTCACTACATGAATCAAGCACATAGTTTTTATTCTCCCAGAGCCTATCCTTTGGACACTGTTAACCCTCGCCCTGCCACACACTGTAACTCCTCTCCCCTGGTGCACTTCACAATGACTTCCCTCCTGCCTGAGAGTGCAGCAGTGAAATGACTCCCCTTCCCTCCCAGCTTGACCCCCCATTAACCCCACAGGCAGGTAATCCTCACGGAAAGGCCCAGCTGTATCCTGCAGATTACACCCAACACCTAAGATGAACCCAGCACCTCGGCGCGTTCTCTGATCTGGCCCCAGTGTGGTGGGGCTCAAGGCGGTTCATTGTCCCCCGGGTGAGGAGGTGTGGGTTACTGGGGCAGGCGCTGGGCAGAGGGTGGGCTCGGAGTGGACCGGTCTGGGGATTGGGTGACCGCTGGTGCAAAGGGCTCCGCTGCGGGTCGGTTTTGGCCTGATGGTTGTGGCAGAGTGTGCTGGAGGACGCTCTGTTCCCACACTGGTCACACCGCTGCACCGGACACCGCTACAGTTTCAGCTGCCGTGGAATCATGTGCTTTAGATCGAACACAATACTCTCAGTCCAAGTTTACCTGGATAGTTTAATAGTTAAGCCGCTTTTCCTTTGGCTTTTGAGATCATGCCGGCTCAGATTGGCGCAGTGCTTAAAGACAGGGTAGACTACACATTTCACTTAAACGTAGTGAACCTGATTATATTTAAGATTTTACTCAACATTTTGTTCATTTTCTCCCAGTTTGTTTATAATTGTACTTCCTGGTTGAACAGTAAGAACAACCGCTGCGTTCATCTGGTCCTCAGGAACTCGAGAAAATGTTTTGAGTTGAAAAAATACGCATGAAGTCGGGAAAACAACTCGGGAACTCGGGTGAGAAGCTGCTGTCCGACTTCAACACCTGACGTCACTTGCTGTGGAGACGGACGAAAATGAGAGTTGTCCAGTCTGTGGTCCTGTCACACCTGGAGTACTGCTGGGTCATTTGGTCCAGTGCTACATAGACACTTAAAAAACTACAGCTTGCCCAGAATGGATCTGCCAGGTTGGCTCTTGGTTGGTCTTCTAGAACAGGGGTTCCCAAACTTTTCTGGCCGGGACCCTCATTATAGCCATGCAACCAACGATTTTAAGTGTCAGCATGTTAAATCAAGTTTAATATTGGTTATTTGAATAGTTTTTGTCTTCTTAGACCGTATTTCACTAAAAGATACTGTTTTTTAGTGACAGTGACATACTCATTCAAATTAGATACTGGTCTCGACCCCGCACTTTGGGAACCACTGTTCTAGAACCAGTGTTGCCTTCAACACGCTAGTCCTGGTTTAGACCTGGTTTAGTCGTTGGTTTAGACCTGGTTTCTCCCGGGTCCGGGCTCTCCAGTTTACTCCATCAACATGAAACATGGTTAACTAAGATTAGCTCAAGATCTGGAGATGGGCCCCAGGCTCTGCTCCGTGATCCACCACTTCTCACTAACACCTGTGCACTTTGGGTAGATATACTTGGTCAAATCATATGAAAGCAGTTTAAGCCTAGTTTTGTCTAAACCAACCCCAAATTACTTGAATTCTCTATTTAATCATAAGGTTTTTACGGTTTTCTCATTTTACTTTATTTGGTGGGATAATACCTGTTTAAAATTTAATTTTACACCACTCGAATAGCAGATTGTAAGGAAAAGTTATAAATGCTGTGTTATGCTAATGTTGCTAACGTCTATACAGAGCTAATGACAACAAAAGCAGAACTTTGCTTTCAAACATTGATTTATAACTTTCAAATGTAATAATACTGCCCGGAATATTAAACTTAATTGGATCCACATTTTGGCTGATGCACTTTTCTGGTTTATATATATTGATTTATTATTGATAAACTGTAACATGTACGTTTTTGATTGACATTCTTATGTAACATAATTTGCAAAACGTGAAATATGTACATTTTCCGTTGCTGAACCCATGCAGCATAGTTTCCAAAAATGTAAAATATGTACATTTTCACAGATGTACTTATTGAACATATTATGACATCAAAAACATACAATAGCTACGTAAATGGAATTACAAAAACATAAATTCCGTATGTATTTTTCTGGAGACCGGGCTGGATGAAGTATTTGATTTGACGTAACTCCAGTTAACATCGGTTTGCCAAGTGATTGTGTCTGAGAATTTCATGTCCGTGGAGTAGATAATGCATCAACACTGTGTTAACAGCAAGCTAGTTTATGTTGAACCCAGCTCTTTCACATAGATACACATGAATGAAAGGAATCACATGACCAACCGGCCAACCCCTCGAGGAGCCGTGTGTCATGAGCCCTCGACTTTACAAAGAAGGAAACGCTAAGTTGTCATTCCCCATCGTGTTCTGTTTTCTGACCTCCGTGTTCAGACACAGAGACATCAGATGAATCAGCCCATCTCCTCCTCTTATCAACAACATTTCCCAAAACGCAGATGCTTTCCTGGACGCTGAACTCCTGGGCCCAGTAGGTCGCCCGCCTCCTTTGTGCGCTGGCCTGGTTCACAGTTAGCCTGAGAGCTCCGGTCCGTTCACACACAGGTATCAGGAGCCTGCTGGTGCTTAATGGTGGCCCGGGGTCTTTACCTTCACCCCGCGGCTTTCACACGCCCTGCTCCTTCTCTCTCCTGTTACCTCCACTGTCCCCTGCCCACAAAGGCCCATCTGACTGGCCTGTCCTTCCCAGAGCCCAGCGCGAGGATCTATCTGAGATTGGCCTCCTCTATCGCGCCTCAATCTGTGCAAATGAAATGTCTTGCAAATGAGGCGTCCCTGATTGAAAGCCCTCTCATGTTAATGCTGTAACCGTAGCGGGCCGATGCCGAGAGCTAAGACTGTGGACGCGCTTGTTGTTTTTTGTCCCATAGCCCCAGAGTGATACTGTAATGCTGTGTACAGGCTGTGTGAGCGCACTGTAGGAAGGCAGATTTATGTTGGCTGTTTCAAGTATCCGACAATATTAATTAAAGGCACGCTACGCAAACTGTCTGGTGGAGGAGCCCTACTTGTCCACGCAAAGATCTAGGGGCGATATCATCTTTAAAGGGCCTGATTATTATTGTTGGGAAATAGTAAAAACAGTGCTAGTCCATGTTCCTGATTTTCTGCATGTAATAAAGTACAATCTGTGTTGCCCCAGCACAGATATGTTGTAAAAGGATCTATTTGAATGAAAATGAGACAAAATTTTTACTCTATGCATCTATTTATACAGCGTTTTATCCCACGAGAAAAGCAGGAAGTGCTCTGTTAGCATGCTAATGTTTGTTAGCTGTATGTGTGATGGTCCATGATGCTCTGGGCTTAGAAACTGGTGAAAAGTGTTTATAAACTCATGGAGGTGAATATTTATGATGGTGGGACTGCATTAAGTAAGTGAGCAATACATGACTGCTGTAAAGACTTTAACATGAATTAGTTCTGTTTTTCACGTTTCAAAACAGTAAAAATCAGGTACAGGGCCTTTAAAGTGCGTATGACAGGTTTTTAGGATTTTCTAATTGTGACTTTATTCAGTGTATTAATACCTCTTGTAAGTATAAATTATAGTTTTACACCAATCCAGTCACTATTTGTGGAGAAAAGTTGAAAAATCTGTTGAAAATTACAGGAAGTAAACAAATCGATGACATCACACTGGGGAGACAAAGGTTATGCATAATTTACACAAAATAAACTACTTTTTTGACCCTTTAAACATTTATTCAACAAAATAAAGGTGTTCACATGTATTTCTCTTTGTCAAATTAACAAAATCTGTGACTTTAGATGAGTTTTGGCCCGGTGTACAGTGTAGTTGCTATGGTAATTTCCTAGCGTGACATCATACTTTACAACCAGGAAGTAAAATTAAAAACCTAAAAGAACAGCTAAACTGAGGTAAAATGTGTAAAGATTTTAGTAGAAATTGAAATATATTTATCTTAACTGCATTTTAGTTAAATGAGTAATTCAACCTGTCATAGGCACTTTAAGTTGGGTGTCCACTGCACAATGTTTTTCGTCTAGTCACGCTACAAGACGTGATGAATTAAAAGTCATATACAGAACGCAGTCACATTGTGCGACGGATCATACGATCAATCGTAGCTATGAAAAAAGTTTATACGAGCGAATATCAGGCTCAGTGTGATACAGTCATCACAGTTGTACCTGTTAGCAGAGTTAAGTCCCATTGGCAGCGGCGCTCCTGTGCCGTTACCACTTGTGTTTAAATGTTTGACACAGACTGATGTAGACGCAGCGACAGGAGGCTCAGTCTGATACCGAGATTCCAGAATATCAATGTTTGTCACACGTAGCTTATCGTCGTTCGTAGTTTAGTCTTTGTCCACGTTACATTCTAAGATCTACGAGCCACCATTTTGAGCAACGACTGAAGATTCTTCCCACAATCAGAAATCTTAAGTCGCAGATGCCAAAAATCGTGCAGTGGACACCCAGCTTTAGACATTATGAAAATATGGTGAGATCGTCATATCGTGATTAAGTCATTCTGAGAGCTGTAACGACTCATAAAAAGTATTTTCTCGTATGATCTGCTACATCGATTGCCGCTAGTTTTCCTTGATCCAGGCCACATATCAAAGTAAACTTGAATCTACTCATAAATTATTATATAACTATATTTGGATAAACATAAGTCATACACTAAAATGGAATTGCTTTTGGTGAATTACTTCTGGAAAGTGTTCTTTAAATCAATGCTAAATCATTTTTAGTCTTCTGTCGTGTCTTCTTCAAGCGACAGGGAAGTTACATCAGAGTACAGCAACGTAGGAAGTGCCAAGAAAAAGTGCACATGTGAACCTATATCAGGGTTTCCGTGAGGCATTAAAAAGCATTAAATGGATTTAGGCAAAAATAAGGCCTTAAAGCATTCAATTCAGTCCCCACACGAATTAAATTGAATTTTTTTTTTTGACAGAAATGTAATAAATATAAACATTAAAAAAACAAAACAAAAAAACAGTAAATAATTATGTTAAGCCCAGCTAATGGAAAGGACAGTAAGGTTTTACTTACTTAAAAATATTTTGAATCGCAGATGTACTGGATTTATTGACTCTAGATGTGAAAAGCTGAAATCAAATCATCTAAAAAGTAAAGGTTCAAAACATAATTTTGATGTAAGTGAGCTTTTTGAATATGATTAAGTAGGTTATTATGTTCTTGTCATTCTGCTGTTCACCAGAATGTAAGAGGACAGTAGTTTTGACATGATCGAAGTGTAAATGTCTTGATTTGATGTGGAATGCTGCATTAAAAAGCATCACATTTGTTTTACTGAAACCTGCATAAACCCTGATTATTTAAACGCATGAAGGCTTTCATTAGTGTGTGATGTGGTTATGGTCTTTGTAAATGTCAAGTAAAATATGATAAACTGGATGTTTTAGAATCTCATTGTGATGAAATTAAATCCTGATTTGGTTTTAAAGATCACATATTATGCTAAATTGACTTATTTAAGCTTTTAACCAACATTGTTCTGTCATCAAAAACATACCTGGAGTTGTATTTAGCTTCATTCACGCATGTTTCATGAATCCTGTTTACAAGGTCCTCTTTTCGGTTCCTCCACTGAGCTTCGCAAACACTCTTCTTCAAATTTCTCAGATTTGCGATGTCAAAGGTAGATATTTGGAGGTCTATTCTGTTTTTAAGTTCATAAATCATCTCAAGACTCGTTCTGATCATTTCTGAAATCACGTTCATTACAGCTGCGTGCCTATATTAACAAACAAGTTATGGTAATTCCCGTTGTTGCCAGTAGATGGAGTGCTAACACTGATCCTGAAGCCTATCTGAGGTGGTGTGTGCTTTCCAGTATACATTCCTTGAAGTAAACAAACAGAACATGAGAGGCTTTATCCATATCATAAGCTTGAATTCAGAATGCAGTAAACACATGAACATCCTCCACACTGCTCCTCCCCCTTGGCTCCCCCTCCGCTCTCCCCCGGCCCCCTCCTCACACACTGATCTCAGATTAAGTTGAACACTATCCCAGGTAACGGCTGCACCTGCTCCTTCAGGCAAAAGTCCCTGCACCGCTCTGACCAGCTCCTGCCGGACACTCACCCGTTCCTCTCACACAAGGGACTAAAGCTCTCCTATGTGACACTCTCTGTGGATTTTGTGATCGTTGTGCGGGGCGTCCTGTGTTTATTCCGTCACCTGCTCATCTCTGTGACTGACTTGAATGGCAGTGTGCTGAGGAGGTCCAGGTTAGACTAGTGTGGAGCTGGATGTCCTGAGGCAGGTAAGTACCATGTTCTTTCACTTCATCAAACTGGGACATGTTCTAGTAGTGGGGTCCCTGGGCCTTCTGTTGTGGGTCTCCTAAAAAATGTGATGACATTGATCATCACTTGAATACTACAATTTCTTGTGATAATCCCAAACACAAAATACTTTTGATAGAAACAACTGCAGCAATAGAATTAGGACTATGAGAAATTCATCTTTCGTCCACATCAGGTCATGAACATGGTTTGCACAGTGGAGGGGGCAAGGGTCCCTGACATTCAAGAGAGCCGGACATATATAATATATAATTATGGACATTTTTGTTCATGTTTTAGGAATGAAGATTTAAAGTTGCATGTCTTCTCTCTAAATTATTAAAGGTGCACTATGTAACTTTTCTGTTTGAGGGTCCACAATATCCCTGTCTCGTAGAGATGTTACTGCTTTTCAAAGATTGTACAATGTGGTATCAGTCTTATCTATTTGGCATTCATGAAATGACATATTGCTTCAAAAATAACATGAAAAAAAAACAAACTTACTGTGGAGTCACCTCTCCACAGATCTGACCTGTAACTCGGCTAATACCATACTGTTTAATATGCTGGGGTCTATAGTTTTTTAAAGTCCACTTATTCTGGGTTCTGTTCATTGTAATGATTATGTTTGGGATGTAGACTGTCTGGAAATGGCCCAAATAAACTAAACCTACACAATAACATCTCCATGGAAACGAACTGGTGAAAGACTCTTGGGCCAGCACGGTGGCACAGTGGCTAGTGTCCTGATCGAGACCAGACCCCGATCTGGACATGGCCCACTGCTCCTGAAGGATGGGTCAAATGCAAATTTCCCTTCTTAACCAGAACAAACCCAGACGTCTGGGTCTGTCCCAGTGCACATGTTCAAAGTGTTCAAAAACAATATTACTCTTGTTTACTGGGTTGGTCCTGGTTTGTCTTAATTCTGGTCTAGTCCTAATTCAGTCCTAATAGAACTGGTTCAGATTTGGTTGATACTACTCTAGTCCTAGTTTAGTCCAGCAGTATTGGTTAAGCAGTTTGGCTGAGCAATGTTTGTGAAGCCTTTTTGTATTTCTAATATTGCAGTTATAATATATAATCATTTTGATATTATATTATTATTATATTGTTATAATTTGTTATATTATTACTGAAACTGATCTAGAGTTGGAAATATTTTGGGGACAATAAAGTTTCCAGACTCAGGAGAACAATAGGTCAAACCGCTGGGAGAGCCTGGTTTAACCCCTCGCCCACTGGTCTGTGCAGATGAGCGGCCAATGACATCACTGCGAGGGTCAAGCCAGGACATGGACCCAAGCCTAGTCTAACTCAAAGGACAAACAAAAACACCTTTTATAACAACTAAAGCATTTCCAGATGTAGTTAGATTCGAAACGTCCATAACCATGTTCAAGACGAGGAAAAACAAGCTGCCCAGGAGACATTCATCATGTTTCATGATGGCAGGGAGGCTGTACTAATTGTATTTCCGTCCAACAAAAAAGGGCTTGTGTCAATTGAAAAAAGAGCTAATCAGTTAAATAAATATCTTGTTTTCTGCAGGTATGAGGAAGAGGAATGAGATCTTCTTGTATTAGTTGATGATCTATAAATCTTTAATTCTGTAAAGGAAATAGGCTAAATAGGCAGCGTAACTGGTAAACTTCTACCTACTTATATTCAAAATTCATTGTGTGCCAACGTGCGATGCCATTACAACTGTGCTTTACTTTTTTTTTTTCCACTCTGAACCCGTTAATTCTAGAATACAGAGCCACTGAATCACTGTATCCTGTAGGAAGAAACAGAAGCCAAGTGAACTGAACATCGTGAACACAACTGGAAAACAAGACAGCACCAAAACCTGTGTAAATGAGCTGACACGACAAGCAACATCACGTGACAACTCTGAAGATTACGAGTGCGCTGTCGAAACTGTCATCCATAAAAGACAAAGCCTGTGTAATCCCTCATTCATCCAGGAGCGTTCCATCGTGGAAAAGGTTTCAAAGGTCGTCATCTGGACACAGTTTTGACACTCAAGACACCAACGCTGGTCTGGAGAAAAAAAAGAAAACCTTTTAGATAAACTACCAGAGGACCAAATGAAGCTCTTTGGACCAGATCATTGTCAGAGGAACTGAAGACACTACTTGGATGAGTGGCAAAGCGTATTCACTCTTCAAACTTTTGTCCAGTTGCTGCGGAGCCAACGACTGAGACAGATAGACAATGCATTTGAAATAAAGACTTTAATCAATCAACCCATCAAAAAAACAACCTCCTTGGCAGGACACTCCACTTCGCCAGCGGGAAGTCCGCCAGCTCAGGTTCAGAACAGCCTTAAGGGCACCAGCGGCGGACCTTGGCAATTCAAACCTCCTCCTAGAGCCATTAGTGCCCCAGTGTTTAGCGGCTCTCCTCCCGCCAACAAGGCATGGAACGCGTCCCAAACAGCCCTGGTAATGAGGTCCTGACGCGGAGGCAGGAGCACCGCGGGCAGCTCCACACATCCACTGAGCAAAGCACACTCGAACCCAAGCCCACTGTTAACCCGGCCACACGGGACTGTCCGGCTAACGCGATCCTCATGCATTGTTCCGTCAGGTATAATAGGGCTTTTCAAGGGTTCCTCGGGGGAGACCTGGGAGCCTGCTCTTAAAGAAGTCATGTGGCGTTGCTCCGATGCTCTCCCGTCTTTAAACTGTGCGGCCCAGAGGAGGGGGGGCTCCTGTGACTCAGCCGCTTGGGTTTCAGAGGAAGGAGTCGGTATGTCAGAACGGAGCGAGGGTACTGATGAACGTGTCTGTGCTTCTGTTGTTCCAGAATGGTCAGGCGACGCTGTCCAGTCCTCCTGCTTCACATCTTCAGTATCTTTGCCAGAACTGCAGGTATCACATGACCTTTGTCTATAGAAAAAGATTGGTTCATGTCAAGACTCCAGTGATGCCTGTAGTCAATGACCCCAAGCCTAAATTCCATCAATGTGGCATTGTTAAAGTGTATATCACAGGTACACGTTTCACTAAAACGCTGTGAATGTGATTATTTTTAAGATTTTACGTACGATTTTGCCTGTTTGTCCACAGTTTGACAGTTTTTGTAATGTTTTTAATTTTACTTCCTGGTTGAAGATGAGCAGCAAATATGACACACGTAGAGATAATACCGCTGTTACCTAGCAACCGTCTTGAAAACAAGGGTCAAAATCCATTTAAGTCACACGATTATTATGATTTGACAAATAATAATAGTTGAGTGTGTTTTTATTTTCAATGGTATATCGCTTTTTGATGACATCACAGTGGGATTCCATTTTAGAACTCAGCACTACTTCCTTCCACTCCTTTTCTTCACAAACTGCAACTTCAAAATGTGAAACTATGATAAATATTTACCACAGGCGCCCTCCCACCAAGCTAAGTCATAATAAGAAAAACATGAGAACCTTCATATAGACTTTAAGTGATGACGTCACACACAGCATGTTTCTCGTTCCCGGGTCCCAGGCAGGATTCCATGTAATAAAATAAACCCTGCGTTGTCCCAGTACATATATATATATATATATATATATATATATATATATATATATACACACTGTAAAAGCAGCTCTGTGAGCCTGCTGTGTGTCGTCTGCGTCTAATCACAGAGTGCTTTATTGTCTGTAAAAAACAGATTGCGCTGTTAGCATGCTAGTTGTTGTTAGCTTTAGTGTAACGATAAACTCTGCTCTGAAACTTGTGGAATTCGCTTACGAACTCATCACAGTGAATAATTTGGTGGCTCGTACTGAAGTAGGTGAGTGAGCGATAACCACTGCAAACAATGTTTTTAGGAACCAAATTAGTAACTAATCAGTCGCTAACTACATCATAAGGCCCCTTTAAGGACACGTGTCTTTCTTTTGTATACTGTAACTTTGTTCAAAAGTAAAATTATTTTTTAACATTACCGCAGACAAAACAGCTGTTAGTCTGTAGCATAAACTCAATTTACGAATTCAAGTCACTTCTTTTTTTATTCTTATCCCACAGAAATCAATGACAGTAAAGCTTTGTGAAATCACCTCGGCTGTTTAGACGTGAAGAATACACCGTTTGTGACGTCACAGTTAATGATCAGGAAGTCTGTCATTGTTATTGCTGGTGGGATCTATAGACATCCATTAGACAAAATGGCTCACTACTGGTAAAACTAGTTAATTAAAACGTATTCTAAGTTTAGTCTTTAGCATCGTCATCGTAAAATCTCCGTTGGTTTAACTTAAGACATCATCACATTATACATAAAAACACATGAATAATAATTACAATAATTTTAACAATATTATGCACCTAAAAATGATTGTAATTATTATTAATGTGTTTTTGTGTATAATGTGATGATGGAAAAAGACTTACACACTATTAACTGTGGTTAATTGGGGTTTAATTGGGGCTGTCCTCATACCTGAAGAAGGTCAGAGGGACCGAAACGTTGTATTAATAAATTCATGTGAGTGAGACAGTGTGCGGGAGTCTTCTTAAATGTTTTCTACTCATTGCTTTTCCTCCTCCGCACCTGTCGCCCTGTCAGGTGTGCACAGTTTGTCCAGCTTCAAGCATCGAAGGAAAAAATCTTTTGTCCCGTTACAAGTGTTTCCAGGTCTGTGGTTTTCCCACAGAATTGGGCATCAAAATATTGTTCATAGGGTTGGCCAGAGAAATGTTCATGGAAAATGAATAAACTTTAGAGTAAAGTTTGTGAATAATATATATATATATATATATATATATATATATATATATATATATTGTGCTATTTTCTTTAGGAAGTTATTACTTATTTACACAGTTGTTACTGACAGTAGATCTACAGACATTGATTTTCACATCTTTCAGTTGAAGGTTTAATTCAATCCATTTTAGTCATCAAAGTAAATCCACAAATGCAATTTACATTTGTCCTTGGCTTTGCAGGAAACACTCAGGAAATCCTGTATCCATTTGGACCAGAGCACAGGGATCTAGAAACCCCAAAGATGGACGATGGGAGTTCCCCTGAAATATCATTGCTTGTACCTTTTATTTTCTTCAATATCCCATATCGCACGGCCTACGTAAGCTGCCTCGTCATGTTTGCTGTCTTTAGAGTGTGCCATCCATTAGGCTAAAGTTCTCTGTTTGGTCTCCAGGTAAACAACAATGGCGTGATCTCCTTCAACGTACAAGTGAGTCAGTTCACGCCCGAGGCCTTCCCGCTGAGTGACAGCCGCTCGTTCATCGCTCCTCTGTGGGCAGACGTGCACAACGGCATCAGAGGAGATGTTTACTACAGAGAAAGCACTGAGCCAGACATTCTGGAGAGGGCAACACAAGATGTCCGCAAGTACTTCAAAAACATGCCCGGCTTCACAGCCACCTGGGTGTTTATCGCAACCTGGCACCAAGTCACTTTCTACGGAGGGAGCCAGACCACTCCAGTTAGGTTCAAATCCAACTTACAGTCTGCTACTTCACTTTGTATCCATATGAGTCAAAAGTCTGGTCACACCAAGTGATTCTTAAACTTTTCTTAACAAGTGCGTGTAACCTCGAACTGGGTTAAAATGATCTCCACGTTTCTTTTCTCACCTATCGCTGGCTTGGTCTTGTGATAATTTATATATATATCAGTTAACATCAGCTGTTTCCTGTTTAGACGCCTTTGTCCCAGTCCACTCTCCTGTCGACGCATGACACTCGCACAGATAGAAAATATTACATTTTCTGTGCATAGTACATTTAACATTATTCAAAGCCAATGCGTGACATAAAGAGAGGTTAAAACGCGGCATAGAGCTTTGCAGAGAAGTAAAATAAATGCTGTGTTTGGGTATAGTGTGCCATATTTAAGATGTAAAAAAAAATATATATATATATATATATATATATATATATATATTTTTTTTTTTTTTTTCCTATTTTTTTCTTTGCTGACATGCACTGCACTGTACTTAGTTGATCTCTATCTTAATTGGTGATACGCATAGTATTCATGTAGCCATTTTGTCATAAGAGAATAACATCAGCTCCACAGTTGGGCCGTCAGCCGGGTCCGACAGAGCGGCACTTTGTGATGTCATTTGTGGCGTATTGTAAAGAGGCTTCAGTGCTGTGGTTTTAAACTCAAGTCAGCAAACTTGATTTATTTGTCATAGATCTGTATTGCAATTTAAGAAGTCCAAAAACACAATATAAATAGTATAAAATGTAATATACAATATAAAATAATCATCCATGGGTGACATTATAATAACAAAAAGCAAAATTTGTTATGACTTAGGGTGAGAAAGAGACCACTGTGTGCTGTTTGAATCTTCTATAGTGCATTATTCTATGCCAAGCAGTAAGTACACCGTTTGCGTGCTGATGTTTGTTAACCGTAACAGTAAACTCAGCTCTGGTCTCTGAAAGTTGTGAAAGTCCCTCATAAACACATGCTTGGAGGGCTGTAGGCGAGGAATAACTTATTTACTATTTAGTTTAGTATAGAATTAGTTCGGCTTTTCACAGTTTTAAGACTGTAAAAACCAGGTACAGCACCATGTATGTCCAAACTTTTGAGTACTGTATAACTAATCATTTTATGATACTAATAACTTCTGTCTGATTCTAAGGTGAACACGTTCCAAACCGTGTTAATCACAGATGGAGCCGCCTTTTTCAGTATGTTCAACTATGGAGAGATCACGTGGAGCACGGGCACGGCCAGCGGGGGAGATCCTCTGACTGGACTCGGTGGAACTACGGCTCAGGTAAAGCACCGGGAGATCTGCCCCCTCACTGTGGACACTGCTCACGACATCCTTCACACCATGTGCCTTTTCAGTCAGGTTTCAATGGTGGAGACATTGGACACTTCTTCAACCTCCCTGGGTCACGGTCCAACGACGTGGTCAACATCGAGCAGACCACCAATGTGAACGTTCCCGGGCGCTGGTTCTTCCGGATCGACACTGAACTGATTGATCCTGCCAATGGGTGCAGTTACAATGGCAAGTTTAATATCCATGCACCACTGAGACTAACAAAGGGTTTCTTACCTTAGAGCAGAGGCTCCCAACCTTTTTCTCCCAGCGACCCCTGTTTAATTAACGCGTGGATATATTATCGACCCAATCATCCTTCTCCCTCCTAGGAAGCTACTGACTTAGGAGAAGAAACAAAATTGTTTTATATAATGATTATAAACTACTATATATAAGCAATTAAAATCAAAGTCCCTCATTAGAATTCACAAAATCTAGTTCGGACCCCTTTTCTAAGAACCCCTGGGGGCCCAGGTTGGGACTGACTGCCTTAGTTACTAAACTAAACTAATTTAAGAATCAAATAATTGTTTTCTGGACTATTGGTGACTTTCAGATTCCAGATCTGGCAAGAGCCTGTTTTTCCTGTTGATTATGTTGAACGTTAGCATGAAATTTTCAGTAAATTCACAAAATTTCAACATGATGATTTCTATTAGTAAACTAGACCCAAGAACCTGACGTATTACAACAAAATCAGACTTTTAACAATATTTACTCTAGCCGCCCACCATTTGTATTAAATATTACTGGCCCATAGAATGCTGTGATGTCGTCTGAAACACGCCATGTGTGAGAGAAGAAGCTGTAGTGTTTTTTTTACTCTCGACTTATGACAAAGCAAGCGTTACTTCAAAAGGATATAGGAAACTAATGCAATTATCGTTTTTGATCAAAAATGTATTTTGTCTGTACATATACTCAAATAGGATGTTCTCTAGCTGTGTCACTTTAGCTTTAACTGTTAACAAATCAATAAACTGAAACAATAATAGCAAGATTAATTGATTGGCAGAATAATTAGTTAATTGCAGCCCTACTCTCGAGTACCCTTGCCTAGGCATTTCAAGCAGTAATTATGATGAAGTAATTAGGATTTGTGTTAGCACGACATCTATTAGCCTCATAGGTAATTACCATAAGAGAATAAACAAAAAATAACATAAATTAATTAAACAAGTGTGACTACAACTCCAGGTAGGTTTTTTATATGAGGGAAAAATGTTGTAACATTAAATCTCTAAATATGTGTCCAATATTGATGCATGCATTTCCTATTAATGTCCCTCTTGATGAAAAATGATCTAATGTGATGATTTAAGCTCGTCTCTTACTAAGCCTTGCTGTCCAGGAGCAGAAGACACATTCCTAAAACTGATCTGAATCCAGTTGAAAATGATGTTACTCTTGTTTTAACTGTCCAGAAAAACAAAAACAACATGAGTTAGAGAACAAAGTATTGGAGTTTGGGATCAGAATTTGTCTCAAAATTTCCAAAATTCCATTCCATTATATTAAAGTCTCCCTTTGTTGGCTGGCAGGACGGTACTACAGGCGAGGAGAGATCTTCTGGCTGTCTGACCAGTGCTCTCAGAGGTGCCGCTGTCTGGACGTGGATAATGAGGTGCAGTGTGAGCAGGCTCCGTGTGGACAGCTGGAGACCTGCGAGCACCAGGAGGGAGCCTTCTACTGTCAGCCCACCCGCACCAGCACCTGCGTGGTGTTCGGCGATCCCCATTACCACACCTTCGACGGGTTCCTCTATCACTTCCAGGGAACGTGTTCATATCTGCTGGCTCGTCCGTGCTGGGAGATGACAGGGCTGCCATTCTTCAGTGTGGAGGCCAAAAATGAGAATCGTGGAATGGCCTCAGTTTCCTGGCTGCGAGATGTTACAGTGGAGGTGTATGGACATAGAGTTCTACTGCCCAAGGGAACTTTTGGGACAGTTCAGGTAATAGGCTAATCTTATGTCTTAGTTTTTTTTTAGGGTTTGTGGGTTTCCTTATGTTTGGAAAATCCAGAATAATATATTTTTACACATCTCAGTATCAGTTTGGTTACCGTCGTTCATCTCCGCGAGTTCAGACAGGTGCAATTGACAGAATTAACCAATCAGGGACACACATGATCCATCAAAATATATTTGGTTGCTTATCAGGGAAAAAGACAGAGGGAAAAAAATATCCCAATGACTAACAAACATCACAGAATTCTGCTAAATCAATAAGTGGTGGACATACTCTGTTAATCTGAGCTGAGAGAAGTTTGGTTTTGTTCTAAATGATAGATGACCAATGAACTCCTTTGTTTTCATATGTGTCACAAAAGTAAACAAATCTGATTGCACGGTACTGTTTGAGTTTGACTCAAGGCACGATGAAGGGGGTGGTGGCCAGACTCACTGTTTGCAGTGTAAGTATTGAAGAACTATGTATTCTGGATCCCACGCAAGGTTTCCTTTGCCTGACCCAGCAGTTCTTTGTTTGTATGCAGAAGCCAAACTATAAAGGTTGTCAAAAAACCTACCTTTTTGCACGATCCAACAACCACCACTAATTTGTAACATGTGTCTCTGAAATTTGGGAGACATCTCCTCTCGAATAGTCATAAATCCTGGTTGTGTCATTCATGAAAAGCCATTTTTGTTTAGACAGAAACAGGCCATGTCTTCTGTCTGGTTAATCATGACAATTTGAAATCACAGAGAAAGAATGTGGTTCCAGATCTAAACGTTTTTCTAAAGTATTGTCGTGGCTTGCCAGTCAAGGGTTTCCTCACGATTTCTTCTGTCAACTTTAAACCTCCACAGTTGGCCATTTTTCAAGTGTCCGTGAACGTCAAGCCCAGTAAGATATATCAAGAGTAACTTTGAATATGGTTTTGAAACCAGCCATGGCCTGATTTGAAAGATTTTTTTCAATAAAAGCTAAATGATCTTTTTTCAGGTGGACGGCTTGATGAAGACACTGCCTGTCCAGCTCCAGCTCGGGGCAGTGAAGGTGTACCAGTCTGGAGTCGCAGTCGCCTTGGAGACTGACTTTGGACTCCTGGTTACCTACGACGGACAGCACTACGCATCCATCTCTCTGCCCAGCTCTTACTTCAACAACACGTGTGGCCTCTGTGGGAACTACAACGATGACCCGGCCGATGACCCGCTCCTACCAGATGGATCTTTAGCAGAGAGCGTGGTGGAACTCGGAGGTAGCTGGAGAGCGGAGGACACAGACTGGAGATGTACGGACGGGTGTGCCCAGAACTGCAGCGTGTGTGACCCAGCAACAGAAGCCTTTTACTTTCGGCCGGACTATTGCGGACTCATCAACAAAACGGATGGACCTTTCAGAGACTGTCGAGCAGTGGTGGACCCGACGGCCTTCGTGTACAGTTGTGTTTATGACATGTGTAGCAACAAGGACAACATCACTACACTGTGCCAGGCCATCCAGGCTTACGCTCTGGCTTGTCAAGCACTTGGAGTCACTATACGTTCCTGGAGATCTCGAGCCTTCTGCTGTAAGCTTCTTCTTTTGTACACCATTCATTCATTATTTTTTTTTCTACCGTTTATTCCCGTTAGGGGTCGCGGGTGACTGGAGCCTATCCCAGTGACTTTGGGCCTTAGGCGGGGTACACCCTGGACAGTGGCCAACTCGTCGCAGGGCTGACTTAGTGTTATCGTTAAAGATGGAACAATTTTTTTAGGATCAATAGTATATTTCCTTTCACTTATGGGAACATTTTTGTTTATTTTTTGGAGTACAATATGAATTAAGATGTAGAGGTTCAAATCAGTAACTTCTATGACTAATAGACCAATTGTTACTAACCAACTTCTACTTTTTTTCTTTTTTTTTTTTTTTTTGGAATAGCATTCACTGGAATAATCCTTCTTTAGAGTAATTATGTCAATAACTGTGTTTCCATCACTTTATTTTTAATTAATGCACATTAACGTATTGGGAAGTGGTAACATGCTCAGGTGGAATTCGTTTCGTGCAAATTTGGAAATGTGGAAAACAAATTTAGCCGCATAAAGTCAATTATCACCCACATGACCGTCAGACTTTACCTGCAGCGAGTGGACACAGGTGATGAACAGGGTCAAAATAATCCCATCAGGACGGTTGTTTGCCCACAATCCTCCAGAGGAGCAAAAGAAACATTGTTGCCAGGGTAAAACAGTACGTGCTAGCTAACTAACCCAGGCACTATCTAATCTTCAGTAGAAAGTAGAAGTAGAGTAATTCAAGGAAAAGTATATTTTGTCCAGTGTTCAGTGTTGTGAGACTTCAGCCTTTTTTCTTTTCAACTTCAGTGTAGCATTTTGGACACTTAACATTCTGTAGTACGTTCATCCAATAAAGTAGTCTGTAACTCTCATGAAACAGTCTTATTTCTCAACGAGGACAGACTTAATTCTCTCTTTGTCCTCCAGCTTTAACATGTCCCGAGTTCAGCCAATACCAAGTCTGCACCAGCGCCTGCCCTGCCTCCTGCTCGGACCTGACGGCGCCCCTGTACTGCGCCCACCCCTGCACAGAAGGATGCCAGTGCGACCAGGGCTACGTTCTCAGCGGCAGCCGGTGCGTGCTCCGAGAAGACTGCGGCTGCGAATACAATGGACTCTATTACCCAATGAACGCAACTTTCTGGGTCGGAGCTTCTGGAGAGGAGGGAGAGTGCACTCTGCGATGCACCTGTGGTTTTGCCGGTGAGGTCGCCTGCTACAACGAGTCTTGTAAGGACGGTGAAGTTTGCGTAGCTGAGGTGGGCTTACTGGGATGTTACCCGAGAAGAGAAGGAGTATGTTCCGTCACGCAGACCGCCATGACGTCTTCCTTTGATGGAGCGTACCTGCCGTTCCCAGAGGATAGTTCATTCTACCTGCTTAAGCTGTGTGGCCCAATACCAGTCAACGGTTCAATGGTAGAGGTTAAAATGAGCAGGCGTCTGTTCAACAAAGGACCAGCATGGAAAAGACCTGTGATCGTAACCGTGGCCAACGTGGAAGCGCAGATGGGAGGAGCAGATTTTGACACAGTGAAGGTTAGTTAGTACCAAATGTTACAAATATGTTTAGCCGAATTAGTCTCCCAAAAAACGATACTCTGTTTGGATCTGTAACATGGAGAACCTGACTCACATACCTCAAGGGATTGATATTCTTGCCTACTTATAATACTTAAATGTGTTGTAAATTTTTTTTTTCATGTAATAAAGTCGAAATCTGTTTTGCTCCAGCACAGATATATTGTAAAAGCAGGTGAAAATGAGACCGCTGTGCTCTGTCAATATCTAATCATAGAGTGTTTTATGCTCCGTAAAGCAGGAAGTGTGCTGTTAATATGCTAATGTTTGTGACGCTAAACTCTTCTCATGGTCATGGGTACTATTAAACAACTGGATAGGTATTGCTATCTTAAACCCATCAGCAGTTGTCACTAGTGGCCAGTCCATTATAACAAAATAATAAACAGAATAAAATAAAATCCTCCATGGTCCAGATAGCATTTTTCCCTTAGAGCGCAATGTAAAGACTCATGTTCGGCTGACGGACTGGCACGCCGCCTACAGTTTAAACAATGGTTGGATTTTATGTTGATTTTTGTCTATTTTCAAATAATTTACTTTTTCTGAGTTCAAAATCTTTCAGTTTTCTTAAAAAAGTCTTTTAATCTTTCGCAACCCTCGCTCTGATTGGTCAGAATGGTCACATGGAAAGCCTGCCCACATGGGAGAAGAGCTCTACGTTTGGTGAATTCAAGCCCCCAGAGAGCAAGATGGATGCCTGTTGAAGCCAATGGGACGTGCTCGTTAGCGCATGTCTCCAGTTTAGCCTTTACCGGCTAGCTTGATCTTCCTGGTTGCGCAGCCCATAAGTGACCAATCAGAGCGACAGCTGCTAGAGCGACAGCTGCTAGAGCGACAGCTGCTAGAGCGACAGCTGCTAGAGCGGGAGCAGCGCGAAACAGAGCAAGCCGAAGCTAAAGATTAAAAAGCTATTTTTAAGAAAACTGAAGAAAAAATCTGACCTTTGTGAAAACTGTCAGGTGGTCTGTCAGCCGAACACGAGCTGTTTGGGTTTACGTTGCGCTCTGTGGGAAAAATGCTTTCTGGGCTGTGGAGGATTTTTTCTCTGCAAAGTGGCCACTGGGGGCTACTGCCGACAAGTTTAAGCTAGCAATACCCTATCCAGTTAATATAATAGATCAATGGGTGGACTGTAGCCACCAGATATAGCTAGCTGCTAATGGCTAAACTGGGGACACAGGTCAATCACTCACTTGACTTTAATGGAACGCAGTCTTGCCGCCCCAGGGCATTGGAAAAAGTTGAAAATTGAAAAGGGAAACAGCATATCTGTAAATGCATTGCCGCAAATAATATGGAGGCTCAGAAAACATTGGATAAGTGAAAGATAAATTTGGGTCGCTGCAAACTGTTTAAAATGAACTAGTCTATACCAGAGCTAGTTTTGCCATCACAGTAAAACTAATAGCACGCTACTGTCGCACATCCTGGTTTTTGAATAAGAAAACAGTCTTTAATTAGATGCAGACAGCCCACGGCGGTCTTATTTTGCCACAAAGAGCAGCTTTTACAAGCTATCTGTACTGTCCAAATAAAAGTAAAACAAAAATCAGGTAGTCTCTGTTACTGCGGCTCATCTTGACCTAATTCACTGAAGACTTTACTTCCTGTTCTATGTCTGTAGGTAAACGGTGAGCCTGTGCTCCTCCCGTACGTCCACCCGATGGAGACCGTGATGATCTACCGTGCTCCTGGTAATGCAACCGTGGTGGAGTCTCGAGGCCTGGTCAGAGTCCAGTACACGCGGCAGGGAAACCTCAACATCTCCTTGTCCACGCTCTACTACAACGTCACCTGTGGGCTGTGCGGAGTCTTTAACAGCAACGCCACCGATGACCTCCGACTCCCCAACGGACGCATAGCAGAGTCGGCCGAGCAGTTCACGGAGGCCTGGAAGTCTCTCGCCGATGACCTTACCTGTAACGGTGACTGTGATGACCTGTACCGCATGTGTACGGACCTGCGGCTGTACCAGAGTCCCTACATGTGTGGAAACATCAACGATCCTGTGAATAGTACCTTCATTGCCTGTCACACAGTGGTGAACCCCTCCCCGTTCTTCAGGAACTGCTTGTACAACATGTGTGTGAAGGAAGGCAACCGCTCAGTCATGTGTAACTCTCTGCAGGCCTATGCTACGGCCTGTCAGGACGCTCACGTAGGCCTGCCGTCCTGGAGGAGTGCCACCAACTGTCGTGAGTGCTTTCTGGATTTCTGCATACATTCTATTGGACAAACAAAGAAAAAGGTGTTATGTAGATTTGAAGCTCATTGCATGACCACTGTGTCTGTGCCATGAGGAGGGAATGGCCAAAAGTAGATATTGTGATTTTATGATGGGGGCAATTTGGCTCAAAATCCACACACACTTTTTGGCTTTAAGAAGAAACTAATGCTCTGCTTCCTCTAAGACTCCACATTTGTAACTGACCAATTGGAGAACTGTATATATATATATATATATATATATATATATATATATATATATATATATATATATATATATATATATATATATATATATATATATATATATATATATATATATATATATATATTTTATAATATCATGAATGTTGCTTTGAAGCTCTGCACAATTTTAATATTGAGTATATCATTCATAGTAAAAATGTAACAAAAAAGATTATTAAAAATAAAAATGAAATATAAGTTTTCTAATAAGGATAAATGATGATATTTCTGCACTTTTGTGATTAAAGTGAGATACTGCAGGGGAATAGGAAAAAAAGTTTATCAATTTGAAACTTCTGTAGTTTACTCACATAAATGTAAGAACATTTTTTATTACAAGTTATGTCATGTTTTCATATAGAAATAAAGCATTTTATGTGTATAAACTGCCAAAATTGCACATAATGTGAAAACTGGACAGAACCAGGTTTAAATGTTGTTTTTGTTCATTTGGTTCACATATTAGTGAAAACAGAAGAGATTTGGGACTACAACTACATCTCACTGAAAATTGGCCTAAAATTTTTAATTTCACCTGTTTTTCTTTTTGGTTTTTTAACTTAAAAAACTTACATAATACAAGATTGTACAGTTTAGTGTAGGAGCTATTTTAAGGCTGATATTTATGTTTCTGTGGGAGAAAAAGGCATTTTAAGAAAATGGCCTTTGAAGTGACAATGTCGCAAGTCACAAGTGAATTAAATGTTCAGGAGCAGACTGGACAAGTTGATTGTGTCCACATGGAAGCTGATATGTTGAGAGAGCAAACTTCAAAGATACACTCAAAGACATGTTTCAACACATTTCTGTTGGATCGAAAAAAATGAATATTGAGATATTCCTTTTGTCAATACCACCCCTCATTAACCATCACTTTCCCTCATTTCCCTCATTAACCATTACTTTCCCTCATTTCCCTCATTAACCATCACTTTCCCTCATTTCCCTCATTAACCATCCCTAACTCATCTTGACTGAGCTTCCCTTTGCTTTTCCTCTTTCTCTCCAGCACTTCCATGTCCAGACAACAGTCACTTTGAAGAGTGCACCACGGCCTGCCCGCTGACCTGCGCTAACCTGGACGAGCCGGAGGAGCCGTGCCCGCTGCCCTGCCAGGAGGGCTGCCAGTGCGAGGACGGCTACGCTCTGCTGGACGGGCTCTGTGTGGCACGGAGGGACTGCGGCTGCATGAGCCACGGCCGACACCTGGCCACCAACCAGACCTTCTGGACGGACTGGGAGTGCCAGGAGCGCTGCTTCTGCAACGGCACCGACAACAGCGTCTACTGCCAGCTCGCGCCCTGTCAGGTGGAGGAGTACTGCCAGGAGAGCGACGGCCTGTTCTACTGCCAGCCCCGCACCGAGGCTCTGTGCGTGGCCGCGGGCTACGGACACTTCCTGCCTTTTGCGGGCGCTGCGTTTGAACTGCAGAGCTCGTGCACGCTGCAGCTGGTCACCTCTGACTGTGGGATCATAACTCGGGAGCCCACAGGAGGTTTACCGTCGTTTAAACTGGCTGCCCGGAACGAGGAGCGCGACACCGGACAGGCCATCTGGGTGAAGGGCTTCGTGCTGGAGGCCTACGAGTATGAGATCGAAGTGACACGGAGCTACAAAAACACAGTCACGGTGAGTCAGGAATATGTCACCGGCGAAACTACTCACATGTGAAGAGTTCAGCTGTGGAATTGGCCCATTTTCCGCATAACCGGCAAAGGTCAGAGCAGTTGTATCAGTGAGGGAGTTATTTCTAATCAAGCCGTCAGAATAGCACCGCACGCCGTGAATTCCTCTTCGAATGGCTTACGGGGCTCACATTTCAATGGGCGTCTTTTATCGGGCTCGGGGCTTGGCTCTGAGCGACGTTTGGAGCGGGTTCACAAACGCTGTCAGAGATGTGAGAAACGACACACATGCGCCGTCACCACTCTCTAACAACGCGCCGATGAGGCCTGTGTTTTGGTTCTTCAGCACACACTGCCCCGGTACCAGGCGTGTGTGTGGGACTCTGTGTGCGCTCTGAGGGGCACCAGCTCAACCAGGCAGTTATGATGGAATGACATAATGTAGCCCCTTGATTTTCAACCAGTGTGCGGGTGTTCTGCCGGGATTTGAGTCTGTCTCAAGTGTACAGCTAAAGGGCATACTGAAATCTTTTTAAAATGTCAGTTTACATTATTCATCTGAAAACTTCTTTATTTATATGCTTATTAGTAGGGCTGGGTGATATGGGGATAAAAATGGAATGTTGAGCTCGTCCCTGTGACTGTTTTTGTGAGATCGTCGTATCGTGATTCACTGTTTATCTCTTTAATGCAGCTCTCTGTTCAAACACACTTTTTTTCCTGTTGTTTAGCCTCTGAACAAATGACTTTATTTACCTCTTATAGATATATACAATTCAACCAAATCGACACGAAACGCAATTTTTATGGATGCAAATCACAAAGGCTTAATTTCTTCCACAAACAACAAAATGTCTTGCTTTGATTTGAATAAAAACTGATAACCCTGTAGTTATCAGTGACAAAAGCGATAAAAATGCATTTAAAAGTGATAAAAATGCACTTAAAAACAACAAACGCGACTCAATGCACCAAAACGTGGCTAAAAGCGACAAAAACACGACTAAAAATGACAAACACAACGCAACTAAAAGTGACCAAATTGTGTTTAAAATGTGAATTCCAACTGAATCTTATCATTAAAACATAAATCACAAATCTAATCTTAATCGCACTGGTCAGAAAAAACACAATTAGATATTTTTTCCTAAATCGTGCAGCTGTATTTATACAAAGTAAACACGAAGCATGATGAAATAGAAATCATGATCTGGCCCCAAGAAAATCGTGATGATAATTTTTTGCCATATCACCCAGCCCGACTTATTAGCAAACTTTGACAAACAAATGTCAGCATCTTGTTAGTTATGTGTATGTTGCAAAAGGCAAAGTGTATGCTCAATTCAGCTCCTCGTTAAAATCCTTTATAGACAATTCTTTTACATATTTCAACAGGTTAAGTGTTTCTGTTGAATTTTCCTTCCTCGGGTTTGGTAAGATGATTATATTATTAATCAGGGAGCATATTTTCTCATACAAAAGCATTTCACTAGCAAGGACCACAACCTCAAGCTTGGATGCAGAAGTTTATTGGCGATCAAGAACGATAAAATGCATGAGAGTAGATGATCAATGCCGTTTTGGGGCTTCTAGCGATGAGGGCAGCAGGCTCCCGGACCTCGATACCCCGACTAAAGGATAAGACAGAACAATCAGAAGAGGGTGGGAGGGAGGGGCACGAAATAACGAACACTGGTGTGTGTGACCGGGAAGTTTAAATAGAGTAGTCACCGGAAGGGGCGTGGATGAGGTGTGGTCCTGCTCCCGAACTTTAGATAACAGACTTATCTCCATTTCACTAGCAAGGACCACAACCTCAAGCTTGGATGCAGAAGTTTATTGGCGATCAAGAACGATAAAATGCATGAGAGTAGATGATCAATGCCGTTTTGGGGCTTCTAGCGATGAGGGCAGCAGGCTCCCGGGCCTTGATACCCCCAAAAGAAGCCTTACTGGAGCCGTGCTGACTGGAGGTTGCAGAGGTTATGCGAGTGGCGGAATTCCTCAGCGGGAGGTGGAAGGATGCGAAAAATGACCAAAAGAAGTTGGGGCTGATGTTAGACCGGGTGAGAATAGACTTGAAATATGGAAGGAACCTGAACTCTGATACGGTCTGGCCTCGATGGTGGAGAAAACCCTTCAGGTAGGATAGCGGGTACTAGACGAATTCTTGGAGGGTTTCGAAGGGCTAGAACGGAATTCGCTTGAGCACGAAGACTGTGGCCGAATTACCACTGCGGTTGTGTTGCTTTCTTGAGGCACTATGCTGAAGAGAGTAGGAAGGAATGGAACCGGGACGCAGTCTCTTGTAGGCTGACGAGGTCCTAGAGCTAGGCTGTGCAGGATGACAGGAGGAGGCCGGTCAGAGCGGGTCAAGATGCAGAACGTGGTAGATGTGCCATGAGGAACTGTGGTTGGCATTCGTTCTTCGTTGAGAGCCGATATCGTGAAGGTCTGAAGTGAAACACAGAGAATAAGCATGGAGTTATGGTAACCCGGGATGTACTTACTCTGATAATTGACCAGATGAGTGGCTATCAGCCGGGTAAGGCGGTGAAAGGAGGGCATGACGGAGGGTGCGCTACTTCTGCCTTGTGGATAATGGCGATATTGAAAGGTTATTGGATTGGATGGCCACAAAATGGACGTCTACTCCTGGCTCCACGGTAGGGCAATCACGATGGATAATCATGAATATGGCAAAAGATGGGCTGAAGTGGAGCAACTTGGGCGTTTGATTATTTGCCCTTTACCCCAAAAACGGCCGGTGGAGAGCCGGCTGTAAGAAGATGAATGTTGCTGGATCGTCGATGGGGTCCAGGAGAAGGAGGTGATGCTGTTCGTAATTGTAGCTTGGACTTAACAGACGTGCAAGGATTGCGGCGATGTGAAGGGGTGGAACGGAAGACGTAAGAATCAGGAGTTTGCAGATGAAGGCTTGCTCCTTAGGGACGGTCCGTATGTAGAAGACGAGATGACCAAGGAGCGATGAGAGCTGCTGATTAGTGCTGCAGGAGGCGACGAGGAAGTTACTGAGAAGAGACATCGGGTTCAGCTATTCGATCAGGAGGGCAGACGGCGAAGGTTGAGCAGACGGCGAAGGTCTGGCAGACGGCGAAGGTCGGGCAGACGGCGAAGGTCGGGCAGACGGCAAAGGTCGGGCAGACGGCGAAGGTCGCGCAGACGGCGAAGGTCGCGCAGACGGCGAAGGTCGCGCAGACGGCGAAGGTCGGGATGACGGCGAAGGTCGGGATGACGGCGGGCTGACGGCGGGCTGACGGTGAAGGTTGGGCTGACGATGAAAGGACGGGCCGACGGCAAAAGCTGCTTGACATCGGGCGAGAGAGACAAGGGCTTAAGTGCTGGGACAGAGTCGGAAGCATGGCAGATGTGAGGATGAATGGAGCGTCTTGGTGCTTGGTAGCTGTGGCGAGGGCACCAGTGTCTGGTGCCTACCGAGGTGATAGCGATGTGGTGCAGGCTTGGGTGGAACCTAGCAACGAGGTGTTGAGACAAACGAGAGAAGATAGAGAAGAAGGTCGTGGAACCTGGGGTGGAAACGTGGCATCTGCAACACAGTGCTTGGAGCGAAAATGTGTTAGAGAGAAAGGTAGACCGGGCAACCCGGTGCTCGATGTGAAGCGTGAAAGCTGGCATCCCGGTGCCCGAGGAGAAGAGTGAAAGCTGGCATCCCGGTGCCCGAGGAGAAACGTGGAACTGGCATCCCGGTGCCCGAGGAGAAACGTGGAACTGGCATCCCGGTGCCCGGGAGAAACGTGGAACTGGCATCCCGGTGCCCGGGAGAAACGTGGAACTGGCATCCCGGTGCCCGAGGAGAAACGTGGAACTGGCATCCCGGTGCCCGACGAGAAGCGTGGAAATGGACATCCCGGTGCCCGACGAGAAGCGTGGAAATGGACATCCCGGTGCCCGGGGAGGGAGACGAAATTAGTAAAAGAATGGGATCAAAAGAGAGGAAGCAGGAGAGGGAGAACGAGGCATTGACGGGAGAAATAGATAGGTAGAAAGGATAGAAAGAAAAGAGAAAAAGAGAGAGAAAGGGGCGGGGCTGGGTAAAAAGGGGGGGGGAAGAGAGACTGACGGGTAGAAACGGCAAGCTGGGGAGAGGGTAGCGCTGAATGAATGTGTAATGACTCGAGGTTAGCAACTTGGTGCCTGAGGAAAACGTGGAACTGACGCTGTTGTTTCCAAGGTGTGACCTAGAAATGAGAAAAAGAAAGGAAAAGACAAGAAAAGACAAGACGCAGCTCGGTGCGATAATAACTTAGAACGCTGGGGGCATCTCGGTGCCCGGCGGCGGCTGGGGGCATCTCGGTGCCCGGCAGCGGCTGGGGGCATCTCGGTGCCCGGCAGCGGCGGCGGCGGCTGGGGGCATCTCGGTGCCCGGCAGCGGCGGCGGCTGGGGGCATCTCGGTGCCCGGCGGCGGCTGGGGGCATCTCGGTGCCCGGCGGCTGGGCATCTCGGTGCCCGGGCGGCGGCGGTTGGGCATCTCGGTGCCGGCAGCGGCGGCTGGGAGCAACTTCGGGGCCAGCGGCGGCGTTGGGGGCAACTTCGCCCGGCGGCGGCGGCTGGGGTAACTTCGCCCGGGCGGGCGGCTTGGGGCAACCGCTTCGGGGCCAGCGCGGCTGGGGGCAACTCTGGGCCCGGCGGCGGCTGGGGGCAACTCTGGGCCCGGCGGCGGCGGTTGGGGCAACTGGGGCCCGGCGGCTGAGGGCAACTTCGGGGCCAGCGGCGGTGGCGAGGCAACCCGGTGCCCGGCAGAAGCGTGAAACTGGCAACCCGGTGCCCGGGGAGGGAGAGGAAATTAGTAAAGGGATGGAATCGAAAGAGGAAGCGGGAGAGGGAGAAAGAGTAATTGACGGGAGAGATAGATAGGTAGAAAGGATAGAAATAAAAAGAAAATATATATATAGAGACACGGTGCTCGGAGAGAAAACTGTGGAACCGGATGACACGCAGTTCGGGGAGAAACAGGAACCTGGCGAACTGGGGAGAAAACTGGAACCGGGCAGCCCAGTGCCCAATGAGCATGAAAACTGGCAACCCGGTGCCCGGGGAGGGAGAGATGAGTAAACTAAAGGGGGCGAAATAGGGAGGCAGGAGAGGGAGTAAAAGCATGGAACTGGCAACCCGGTGCCCGGCGAAGCGTGGAACTGGCAACCCAGTGCCCAGGGAGGGAGAGATGAGTAAGCGAAAGAGGAAAGAGGAGCGAAATAGGGGAGGCAGGAGAGGGAGTTAAAGCTTGGAACTGGCAACCCGGTGCCCGAGGAGAAGCGTGGAACTGGCAACCCAGTGCCCAGGGAGGGAGAGATGAGTAAACGAAAGAGGAAAGAGGAGCGACATAGGGGAGGCAGGAGAGGGAGTAAAAGCGTGGAACTGGCAACCCGGTGCCCGAGGAGAAGCGTAGAACTGGGAAGCGTGAAACTGGCAACCCGGTGCCCGAGGAGAAGCGTGGAACTGGCAACCCAGTGCCCAGGGAGGGAGAGATGAGTAAACGAAAGAGGAAAGAGGAGCGACATAGGGGAGGCAGGAGAGGGAGTAAAAGCATGGAACTGGCAACCCGGTGCCCGAGGAGAAGCGTGGAACTGGCAACCCGATGCCCAGGGAGGGAGAGATGAGATGAGTAAACGAAAGAGGAAAGAGGAGTGACATAGGGGAGGCAGGAGAGGGAGTAAATGCGCGGAACTGGCAACCCGGTGCCCGAGGAGAAGCGTAGAACTGGGAAGCGTGAAACTGGCAACCCGGTGCCCGAGGAGAAGCGTAGAACTGGGAAGCGTGAAACATTTGTTGAGACTTGCTCGCTCTGATTAGGTTGTATTTAAGATGTGACGCTGCAGGTGAATAGGACACAACCTAAAATTTAAAGATATCAATTTGAAACTTCTATAGTTCATTCATTCATTTCTACCGCTTATTCCCGTTACGGGTGACTGGAGCCTATCCCAGTGACTTTGCTCACATAAATGTAAGAAACAAATATATTACAAGTTTTTCATCATGTCATGTTTTTGTGTAGAAATAAGGCATTTTATGTGTAAAAATGGTCAAAAATACACATATTTGGGACATGTAAAACTGAAAAAGAGACAGAATCAGGTTTAAATTTCTCGGTTCATTTTGTACACATAATAGTTACAAAAAAATGTACAGAAGGGATTTTGGATTTCTTATTTAGTTTTTGTTGTAGTTGTAAACTTGACTAGACTTAACTAAATCCGGACTGAAAAATTTTGCCTAATTTTTTTGACTCAAAACTTCAATAAATCAGTTTTAGAATTAGATATCAAAATCCTTCAGTACGTTTAGTCAAAATCTTGTTGTAAAGTTTGGGGCGGGATCTACTTTAAGGCTGATCTTTATGTCTCGAGGGAGAAAAATGCATTTTAAGAAAACAGCCTTTGAAGTTACAATGTCCCAGAGAAATCTATGGATGAAGTGGATTCAATGGAAGAATAAAACATTTTAAGAGCAGAATGGACAAGTTTGTTGTTTCCACATGAAAGCCGATATGTTGAGTGAGAAAACAGACCAAAAAACAAAAAAACTGTAGTGTCTTCTTTAAAGGAAAGTGTAGAGAATTCAGCCAAAGTGAACATAATCTAACTCAATATTCTGCAGAACAGACAATATTTAAATCATTAACAATGAGCTCAACTCAATGAGCTAAAAAAAGGAAAGGTTTTCAGTGCTTGGTGCAAGTGAAGGGAGTCATATTTTGACACGATGCTCGTCTCAGCACCGCACCGGAACACTACTGTGCCTTGTGGTTTTGCCAGGTGTGCCTTGGGAAAAATGTCCAATTTGAGTTAACAGATTCACAAAGGCAGCTGCAACTGACTAATTTCTCCTTTTGAAGTGTCCCTAGCAACGTCTGCAACAAAAACAATCTAGTATCGCCAAATTCAAAGAGCCAGGCAGTGGCCTGGACATTATTGGCCTTATTATATGCCATGTCTTTTTACTAAATGGTCTGATTTTTTTGCAGTAGGTGGTGTGCCATGGTATTTTTTAAACATAAAAAATGTGCTGCGACTCAAAAAAGGTTGAAAAACACAGGACAAGTTTACCATTTTGTGTCCTGAGCCACATCTGCACAAAAGAACGCTAAAACATTACTATTGCCAAATAGAAAGAAACAAAGACAGACAGTGGCACAGGCCTTGTTTGGCTCATTATATGGCTTTTAAAAAAACTAAATGATCTAATTTGATAATGTTTTAGTAGTAAATGATGTGATGTGGTTTTTGAATCTTCTCCTGTAGTTTACTCACATAAATGTAAGAAAAAAATTGTCATTTTATAATGATTTCATATAGAAATAAGGCATGAGGCCAAAACTGCACATATTTGGCACATTTAAATCTGCACAATGGACAGAACCAGGTTTAAATTTTTTGGTTCATTTGGTTCACATATAAGTCACAAAAAGTGTGCATGTGCTTTATGCTAAATAAAAGGGGCTGCAGTATATCACTGCTTGGATGCTTCAGTGCTCTCTCAGAGGGGGTTGGTTGGGTACCACTGAGCAGTTCTGATTATATTGATTCAGTTGGTGTAAAACATGGCTTGGCTAATAATAGTAATAGGTTTTTGCAGCGTGCATCACTCAGGGTCGTCAGGTGTCCAGGTTTCAGACAGGCTTTGTTTCAATTAACAGATGATTCCAAGAGTCCATTATATTCAAAATGTACAATATTCACAGAAGCTGACCAGTGATAGGATTTTTCTGTGCACTTAATTAAATATTAAGTGTTTTATTATTTCTGTACTTTTGCCCAACATAGACTACTTGTTGTTGATGAAGTAACATCATGACTCTGTTTCACTTTCACATTTTATTGTCACAGCTTGGTCACTGGCAGCAATCTCTGCAGTGCACCCACTTCACAGCTTGTACAAACAAGCACCCATGTCAGTCATTATTAGTCTAATGTGTGAGATGTTTCACAGCCTGGTGCCCCCAGCTCTTCAAGACTTTGTGATATGATGTGACGAGAAGTTAGGACCAGAGCCTCCTCCAGAGGAGACTGCAACTAAACCTTAGGTTCACCACATAAGAACAGAACCGCTACTCTGTAAAAGCAGCAGGAGCAGGAGTGTGTGTGTGTGTGTGTGTGTGCAAGACCCCAAGAATTAGATTTTGTTATTTCACAATAGTACTTCAGAAATAGTTACCGGAGATTGTATTGAAGTCTTTGAAGCCCTATATGTTATATATGTTTTTTAAGAGCATGTCTGGCCACAAACGTAAAGTCTTTGGCGTTCAGTTACAAGCTCTACTGCTGTAGTGTAGTCAGTTAGTCTGCCTGTAGGTTTGTGTAAAAAAAAAAAAAAAAATTATTATATTCAACTACATTTCGTAGGCTGCAAATTGGTCATAAACCAATGTCTAAAACAATGAGACGTGATCACGAATCCATGACTTAAAGCTGTGTATCTGGTCATCCTGTGGTAGTGCTCAGTCTGTTGTGACCTGTTTGTGTGAGCAGCTCTGTGTGGAGTCAGGCCCAGGGCAGCTGTGACTCCTGTTAAGTGCACTATTGTGCTCTTGTGGCAGGTGAACAAGGAGCGGCTGTACCTGCCTCTGAAGCTGGGCCTGGGGAAGGTGAACATCTTCAGCGTGGGGATGCAGCTGATGCTGGAGACGGACTTCGGTCTCAAAGTGGCCTTCGACTGGAACACTTTGCTGCTGCTGTCCCTGCCCCGGGACATGTACCAGACGGCCTGCGGGCTGTGCCAGGGCATGCCCCTCACCCCTCCCATCCTCAGCACCACGGACTGGGGCATGGCCTGGGCCGAGCGGGACACCTTCTGCCAGGTGGGCTGCGGGGACTCGTGCCCTCGCTGTGGGCTGGGGGAGAAGAGCGGCTTGTCCGAGGGGGCGCTGATGGTGGCCGACTCCAATGGGAACTCTGATAATGGAGACAGGGAGGTGAACACGAGGATCCGCTTCCACATCGGGGACGGGCTGTACGTGTTTGTGGAGCCGGAGGCCGTGAGGCTGTGTGGACTCATCATCGACCGAGGAGGAGTGTTCGCACGCTGCCACAGCAAGGTGGCGCCGGCGTTCTTCTACCAGAGCTGCCTGCAGGACACTTGTCTGGACCAGGGCGCCCAGGACACCATTTGTAACTGGCTGCAGATGTACGCCAGCACCTGTCGGACGCAGGGAGTGCCTATGAACGGCTGGAGGAGCGACACGCCCTGTGGTCAGTGCTCTGTCTGTGATCATACGGTCTGATGCTCCCTTTTAACTTAATACTTTACATCATGCATTAACTGCCCCCTCATGCTTTACTGTTTTATAGACCCCTCCAGGAGTGATGTGCTTAGAACAGTTATGCACAGCCTAGATATAAACCTTTCCCATTCATTTTAATGAGGGGGCAAAATTTAAACATGCATTTGGACGTTTGTTGACAGTGCAGACAAATGGCTGTTATTTAAATTATGTTTGTTACATTAGCCAACAAGTATTAAGAGAGTTACAGATTTAGAGGTGCTTGTGCTAATTCATTCTGGCCCGCAACATTTTTGGTACAATATAGTCCAGACAGAGTAACATTAGATTTAAGAAAATGTCAAATGTCAGCGCTAATCGCTAACGTCAAAGAGGCCGTACCAACTTGTTTGCCTTGTAGTTGAGCCAAATTTGTCTTGTCAAAACTGTGCTACTCATGGTTTTTTAACGTGTCTTTGGTGTTATTTAGCGGTCGTCAGTCACTAAAACAGTCCTGGTTTTTCTTTGTGATGTTTAGGAGGCCAACGCAAACTCTCCCATAGAAAATGCATTGGAATGGTACCAGCCTTTAGAATGCAGTTCAGTAAACAAAAACACTGGAAGGGTCTAAAAAAAAAGATTTGTGAAACAGCGCTGTGATGAACTGTTGTGTCACTCCTGGTAAAAACATTTTTCACACTACAGTGTTTGGAAACCAGAAAACATATATACCCTTCACACAGGCATTCTTTTTCTCCATTGGTTTGGCTCATTTCTTGAAACAGAAATTATATTCTCAAAACTCTGAGATCATTTGGCAAAACAGTCTTACAGTTCTACACTATAGCTATAGTACACTCTGTAGCTCACCTGCAGAAGCACATCTCTCTCCCAAAACTGTTCTCTCACACTTCAGTCTAAACCCCTTTCCCATTTAAACAGTCAGAGCCTCCAAAATGGCTCAGATCCTTCTCAGTTGCTTTGGCTCATTTCTGAAACAGACAGACGTTCTCCACATTCTTGGTTGTTTTACCAAAATGTATCTGGACGGTTGATCACAACAACATGGTTCACCTGCAGAAGCTCATCTCTCTCCCAGAATAGTTCACTTCTGTGTCAAAACTACATTTGTGTCTAATATGAATAATCAGTGCCCCAAAATGAATTGTGTCACTTTTGGCTTTGTGTCACTGCAAGTCAAAATGTTTGATGTTGTGTCTCTGACAGAGGAGCAGCTCACACTGGACACAAAACAAGGATTTTACACAAGAGGAGCCTTCAAGGTCTGACATCACAGACTGCACTCAGACTGCCAAGGAAATCCTAACCATTTTTATTCATACACATGAAGGAAGGTTCATACATGTGTAAAAAGAACATTTACATTACAGTAATAAACTGTAATACAATAACAAGCACAAAATAAAAAAACACATATTCAGTTCAATTTATCAAATATTCCAATAAATTCATAGATGGTATTGATAGTATATATATTTGACCGGTTTTGACAGTTGAACAGACTGTTGTGCATGTGATACTTATACAGTGAAATCATGCAACATGTTTTGGAGAGAGTGATCATTAGACCGAGAATCAACTCATCAGGTTTGATCTACAAGATCTACTCATTTGACAAATGTGCTAACTATGGGCTAACTGTGTTAACTGTAGGCCACTTGTACTTAATCATTTGCAAAGATGCACTGAGACAGTTGAGACATGGACTAAGGCATCTGCCATTTGATCAAATGAATGAGAAATTCCATTCTGTTGTGATCAGTTGCCAAGAGGTTTGGAGGATTGTCCATGTTATTTTGAAAATGTAATTTCTGTTTCAAGAAATGAGCCAAACCAGTGGAGAAAAACTGTAATTCATTTAAATGGGGTAGACAGAGCAGACGCACAGGCCAGTTGTTATTTATATGTTCTTCACATTTGCCAACAAGTAATAACTATAACGTCAACCTCTAGTTTCAATTATCAATGGAGGATTTGTACGTACATTTCATTGTCAAACTGTTGTGTGCCGCTATGTTTTTGGTACATTAATGTCCAGAATAACATTAGATTTAATCACTAACCTGCACTAATCACTATCTGTAACATAATACACAAAAACATTTCTACATGTGATAATGTTTTCTAACTCTGCTCTGGTGTTTGGTGTCAGGGGTTGTCAGTTGCCAAAACAGCCCTGGTTTAGTATAGTTTGCAATGTTTGGAGGCTAAAGCTAAGTTTCCAATTGAAGATGCCTTGATGAACATGAATGAAATGAAATAGTACGGAACAAATGGAACGTAGCATTTTGTACACTGGAAGGGTCTGAAGGTAAGATCTGCCATGTGTGGCAGTTCTAACCAAGCCTCGCCCAGGATCTGGCTCTGGTACCTAGTACCTAGTACCTGGTACCTAGTACCTAGTACCTAGTACCTAGTACCTGGTACCTGGTACCTGGTACCTAGTACCTAGTACCTAGTACCTAGTACCTAGTACCTAGTACCTAGTACCTAGTACCTAGTACCTGGTACCTAGTACCTAGTACCTAGTACCTTACCTTACCTTAACCTTAATCTTAAATGAACCTTAAGTTTTTAGTATTTAGCATCTTAAAACCTCCATTGCTTTAACTTTAGACTAAGTGTATATTCTACTGATGACACAGTCCTGAGCTCCTGAGGAAACACTTTAGTCTTCCTGCGATTCTCGTGAAAATGACATTTATACATAATAATAAAAGTAAAGAAACACAGGGTCAGCTACATACACATCAATAATAGAAGAAATGTCGTTCCCGCAGACCTGAGCTGCCCCCCCAACAGTCACTACTCTGTCTGCGTGCCGGCCTGCCCGCCCCAGTGCGCCCCCGCCCGTGGACAGAGGGACTGCACCCAGGAGTGTGTAGAGGGCTGCCAGTGCGACCAGGGATATGTGCTCAACGGCAAGAGCTGCATTCTGGCCCAGAACTGTGGCTGCTACACTGACGGCAAGTACTTTGAGGTCAGTCTCTACTAAACCCAGAAGCTGGACCAAGTGAGTACAATGGCTTTAAGTATTTATCATACAATCAGGTCCACAGCTAATTGTAAATCAACTTCCCCATTTAACCCACACACCTATTATACAGTAAAATAGTCTTAAAATAGGACAAATATGATGCATTATTTGTTCTGTTATTGTCCTTTAAACCTGCTTTTGAGTGTCTTTACTTTGATGTTTCATGTTTTAGAACTAAAAATTAAATGTTTTTCACAAGAAAAATATAACTTTATCCCTGCCTTGGGAAACGCTATTTTAACTTAGCTGTTGCTCCAACTACTGGCTGCAGAGGCAATTACACAAATTTGTATAATGACAATGCTGTGTAATTGTAGCTGTGCTGAGCTGTGACGCAGTTGTAGTGACCGTAGGAGATTCTCAGATAGGTGACATCAGTTATCGGAAAAACATCATGCAAAGTGTTTTTGACGGTCGGAGGGGGTTTTCTTACCAGGATTCATCAAACTAGTGTGAATGAAGCTAAATACAACTCCAGGAATAGTTTTGATGATGGAGCAATGTTAAGACATGGCTAAAAGCTCAAAAAAGTCAGTTTTGCATAATATTTGTCACACAGCAGTGCAGAGGTCAATGGAGCCGTTTGAGCAGAACAGAGGAAGGACAAATCCTGTTCAAATTAAAGGTGCACTGTGCAACTTTTCTGGTGGGGATCTACCTGCTTGGCATATAACAACTTACATTTATTTAATTTCCAGATGTTTTATTGCTCAAAAATACCCTGAAAAATCTGCATTCTTACTGTGAGTAGGGTCACCTCTCCACTGATCTGACCTGGTAGGGCCAACTGCTTGTCTCCATGGAGATGTCATACTGTGGGACATTATAGGCAAGAAGTCAGTTTATGGAGACCTGCACCTCCACCAGAAAAGTTACAGTGTTCACCTTTAAAATAAGAACCTTCTGTGATTCCCCAAAGACAATGCATTACATAAAGAAAAGTTAAAAAGCGGTTAGAGTTGAAGCTTTGCAGAGAAGTTAAATAAATGCAGAAAAAGCAGAGAAAAATATGTAGTTTCCTCTAGCTTTAGCCACGTCTCACAGCAGCACCAACTTTGAATTACTCATCGTCTCTATGTGAATCTATGTGAATATGATTTAGATTGTATTTATTTAGAAAACATGAGTTCTGTTTGGGTGACGTCAGTGGCTCATGTAGCAGAGCTCTGCCTCCTGGAGGACCAGTTTGGGGCATCAGGGACAGTTAAAACGTGGCTGATAGTCTTGGTTGTCAGCCAGCGTCCCGAGGAGCACTGTCGTATGGCATTGCCAGGTGTGCATTTAAAAACATTCACAACAGTCGCTATTCTGTGACCTGACTGAGCACAGCCTCTGCACAAAAACCCCCACTACTGCCAAAGCCAAAGAGTAATTAGATCATGTTTCAGCAGGTGGAGTCACATAATACATAAAATATAATATATAAGTATACTCTCTGCCTGGGATAAAGGGCTTTACACTCCAGGTCTATTATGTTCCAGACCAGTTCTTAACCCCACAAAAAAGTTTTTGACTTCTGGTCTAAGATACAGTGAGCAATTGTTCAAAATCATTTGTAACAATGAGTTCTGGGGATTGTTTTTATGTAAACTGAACACAAAAGTGCTTTGTAAATAAAGTTTCACTGAAAATGACTTAAAGATAAGTAATTGTAAGATCTTTTTTCAAATATTGCCAGGTCAACTGAGAATAAAATGTTCCTGCATCATGTGAACGTGATCTAAATTAAACATATCATTTTAAAAGCCGCTGTGCTGTTGTGTTCCAGCCCAAGCAGTTGTTCTGGAACTCGGACTGCACCAAGCGCTGCCAGTGCATCGGCCGTAACCTCGTGCAGTGCGACCCGCGGCGGTGTAAGGCTGAGGAGGAGTGCGTCCTGCGGCACGGCGTCAGGGGCTGCTTCGCCAGGCGCTCCCAGCACTGCGTGGCTTCAGGAGGGGGCGTGTTCAGGACGTTTGACGGGGCGTCCCTTCGTCTGCCCGCCTCCTGCTCCTTTGTCCTGTCCACAAACTGCCACAAGCTCCCCGACCTATCCTTCCAGCTCATCGCCAACTTTGACAAATGGAGCACGCCCAACCTGACCACCATCTCACACGTGTACCTGTACATCAACGAGGAGAACATTCTGATATCTGGGAGCACTGTCAAGGTGAGGCAGCACACTCTGACGCACAATACACCAGACGCTCACTACAGACTGACCAGGACTGACTTTAGACCAGGGGTGTCCAAACTTTTTCCATCGAGGGCCACATATTGAAATATAGACCAAGCGGAGGGCCACAAATCAATCGCAAAACGTTCAAAAAAGCTGCATTTATCTGATGTTTTAAGCGCCACCACATCTACATCAGTCTCAGTGTCTTAATATCAGGTCTGTATCGCACCAAAATGTTAGTTATTTAGGTTGGAATTGTAGAAAATCTGAAATGTGCTGTAAATAGTACTTATCAGGACAATGTGGGCCAGTTCACCAGGAAGACTGAGGGCCAAGAAAAATTGGTCTGAGGGCCGCATTTGGCCCCCGGGCCTGAGTTTGGACATGCCTGCTTTAGACGGTCAAGACTTGGCCGCACAGCCTGGCACTGATACTAATGTTCTATTCCATTCATTTTAATGAGGCTGCAAATAAAAACATACATTTGGTATTTGTATATTGTATGTGAGTGCAACATCAGGGTTTCTTTTACTTTTTCCTACTATAATACAGAAAGGTAAGTCACTAGAGCAGCAGTTCACTGGAGGTCCAGTTAAGGCCAATTCATACTTCATAAGAAGTACGAACTTTGTTCGTGCGCCTCGGGCTGTAAGAACAAAATTACGTCATTTTGTTCTTACAACCTCTGTTCGGCTGTTCTCGCAGCCTGTTCTTGGCACATCAGCTGAGCAGAACTTTGTTCGGCAGAGCCGTGCGTCAACTAGGCTCTGATTGGCCAGTTTTTCAAAAGGGGCGGGGTAAATTGCCTTGGGCGCATGTTGGAGAAATAGTGTTATCCTAAAGACAAGGTGGTCAAACCGACGGGCTGACATCTGAAGTACGAAAAGTGCCTCTCCTCATCTATCTCCCGCATTTGTTGAACGAGCAGACTGTATTCGCCCTGTACGACCCGCGTTGTATTTAGCGGCCGAACATGCCATCTTCGCTCATTTCGTTCTGTCTCCTCGGCCAGCGCATGTAAAAAAAAAAAAGTCGTCATCCTCTTCATCTTCAAACATCATCCTCTCTTCTTCCTCCTCCTCTCTCATCCACTCAAAAACTACATCTGCCATCATTGCTAAAACGATATCAACTGAGCTGTCAGCGATGGCAATCTCCATAGAAACAGCGTGGACACAGTTGTTGGGGATCACGGGGGCGGGGTCTGAAGGAGTTCCGCTGCGGCGCTTGAGCTGAAGTATGAATGCCAGAGCCGAAACGAACTTTGTTCTTGTTCTTACAGCCTGAGGCGCACGAACAAAGTTCGTGCTTCTTATGAAGTATGAATTGGCCTTTAGGCCTGTGCTGGAGCCAGCCGCTGGAAGATGAGTCATAGCAACAGCGAGCGGCCAGAAGTACAGCAGTGAGGGGTAATGACATCAGCAATGACTGTAGTGTGGGCAGTGTGGGTAAACCTGGGTCCAAAACAAGGAGCATGAGCGTTATGAGGGATATTAATAGCATAAAAAAAGAAACTTGCTGAGCTAGTGGGATGAGGTCATGTGTAAAGAACAAGAGGCTCGCCCAAGAGATATGAGCAAAATGACTGATGTTGGTTTGTTGCAAAAAGGGACTTAACTGTAAACAGTTATGTTTGGAGTAATTCATCTGGTTGATAGGTAAAAACACAGAATAATAATTAGCTTGGTAGAGTAGGGCATGAGAAGTGTCCTAAAACTAAGAAAACTATAAGAGCCAAGCTATGAGGGGTATATGGATATATGAAAGGATATAAATCGGGGTGCATGTTCTCTGTCCGTGCTTCCTTGGGTTTGGAGCCATGATCTGGGACACTGGTTAGCAGAGTTGTATTTGGACATTCAAGACTCTATTACATTGTTGTTGTTTTTTTACATTTTATTTTCTTCATTGTATCATCCAGAAGAAATTATGACACAACAATATGTTTTTTACATTTGCCAACAAGTAATTAAGAGTCAATACCTAACTTCCGGCTATATTTTCTGAAGTTCTAATACTGTATATGAAACATTTGTGCTGCTTGATGAAACAAACAAAACATAATTGTCAAACCTGGTGTAATGGTCTTCTATGTTTCTGGTGCATTATTGTCCGGCATAACTTTAGATTTAAGAAATGTTTATTACATTACATTGTTCCATTGTTGTTAGCAGGTATTCTCATTTGTAATCACTCATGGTAATGTTATCTAACTCTGTCTGGTGCAGCTCACGTGTGCTTGAGTGCTTGTTAGCTGAAACAGCCCTGGTTTATCATAGTGTGTGATGCTTGGAGCCTAACTCTAACTCTCATTGAAAATGCATTGAAGCAATCGTTTGGAACTGTGCCAGCCTTTAGTTTAAAATTCTGTTTGGAAAGACTGTTTGGGAAGACTGCACAAGAAAAAAAATCAAATAAAGCTTTCATTCTTAAGAATAGACTCCTTAAGATTGAAAGCTTTATTTGATTTTTTTTTACTTGTGCACATACACATGTATCATCATCATGTAAACACAGCCCAATCTGATTACTTCAGTTTTTCGATTTTTCTGGCCATGTAACTAAGATGAGGGAAGTTTAAGGGAGCTACAATTTTGTACAGAGTGAGTGAGATTAACTGCATTTTGAACAACATCACATGCTATCAACCATCACTGGTATTGATACAAAACAAAACATAACCAAAAATCAAAATGAGACACATCCTAACAGAGGATTCTTTCTTTGCCTCAGGTGAACGGCACCCCAGTGTCCGTGCCCTTCCTGACGGGCCTGATGACCCGCCTGACCACCTCTGAGGGCTTCATCGTCATCGACACGCCTCAGGACATCCAGGTCCGGTACAACCGCTTCAACACCCTGAGCATCACCATGGGCCAGCGGCTGCAGAACAAGGTGTGTGGGCTCTGTGGGAACTTCAACGGAGACCCCAGTGACGACTACATCACCTCCAGAGGGAAACCTGCCACCACTGCCCTGGAGCTGGCCCAGAGCTGGAAGACCAACGGCATGCAGAACAGGTGAGCACAGGGCGGGGCACCGCCAAACTGTCCCATCTGAAACGAGACCACCCGCGGAGGGTGAGAATTTGAAAAATTTGAATTTTTGGTGGCAATGTGAGTTCAATAACATTCTAAACAGCAGAATTTCTGTGCGTAAAAGTGCTTTAAATTTTTCTTGGGTTTTGTTCTTCCAGAAGAACATTTTCAGAGAAGAACACATTTTTTGAATACGATGAATGTCCATAAGGAGGCCTTGAGTACACATTTGTTCGTTAGAATGCTCCATGCACGATTGGTTCAATTGATTTTCAGTTTAAAATCAAAAAAGAAAAAAGATTTTTTTCATCCATTTTTCGTCTTTGTTCATGAAACAAAACAAAACCAAAAACACGATAACAATTAGATTTTTCAAATTTCATGACATCTTGATCCTGGTAATGTGGCGTGACAGTGGCTGACACCAGTCACTAGTTTCTAAAGACAGTCTCCTCCAGAGTACAGCAGCACAGAGCAGCTCCCTCCAATAAGGAGGTCAGCTTCCTAAAGACATCCTGCCTTTGAGGACAAATGCTGTGGTCCCCCAAACCAGACACCCCCTGATAGTCCATAAAAAGTATTAATAGTAAGTATATTCAATAATAGTCTGATGGAAAAAACACTTCAGATGTCCTTGTAACCACATATTGTACTGAATACCAGGTACACAGCAGAGTGGCTTCATATTCCAGTCTCACAGTCTGCCTGTTTGTGCTGTGCAGTTGTGATGAGATGCAGTACGTGGCTCTGGCTCAGTCCTGTGATAACACAGCGGTGCTAGCTCTGCAGAGTGAGGACGCCTGTCAGAAACTCACCGCTCTCAAAGGCTTCTTCCAGCCGTGCCACGGGCTGCTCGACCCGCGCCCTTTCTACCAGTCCTGCTACCTGGACGGCTGCTATAACCACCGCAAGGCACAGGTGTGTGGCTCCCTGGCTGCATACGCCGAGGCCTGCCGGGCCCTGGGGACACTGTCCACACGCTGGATCACCCAAGAGAACTGCTGTAAGGGACTCTCACTGCTAATGGCATCTCATTTACACCAGCATTAGGCCAGTACAACTGATGGAGCGCCAAGTTTACTGCTAACCTGGAGTGAAGTGTATTTAGAACTGTGGACAGCTAATGTGGGCTGGGGGCGTGTCTTAACAAGAACAGACAGTTAACCTGGGCTGTGGGCGTGTCTTTAGAGGGCTGTGGGCAGGTCATTAGAGGGCTGTGGGCATGTATTTGGCAGAGTGGACAGCTAACCTGGGCTGTGGGCGTGTCTTTAGAGGGTTGTGGGTGTGTCTTTATCAGAGTGGACAGCTAACCAGAGCTGTAGGTGTGTCTTAAGAGGGCTGTGGCCAGCACTGCGCCGGCATTGAGGGAGAGGACTTCATCTCCTTCCACATCAACAAGCCCTTTAGAGGGTTGTGGGTGTATCTTTAGCAGAGTGGACAGCTAACCTGGGCTGTGGGCGTGTCTTTAGAGGGCTGTGGGCGTGTCTTTAGCAGGCAGTGGGCGTGTCTTTATCAGAGTGGACAGCTAACCTGAGCTGTGGGTGTGTCTTTAGAGGGCTGTGGGCGTGTCTTTAGCAGGCAGTGGGTGTGTCTTTAGCAGAGTGGACAGCTAACCTGGGCTGTGGGCGTGTCTTTAGCAGGCAGTGGGCGTGTCTTTAGCAGAGTGGACAGCTAACCTGAGCTGTGGGCGTGTCTTTAGAGGACTGTGGGTGTGTCTTTAGCAGGCAGTGGGCGTGTCTTTAGCAGAGTGGACAGCTAACCTGGGCTGTGGGCGTGTCTTTAGAGGGCTGTGGGCATGTCTTTAGCAGGCAGTGGGTGTGTCTTTAGCAGAGTGGACAGCTAACCTGAGCTGTGGGCGTGTCTTTAGAGGACTGTGGGTGTGTCTTTAGCAGGCAGTGGGCGTGTCTTTAGCAGAGTGGACAGCTAACCTGGGCTGTGGGCGTGTCTTTAGAGGGCTGTGGGCATGTCTTTAGCAGGCAGTGGGTGTGTCTTTAGCAGAGTGGACAGCTAACCTGGGCTGTGGGCGTGTCTTTAGAGGGCTGTGGGCGTGTCTTTAGCAGAGTGGACAGCTAACCTGGGCTGTGGGCGTGTCTTTAGAGGGCTGTGGGCGTGTCTTTAGCAGAGTGGACAGCTAACCTGGGCTGGGGGTGTGTCTTTAGAGGGCTGTGGGCGTGTCTTTAGCAGGCAGTGGGCGTGTCTTTAGCAGAGTGGACAGCTAACCTGGGCTGTGGGCGTGTCTTTAGCAGGCAGTGGGCGTGTCTTTAGCAGAGTGGACAGCTAACCTGGGCTGTGGGCGTGTCTTTAGCAGGCAGTGGGCGTGTCTTTAGAGGGTTGTGGGTGTGTCTTTAGCAGAGTGGACAGCTAACCTGGGCTGTGGGCGTGTCTTTAGCAGGCAGTGGGCGTGTCTTTAGCAGAGTGGACAGCTAACCTGGGCTGTGGGTGTGTCTTTAGAGGGCTGTGGGCGTGTCTTTAGCAGGCAGTGGGCGTGTCTTTAGCAGAGTGGACAGCTAACCTGGGCTGTGGGCGTGTCTTTAGCAGGCAGTGGGCGTGTCTTTAGCAGAGTGGACAGCTAACCTGGGCTGTGGGCGTGTCTTTAGCAGGCAGTGGGCGTGTCTTTAGAGGGTTGTGGGTGTGTCTTTAGCAGAGTGGACAGCTAACCTGGGCTGTGGGCGTGTCTTTAGCAGAATGGATCTATGACCCGTGTGCTGGAGAGAGCTGCACAAACTTTACCTGTGAGCTGGAGAACGGAGGAGACCTGTGTGGCTGTCCGGAGCTGCCCACCACCACAGGGAGTAAGACACTTCTACTTCAACACAACTACTGCTACTACCATTTCAGCCACACAAAATATCAGACAAATAATGCTAATAATAATAATATATGATATACAGTATAGAAGATTTGGCACAAGGGCTGCACAATATAGTAGAAAAGAGACTAAATAAAACCCAATACAAATCAGTTTTGTTTTGTGTGGTTGTGGTTTAGTCTTAAAAGTAAAAGAGAGGGTTGTAAATTTGATTACGTTATAGTTATCCAGTATTGCATCTCTTTTTCTTCTAAACTGCTCTCCAAACCTTTTCCTTGCGTCAGGTGAGGATGACATCATCCAGGCGGAGGTGACCTGTAAACACGCTCAGATGGAGGTGTCCATCTCCAAGTGTAAGCTTTTCCAGCTGGGCTTTGAGCGCGAGGACGTCAGGGTCAATGACCAGCACTGCGCCGGCATCGAGGGAGAGGACTTCATCTCCTTCCACATCAACAACACCAAGGGCCACTGCGGCTCCATCGTTCAGGTGGCCATTGACTCATGGTCAACTAAAATGGGTGTCGTTCAAAGCCTCCGTAACTTATTTTTGTCTTTATGATCTAACGATGTGTTGGAACCAAACTGTTCTCACTCATGAGATAACAGCTAGAGAAGTACTACTAAAGAGTGCATTTTAATGTCAGAAAGTGTTTGTTCCTAAAACTCACTCCATGCCTTCTCATTTCTGCTATTATCCAAATAAATCCTTGTATTTGCAAAAAGGCAGATTTACCAACTACAGCAGGGGTGTCCAAACTTTTTCCATCGAGGGCCACATATTGAAATATAGACCAAGCGGAGGGCCACAAATCAATCGTGAAACGTTGAAAAAAGCTGCATTTATCTGATGTTTTAAGCACCACCACATCTACATCAGTCTCAGTGTCTTAATATCAGGTCTGTCTCGCACCAAAATGTTAGTTATTTAGGTTGTAATTGTAGAAAATCTGAAATGTGTTGTAAATGGTAAATCTCAGGACAATGTGGGCCACTTCACCAGGAAGCCTAAGGGCCAAGAAAAATTGGTCTGAGGGCCGCATTTGGCCCCCGGGCCTTAGTGTGGACATGCCTGATCTACAGCATCCAGCCTAAAGGAGAGGGAGCCTTTCATGCTGGCTGTTTTCTTAGTCATAAATACTCCCTTCCTCTCTGGATGTCTGCAGGTGGAGCTTGGTGTGCTCTTGTGACATCCTTCGCCTGTGTAAGAATGTAATCTGGAATATAACATAATATTATTATAATAATATAAAGCACAGATGTATAACCTTTATTTCAAACTAAATATGGTAGAAATGTATTATGATCAGTTTAAACAATAATTAAATTTAATTTGCTCACCAGGACGTAACATAAACTTCATCAAAATTCTTAAACTGGGGACAAATTGACTACATTTTCAGTTAAATCTATAATACTTTTCAGTGCGTTTTAGTGAAATGTCTGGTCAAATGAAGCTGTGCTCCTCTGACCTTTGCTGACCCTGCCATGCTGTGATTTGAATCTTATGCATGACTGTCTGCCCTGTCAGTCGAATGGCACTCACATCATGTACAAGAACACGGTGTGGATCGAGAGTGTGAACAACACGGGGAACGTCATCACACGAGACAAGACCATCAACGTGGAGTTCTCCTGCGCCTACGAGCTGGACCTCAAGATCTCCCTGGAGACCGTGCTCAAGCCTATGCTCAGGTACTGCACACCACACATCTGTTAGGCCGTAAATACATCATCATTATTTTGTTATTTCAAGATCATTACTCACATAGCTTATGACAACTTGGAAAGCTAATGATCGAATGGGGATTTTTCAAAAACAGAAGAATTCCAAATTCACAGCATTGTTGCAGTTTGTGTTGATACACTGCAGCGACATCACTCTGTGGGGAGAGGGGGGGCGTTGGTTTCAATGGCCTGGGCCCAGGGGCGCATGATGTCAACAAAATATGTTTTCTTCCTCAATTCGAGCTAGCTTTGCCCACCGTAGGTATGACAGAAATGTGATGAGTCCTGGCAGAGTGGAGGAGAAAAATCCTCTGCAGCCCAGATAGTATTTCTTCTGTAGAGTGCAATGTATAAACAAACTGCTGGGGTTCAACTGACAGAGAGGGACAGGGGCTGACAGGGGCTGACAGGGGCTGATATGGACCTACAGGTTTCACAAAGGTTGGATTTTGTGGCAAGTTTTGACTATTTTTAGATCATTCAATTACATTTTCTCAGTTCAAAATCGTTCAGCTTGCTTAAAAACATCTTTTAAATCTTTAGCTTCAGTTTGCTCTGCTTCACTCTTGCAACTCTCGCTCTGACTGGTCAGAGCAGTCTTATGGTAAGTGTGAGAAGTGCACTACTGCGCATGGTCGGCAGGTTGCACAGTCACCGCATGGAGCTAGCCCAGTACATTGCACATTTAGTTATTTGCTGGATAAATAACAGTTACATAACACAACTGGATCAATGGTGTAATAAGTTAACTGTCCACTAGGGATGGCACATTATCAAAATTTAGTGTTACAATTATTGTGGGAAGGAACACCTCGATATAATGAGTATTCAACCAAAAGTCAGTTCTGTATAGTCAGACGGTGTTAAAACAAAGCTCAGATTCAGTTCTAACTTGAGTAACAGAGCTTCAGGCAGAGCAGTGCCTCCAATTAGCTGTAATAGCTAACCAGATGAGTGCAGAGGCCAGGTACATGGTGCACCTTTAAGTAGACACAACACATGTTGATCAAAGATGCATGACGTTGAGCACACATTTTTCCCACAGTGTGATCAACCTGACGCTGCCCACACAGGAGGGCAACTTCATCACCAAAATGGCGCTGTACAAGAACGGCTCGTACCGGCACCCTTACCGTGAGGGCGAGGTGGTCCTGAGCACGCGGGACGTCCTGTACGTGGGCGTGTTTGTGGAGGGCGCAGACGAGAACCAGCTCATCCTCATCGTCAACATGTGCTGGGCCACTCCGTCCCGCTTCAGTGGGGACCGGCTGCGCTACATCATCATAGAGAGGGGGTATGGCCCATACACGTGTCTACTGCATCACAGGGCTACAGTTTCACAGCTTTATCTGAGGACCACTGGGATTGGAACAGAACTAGAGGATGATGGATAATGTTGCTGAAGTTTTGATACAGAAAAAGGACTTTCTAGGGATAGTCCGCTATGGATTTTTTTGAGCCAATATAAATCTGATATTGGTTTTACTGCTGTTGAGATAACTGAGATTTGCTGATATTTGTATAGCCCTGCAGCCATAGCAGGCCCTACAAATCTATTTTCATTAGTGTAGAGAAGTTACGACTGGACTAACGTTCGATTTGCAAAGTATGCACCGCGACTAGACTCCAGTGGCTGGGATTCATATTTGAATTATAAAGCTGATTTTGGGCGTGTTACAGTACAGCCACCAGTTTACTGATACTATAGAGCACACATGGAACCCAGCAGCCAATGAAAAGGAGCGAAGGAGAGAGTGGGAATTGTGTCGGAGCTAAAACCTATTATTTTCATCTTCAAACAAACAAGGTGTATACTATAGTTCCTGCCTAAACTCCATATTATACAGAAATACACTTAACAGTAGAGCTGAAGCGGTAATAAACAAAGATTCACTGTGTGATTCACCTGCTCCTCCTGTCCAACTTCTTCACCTCTGTTGCCACTTTTAATGTCCATCTTAGAGAATCCCGGGTGAGTTAGCTTCACTGCTGGCGCCACAACAAGCCTGGGGTCACAAGACGCTGTTTAACAATAACCAATGAAAAGTCAGTAAACACGATCACAAATAAATCACAAAAGATGATGTCATGTGCACGCTCTCATATCAGTCAAGTGTGGACCCACTCTGTAATCACTCGTGTCGCGTAGTGTGGACCCTCCTCAACGTTCAAAATCTCTCACAACAGAGAAAGTCGTGCACTGTGTCTCCAGCTTGAGCCGCACACCAGCGTACAGGACAGGACGGGACAGGACAGGACAGGACAGGACAGGACAGGACCGGACAGGACAGGACTGTACAGTACAGGACGGGACAGGACAGGACAGGACCGGACTGTACAGTACAGGACGGGACAGGACGGGACAGGACAGGACAGGACAGGACTGTACAGTACAGGACAGGACAGGACAGGACAGGACCGGACAGGACAGGACAGGACAGGACTGTACAGTACAGGACGGGACAGGACAGGACAGGACAGGACAGGACAGGACAGGACAGGACAGGACAGGACTGTACAGTACAGGACGGGACAGGACAGGACAGGACAGGACAGGACAGGACAGGACAGGACAGGACAGGACTGTACAGTACAGGACGGGACAGGACAGGACAGGACAGGACAGGACAGGACAGAGACAGGACAGAGACAGAGACTGTACAGTACAGGACGGGACAGGACAGAGACAGGGCAGGACAGAGACAGAGACAGGACAGAGACAGAGACAGAGACAGAGACAGAACAGAGACTGTACAGTACAGGAGCAGGGACAGAGACAGAGACAGGACAGGACAGGACAGGACAGGACAGGACTGTACAGTACAGGACAGGACAGGACAGGACAGGACAGGACTGTACAGTACAGGACAGGACAGGACAGGACAGGACAGGACCGGACAGGACAGGACAGGACAGGACAGGACAGGACAGGACCGTACAGTACAGGACGGGACAGGACAGCACAGGACAGAGACAGGACAGACAGAGACAGAGACTGTACAGTACAGGAGCAGAGACAGAGACAGGACAGGGCCAGGACAGGACAGGAACCGGACAGAACAGAGACTGTACAGTACAGAGCAGGACAGAGACAGAGACAGGACAGGACCGGACAGGACCGGACAGGACAGGACAGGACAGGACAGGACTGTACAGTACAGGACGGGACAGGACAGGACAGGACAGGACAGGACCGGACAGGACAGGACAGGACTGTACAGTACAGGACGGGACAGGACAGGACAGGACAGGACAGGACAGGACCGGACAGGACTGTACAGTACAGGACGGGACAGGACAGGACAGGACAGGACCGGACAGGACAGGACAGGACTGTACAGTACAGGACAGGACTGTACAGTACAGGACAGGACAGGACCGAACAGGACAGGACAGGACAGGACAGGACAGTACAGGACAGGACAGGACAGGACAGGACAGGACAGTACAGGACAGGACAGGACAGGACAGTACAGGACAGGATAGGACAGGACAGTACAGTACAGGACAGGACAGGACAGGACAGGACAGTACAGGACAGGACAGGACAGTACAGGACAGGACAGGACAGTACAGTACAGGACAGGACAGGACAGGACAGGACAGGACCGGACCGGACAGGACAGGACCGGACAGGACAGGACCGGACAGGACCGGACAGTACAGGACAGGACAGGACAGGACAGGACAGTACAGGACAGTACAGTACAGGACAGGACAGGACAGGACAGGACCGGACAGGACAGGACAGGACAGTACAGTACAGGACAGGACAGGACAGTACAGGACAGTACAGTACAGTACAGTACAGGACAGTACAGGACAGTACAGGACAGTACAGGACAGGACAGGACAGTACAGGACAGGACAGGACAGTACAGGACAGGACAGGACAGTACAGTACAGGACAGGACAGTACAGTACAGGACAGGACAGTGTGCGTGCCTTGAACAGTGAGAGTGCTCTGTTTGGCTGTGCAGATGTCCAAACACGAAGGACAGCACTATCGGCATGGCAGAGAACGGCGTGGGCCTGACCTGTCGCTTCCATGTGACCGTCTTCAAGTTCATTGGAGACTACGACGAGGTGCACCTCCACTGTGACGTCACACTGTGCGACTCCGACGCCAACGCCTGCAAAGTGGTACGCTGTTCTATTTAAGCCTTATGTACCTGAACTACAGCGTTGTTGCGGTCAGTGATCAGAAGGACATCCTCGCAATCATATTTTTTATGTCCATCCATAAACGTGCTCTGATGCTTCTGCACAAACGCTGGTCTCTTACTATCGCTACACGTATTTATTTGTTTCATTAACCTTTATTTAACCAGGTAAAAAACATTGAAATCAAAACCTCTTTATACGGGTGACCTGGGCTAAAGTGGAAACTGCAGCACACAATAATAATAAAATTTACACATTTACACTATAGACGAGAGGCATTAGAAAGATGAATACAGAAACAGATTTATAGGCAAGGACAATTGTCAAAGGAGACTTACTCCTGTTTTAAAATGGATCAAAAAACCAGATCACACAACCTCAATTCTGCTTGGGGAGAGTTCCAAGTTGTAGGAGGAGCATAACAGAAGGCTATTCACCCATTCAGTCTGAGGGTCAGACAAGTCAGAAATGTGACATGAGCACAGCATATAGTGACCTTCAGCTCTCTGAGCGCACAGGACACACAGATAGGACGGTGCAGACGTCAGATTAGAGTCATCCAGTGAGTAAACCTCCGAGCACTCTGCACGGCCCACACAGTTCACAGTGATGGGGAAATGTACCACAGCATGTCACAAATCTTAATGCACAATGATGAGCAGTATAGAGATTGAAGGCATTTAGCTGTTGCATTGATGTAAAGAACACCATAATCCAACAAAAGGGGAAAGGTAGCAGGTAGCAAATGTTTTCGAGTTGGAGAGTGCAGCAGGATTTGTTATGAACAACAAATCCTGACTAAGCTTTATCTTCAAAATTTGCCAAATTTTGCAAGTGAGCCTTAAAAGAGAGCTCTAGGTCTAGTACAAAGAGGAGGTAGTTAAACTTAGAAACAAACTCAACAGAGTAACCCTGAACGTTCTGATCAGAGGGCTATCATTCCATGGGAGAAAAGCATGGCTTTGGTTTTGTCTGAAGTCAGCACTAACTTCAGAGCCAGTAATCCAGACTGCACTGTGGAGAGAGCAGACTGTAATGACTCCATGGCCAGTCCCAGTGAAGCTGAGCAATAGTAAAGGACTGAGTCATCAGCATAAAATTGGTACATGACATTAGACAGATCAACACAAAGATCATTAACATAAATGGAGAAAAACACTGGGCATGAGAAGCCCCTGCTAATTTAACACACTGTGATCGATTTGACAAATTATAGACAAACCAGTTTAAAGCTTGGTCAGAGATGCCATGTTGCTTTAGAGTTTTACTCAGAAGAAGAGGGTCAGCTGTCTCGAAAGCCTTCGATAGATTGATGAAAAGGGCAACACTATATATATATTTTTTCTAATCTAGGACTTCCAGGAAATCTGAGCTACTGTGTTTCTTTCTAAAACCAGACTGAAAGTAACAGAAGAACAAATGCCCCTGTCTTTGTTATCAGAATCAGAAAATCAGAATCCGATTATAAAAGGTATATTTTGGCATATGTTTTAGGATCCAGATATAGATTATGGTCATTTGAATAGTCACTATTATTGTGATTAACCCTGTTTGTGTGTGTGTGCAGAACTGTCCACACAAAAGGAGGATGTACTCAGAGAACAGTGACCATAAAGAGCACATCCTGTCTGTGGGGCCCATACGCCGCAGAGGTGAGCCACTCCGCAGAGCTCATACGTCCTGTCTGTTCTGTCTGTCTTCATTGGTGAATCATGGGCCCTGCCTGGGTGGTGTGCTTGTCTGAACCTTTAGTTTACTTTTACTTTTAGAATATCACAGATCCGGGGTGCACGGTGGCAGAGCGGCTAGAGCTTCTGCCTCTCAATAAGGAGATCGTGGGTTCGAATCCCAGACCACCCCAACATCGTGGTTTCGAATTCCGAACCACCCTAACATCACACCATCTCTCTGGGTGGAGTCTGCATGTCCTCCCTGTGTTACCGTGGGTTCTCTCCGGGTTCTCCGGCTCCTCCCACCGTCCAAAGACATGACTGTGTTCAGGTTAATTGAGAACTCTAAATTGTCCCTAGTGACTGAATGTGAGAGTGAATGGTTGTCTGTCAATGTCCTTGTCTCTGTCTCTCTGTGTCAGCCCTGCGACGAGTTGGCCACTGTCCAGGGTGTACCCCGCCTAAGGCCCAAAGTCACTGGGATAGGCTCCAGTCACCCGCGACCCCTAACGGGAACAAGCGGTAGAAAATGAATGAATGAATGAATATCACAGATCCCATAACACATGTGGAGAAGTGCATGTGTAGTGATAGTGCTACACCTGAGTCAGACGAGTGTGTAGGCAGACGCCTACTATGGCTGTACAGGTGTAACAGTGCTGTGATGTAGTGTGTGTATGTTTGTTATGCTCTGATATGAGTGTGTGTTTGGTTTGAAGTGTCTGCTGTGTAAAGGTGACACAATCACTGTACTGTACCTCATGTTTGTGGCTGCTTGTGCTGATTTGCAGGCTGAGGCTGAATAAGGCAGAACAGAGCAAACCTTTTCTTGAATAAGCAGCAGTGGATTTCTGGAGATTTTTCAGTAATTTTTACTTTTTAGTAAAAGTTACTGTACCTGGT